>JAMPIV010000031.1:0-346884 GCA_024509875.1 Oreohelix idahoensis | reverse complement strand
ATGCGTGATGCCATATGATGATGGATGGCATCCGCATGTCTGGTTTTGTGTAGTGTGTAGATGTGTTCAGTCAAAACAATGTTCATACAACAATAACAGGGCAATCCACATAGGACGTCAGTAAACTCACGACGTATAAAGTCAATGAGTCTTGAAACAGCCGTTGACGTTTTTCTTCATTATTTATTGTGGACGCCACAGTGACAAAATGGTTACGCAAATGTGTAGGCACATCAAACAGTCATTATCACAGCAACATTCAATACAGCAATAAACGGTAGACAGCATTACAATGATGAGTCAGATGCATGTTATATTTCATAGTGCTGTAAATGTAGTCAGGTGGAAAACTCCATCCTTTTCTATAACAGCCAGGAGATAACCAGATGTATGAGATCAGTTCACTCTCCTTAGTTTGACTTCAGCAAGACAGACACGTCTGCCGAAGTATAAATAATGTCCTCAAGAATATCCTCTAGATAATAAAGGTTTTCTAAACCTAGTTCATTTAACAAAGTAGCAAGTAATGGTCCTTGGTACATGCATCAACCGATGCAGTACAATGCAGCGACATGTGAGCTGGGAAAGAACATCTCGTGACGACGACTTTCGGAGACAGGCTATGAATCGAAATCGCTCACGACCCAAAATCGATAGAGTTAATGAAAAAGTCAATTTACCTTGCTTTCATGAAATACACAGAAATATCACGCCTCCCGACATGTGGGAAAACACTAGAGGTATTATCTCGAATAAACGAAATATCCATAAGAGGACTACACATCCCTGACAGAACAAAAAATAGCGGAGATCCCCTCTTCAACGAGGCATCTCTTTCGCCATTCCAAATCGCTCACTCCCACTAGTGGTGGGCGGAAACCGATCGACAAACAACAAGACAAGTCATGCGCAGTCCAGCGCAAAAATGACCACAGCTCAAAAGTTAACTGCATTCGATACCAACGCGAGAAGACAAATGCTTACCGAGAAAAGTGACTATAAATTACAAGCAGTTGTTGCCCTTGCGTTATAAAACAGATATTGAAATAAAACGATGTTGCGAGAATTTATCACGCAACATATCACCACCTCCTCCCGATAAAAAAAAAAATGTGGAACATATTTTTTTTTCAATATCAAAGAGCAAGCGATAAGCGGCTCAAAACGCACGAATTATGCGCTGATAATTAACTAAATTGCCAAACAATAGGCTAATTATAGAGTGTCTGGTGAGGATATACCTCAACAGAAAAATAAATATGTCTCAAAAAATATTCACATCGGGGAGGTGTCACCAACACACATCACGTTAGCATGTAAACACAATATACGTATGCAAGTTACTATAATCATCATTAAACAGCATACTCTAATATTGTCTTTAAAAATGGATGTACAAATCTGATAGGAAAATTTAAATAGTACATTCTTTGACATGTAATGACATAAGTACATAGTAAAGTTAAACTACATGACGATCCAGGACATATGCTCTGGTATTCCGAGGGTAAGTACACAATCTAGAACTCGTAAGGTAAGTCCTCAGCTCAACAATGACATTCTGAGAAAGTACAAGCAATATAATGCTAATTAATAACTAATATGCTTCATAAGGTACAATACATTATTAATAATTGTGGCTGTTTAGTAAACTAACGGCCCTTATATTAACTACTCAGTCCTCCTCTATCATTTTAAAAAACGAACAGAAGAAGATGACAACAAAGCACGATAGTGTGTACATATAAAGTAAGTACAGATGTGCTAATCTATTGTAGAAATATAGGTGTGTTATGACTCTGTAATATATAGAAATATAGGACAGAAGTATTAGTTGGAGTCATGTGGGCATCTAGACAAAATGTCAGCCATCACATTATCCGCACCACGGATAGCTCGTACCGTGAAGTGAAAAGGTTGAAGAGCTATAGCATATCGAGTGGATCTCGAACTCTTCAAATTCTTAGTCTGAATAGCTGTAAGAGCTTTCTGATCAGTCTCTAGAATGAAATGTGCGCCCAGGAGGAATCTTTGTAGCTTTAGAATTGACCAAACCATCGCTAACAACTCACGGTCTAAAACCGAGTAGTTCCTCTCTGCCGCATTTAGTTTTCTAGAAATGTACATAACAGGATGCAGAGTATTTGCATATTCTTGCATCAGTGCTGCTCCAATCCCAGTGGATGAAGCATCACTCCGAAGAACAAAAGTCCTATCAAGAGTAGGTAATCTTAAGATGGGAGGAGAAGAAAATATATTCTTGATTTGGTCTAGTGAAGATTGGCATTCTTCAGACCAACGGACCAGATTAGGCGAACCTTTCTTCAACAATGTTGAGAGAGGTGCCATGATCGAAGATAAATTTGGAATAAATCTCCCATAAAATTGAATTAAACCTAAGAGACTCCTAACTTGTTTCTTCTTCGTTTTAGGAACAGAGATGTTCAGTATTTTGGAAGTATTGTGGTCTTCTGTCTTCAAGAGACCATGACCAACACGATGACCCAGGAAAGAGATTTCACCAAAACCAACAAAAGCTTTAGAAGGTTTTGCTGTCAAATTATTCTCACGTAGAGTGGACAGTAAGTCATATAACCCTAAATAGTGATCTTCCCAGGTATCACTGAAGAGACAGATGTCATCTAAGTATGCGATGACATCCGAACGATGTGACAGAATTCGACGCATCATGCGAACGAAAGTGGCAGGGGCGTTCATGAGACCAAAAGGCATAACATTCCATTGAAATAGACCCCTAGGTGTAGAAAAAGCAGTAAGAGGTTTGGCATGCTCTGCTAAAGGCACTTGCCAATAACCTTTAGACAAGTCAAGTTTAGTGAAGAATCTAGAATTAGAAAGTCTAATCAGTAGATCTTCTAACAAAGGCATCGGTTCAGCGTCGAACTTTGTGACCTGATTCAATTTGCGATAATCAACGCAAATTCGTATGTTCTTATCCTTCTTCCGGACAATAACCATGGAAGAAGAATATGGTGAAGTCGATGGTTCAATTATATTTAATTGAATCATTTCATCCAATTCCTTTTCCACTTGCGACTGAAAGTGTATAGGAATAGGATACGGCCTAACCCTAATTGGATTATTGTCGGTAAGAATTATGTCATGTTCTATGACATCTGTGTGTCCAGGAATGTCAGTGAGAACATCCTGAAATGTTTGTAACATCGACGAGACTTGTCGATGTTCGTCACCAGAAAGATTAGGAGAAACAGAAACGTTTTTCCAAGATTCCGTGGAATGTAATGGAACCACTGGAAGGGGAAGGTTGACATCAGAGAAGGTAGCTTCCTCATCCTGAATGACAGACAGGGATGAATAATGACCGTGAGGTGCAGGAGCATCATCCGTTGCCTGGAAAATAGGCAGCAAATAGTCCGGACGTTCGTGAAATTCCGAAAGCATGTTTATGTGGAAAGTTTTATGCTTTCCATCAATATCGACCACATAGTCAACATCGGAAATCCGAGAGACTATTGCATACGGACCTTTCCATGCAATAAGAAGTCTATTTTCCCTACTGGGGAGTAGGACGAATGCTTTGTCACCTGGACAAAGTTGTCGTAGACATCTATTCTTGTTAGCAAACTGCCTTGCCTTCTCTTTAGCAATTTCTGATGAAGCAGTTGCTAGCTTACATGCCTCAATGATCTTTTGTCTAAGAGCAATGACATACTCATATGAGGATTGAGTTTCATCGCTAATATCATCGGCAGTGATGAGATCGTGTAATAAAGACATAGGGCCGCGTGGACGCGCGCCAAAGACAAGTTCGAAGGGAGAAAATCCTGTGTGTTCATTAGGGACTTCTCTATAGGCAAAGAGAGCCGCGGGTAAAACCCTGTCCCAATCTTGAGGATGATCTTCAGTTATCTTACCAAGCAAAGTCTTGAGCGTTCTATTCAGACGCTCAACTAACCCATTAGACATAGGATGGTAGATACTACTGAGAGATCGTTCAATATGTAAGGTAGACATTACCTGTGACATAGTGTCAGATATGAGTTGAGTGCCATGGTCTGACAATATTTCTCTGGGGAACCCCAAGCGAGAAAATATCAACCAAAGAGCATCTGCGATATCTGTAGTAGATATGCTCTTAAGAGGAATAGCCTCTGGCCAACGTGTGCACATATCGACACATGTAAGGATAAACTGATGTCCTCTGGCCGACTTGACCTTAAAAGGGCCAATAATATCTATGGCCATTTTCTGAAACGGCCGAATAGGAATGTCAGCAGCCTGGATAGGCGCAGCATGTCGTGGTCCTCTAGATTTGACCTCCTGACATACCTTGCATGATCGGCAGTAAATACGAATGTCCTTATTGACAAAAGGCCAAAAGAAAGCCGCAAGGACTCTCGACTTCGTACGGGCAAAACCCATATGTCCAGCACATTGCGAGTCATGAGCATGTTGCAATATTTGGACTCTCATGCTCTTGGGAACAAGAATTTGCGAATGTGCCGACGTAGTCGAATCTTGTACCATACGTACAAGTACGCCGTTTCTCATTGCAATCCAAGATTTTCTATTTGTATCCTGATTCGGATCACCTTTCTTCGCAAGAACGAAGAATTTTTTTAAAGAAGGATCTTCTTCTTGCAATTTTATGAAAGAGTCACGAGTAATTACTAAGTGACTATCTTGGCTATCAACTTCATTATCACTATTCAGTGAAGTTTCGGGTGTTTGTAGAGCTTGTGCTCTTGTAACTACTGCATTTGTAGCTTGCATGTTATTATCTTCCCAAGCAGCAATCTGCTGTGGGGTACACTCCCTAACTCCGTGAATACGACCAATAATAAGGTCCGCAATAGGATTAGGTAAGAGACAAGCATGCACATCTCCAGTAAAGAAAGGAGTGGCAATGCGAATTACAGCAGTAGGATATTTTTCTAGAGTGCCGCCAAATGTGACACATTTAATAACCCTTCCTGTAGCACAAGATGGATCTACAAGCGATTGTCTAACACCAATAGTGGTGCATCCGGAATCGAAAAGTAGTGAGACCGGAGTATCATTAACAAGACCCTTATGTAGAATTAAAGAACCCCTCCCGTCATGCGCAACAGCAGCAGGAAGAGCGGGAAGTGGGTGACCACAACTCAAAGTAGTTATGGTACCCGGTTCGAATAAAGTACTGCATTGGGGGCATTTGTTTGCTCTCTCAAAGTCAAAAGCAGAACTAGTGACAGCGTCAAAGTTTTTACTATCAACAACATGATTACAGGCTCCCTCAGTTTCCTGTTGTACAGCATTAGCCTGCTGATATCTCTTTTTTTTGTGTTGAGATCTACCCCGACTATTATTACCTCTGAAGTTATCAGAGTTATTATTATCTCTGCAGTTATTATTGTCTCTATTGTAATTGTTATACTGGTTCGAATTCCAGTTTCCACGATTACTATCATGTTCACATTGATGCGAACATCTATTTGTTTGGTTCTGAGGTCTTCGGCAGGAATAACCTCTATTACCATATCCTCTTTTGAAATGCTTATAATTATTAGGGTGATAGTAACGACCACTATCAGGTTGTCTCCAATTCTTCGAAGAAGAATCACCATGAAATTGGTTTCCATGATTTTGACAGAAATTACCGCTGCCCTTTCTATCAAAATTTTGTTGGGATCTACGAGCAAAGTTTTGACCATACGGAGCTGCCGAAGCAACTGGTAAACCTTCTTTCACCTTAGAGTTACCCATGGTTATGTGTGGGTGCGCAGTTACGTATTGGCAACAGAAATCTTCCATTTCTTTTATTGTTTTAGGTTTACGTTCATGAAGGAAAGCAAGGAAAGACTCATTGACAGACGACATGACTTTGTCTCTAAGTATTAAGTCCATAAGTCCTTCATAAGTTTTTTCCGTCTTAGATAGTTCAACCCATCGTGAGAAAGTAATGCGTATTCTTGCAATAAACTCGGAGAATTCAACTCCATTTTCAGGTAACATGTTTTTAAATTGTAGACGATAGCCGTCTTCGTTAAGCTGATATTTCTTTAACAAAGCGGCCCTGACAACCTCATAATTGCTCTTGTCAGGTTCATCCACCATATTTAATATACTTAGAGCTTTACCTGTCAGTATCCCTGATAACTGATAAACATATTTTGCTTTGTCTATGTTATGAGCTGTACATGCTTGTTCAAATCTGTCCAGATAGAACATTATGTCATCACTGGAAGGACTAAATGTTGGTAACTTAATCTTAAAAGTATCATTATTAGCCTTCCCAGAAGATGAACCCTTGTTTGAATCATTACCATTACTCATGCTCGTCAATTTCAATTTCTCCAACTCTAAAGCTAAGAGTTTTTCTTCATGTTCCATTTTTGCTTTCCTCTCATCAGACTCTCTTTGTAACTTCCTTTCTTCAGCTTGAGCCTGCATTTGAAGTCTTTCATTTTCAGCTTCTTTTTCAAGTCTTTTATTTTCAGCTTCTTTTTCAAGTCTTTTATTCTCAGCCTCTAGCTGTAGCTTTCTTTCCTCAGCTTCTGATTCCCTTTTTTGTTTTTCCATTTCCATTTGGAATCTCTTTTCATCCACCTGCATCTGCAGTTTCTTTTGTTCAGCTTCCATCTGCAGTTTCTTTTGTTCAGCTTCCATTGCTTTATCATATCGAGCAGTTGCAAATTCTTCTAACTTATCACCAGTCTTGCCAAGCAATTTACCCTGCTCAATAAAGTGCTCAAATGTAGACATGTTGTCTAACATATGAGTCCAAAACCTGAAATAATTAACTAATTTATTTCAAACCTAAGTGTAACAAGTCTTAATTAAGCACTTGTATATTCACATCACATTATATTATCCCAGTCTCTGTGGGAAACAAGTCTCCAATCAAAGAACTTGTATATGAAATATCAGCACTCAAATCTTGATCATAAGTGCACTTCTCATTCAATAGTGCACGACACTATTCATCATTCATTTATCATCAGTATAGTAGTAACAGTGCATTAGCATAGCCCATTAACTAATTACTATAACTGTAAACAATGACTATGTAAACACATGCAGAATGTAAACATTGAAAATGTAAACAATACAAACAATGTAAACAATAACAATGTAAACAATAACAAAGATCAGCAACAATACAAAAACTTTCGCAGAAATCAACTAAAAATAAAGCAGAAATTAATGAAATATCACAAAAAATGTGACGATATCTGCGATAGAATTAAACAAAATACATGACACCACAGTGTATAAACAAAAATGTTGTATGAAACTAAATTATAGACAAGAGTAGGCTAACAAATACAAACAAATCACAACAAAACTAAAGAATGTGAAATAATAACGAAAACAATATTAAAACATGTCATCACAGCTAACATAAATAGCAACAGAAGTCGCTTAGCAAATTCCAGTATCGGAAATTTGCAAACCCTACAGAAAACGCTCACAATAGACGACCTCTATGACGTGGCATAATCTAACGGAGACACCACCCAACCGAGAACCCGCTGAAATATAAACATATAAATATACAAATAACATATAGACATATAACATATAGAATGAGATGATACACAGAAGACTCAGCAGAAGTATAAGGGCACAGTTTACATACAAACAGGCCACTTAACTTAAAGGCTTCCAATCGTAGAACAGCAGAAAAACGGATGTCAATCAACGTCCTAAAGAGCGAAGCTCCAACGATGATGGCACATCTGAACTGCTTCCACTGCTAACACGATGGTACAAGAGCTTCTGACATACTGTGTGTTGAGTTGTTTCGGCACTTGACCTTCTAATCCAAAAGTAAGTTGATGGAAATCGGTACTTGGCCTTCTTCAGAAAACAACCCGTTTCAACCGGCACTTGACCTTCTCAAAAAACGACAGCACTGGAACCTTGACAGCAGCAACTTGCTTGACTTGCGTAAAAGATAACAGCAGTCCGAGTTATCCGGCAACATGTAACAACGCCGGGTACTGTCAAATTCTTGTTTCCGTCAAAAAATTGAAATTTTGACTTTTACCGGGCAACGCCGAGTACTTTGAAAATTTTGAAGATGTTGACTGTATTGAAGAATGTTAATTTCTTGAAGGATGCTGATGAATTCTTGTTGAAAATGAAGTGGGTAAGGGACCCCGTGTTTGCTAGTACCAGAATCAAACCAGCTTATGGCCACCAAATGATGCGTGATGCCATATGATGATGGATGGCATCCGCATGTCTGGTTTTGTGTAGTGTGTAGATGTGTTCAGTCAAAACAATGTTCATACAACAATAACAGGGCAATCCACATAGGACGTCAGTAAACTCACGACGTATAAAGTCAATGAGTCTTGAAACAGCCGTTGACGTTTTTCTTCATTATTTATTGTGGACGCCACAGTGACAAAATGGTTACGCAAATGTGTAGGCACATCAAACAGTCATTATCACAGCAACATTCAATACAGCAATAAACGGTAGACAGCATTACAATGATGAGTCAGATGCATGTTATATTTCATAGTGCTGTAAATGTAGTCAGGTGGAAAACTCCATCCTTTTCTATAACAGCCAGGAGATAACCAGATGTATGAGATCAGTTCACTCTCCTTAGTTTGACTTCAGCAAGACAGACACGTCTGCCGAAGTATAAATAATGTCCTCAAGAATATCCTCTAGATAATAAAGGTTTTCTAAACCTAGTTCATTTAACAAAGTAGCAAGTAATGGTCCTTGGTACATGCATCAACCGATGCAGTACAATGCAGCGACATGTGAGCTGGGAAAGAACATCTCGTGACGACGACTTTCGGAGACAGGCTATGAATCGAAATCGCTCACGACCCAAAATCGATAGAGTTAATGAAAAAGTCAATTTACCTTGCTTTCATGAAATACACAGAAATATCACGCCTCCCGGCATGTGCAAATACACTAGAGGTATTATCCCGAATAAACGAAATATCCATAAGAGGACTACACATCCCTGACAGAACAAAAAATAGCGGAGATCCCCTCTTCAACGAGGCATCTCTTTCGCCATTCCAAATCGCTCACTCCCACTAGTGGTGGGCGGAAACCGATCGACAAACAACAAGACAAGTCATGCGCAGTCCAGCGCAAAAATGACCACAGCTCAAAAGTTAACTGCATTCGATACCAACGCGAGAAGACAAATGCTTACCGAGAAAAGTGACTATAAATTACAAGCAGTTGTTGCCCTTGCGTTATAAAACAGATATTGAAATAAAACGATGTTGCGAGAATTTATCACGCAACACTACCCTGATATACAGTGTGTCCCAAGAATTCCAACTCTTTGCATCCAATGCAACATTTTGTTGGCCTAGCAGTCAAGTTCGCCTCCATAAGCCTATTAAATAACATTTCTAGAGCTTCAATGTGTTCTTCAAATGTCTCTGTGGCGACGAGAATATCATCCATGAAATTCGTGATACATGGGTTATTCAGGGGATCCAACAATTTGCGCATCATCCTTGAAAATACACTCGGAGCATTTTTCAGTCCGAATGGTAGCATGTTGAATTCATAATGTCCATCCGAAGTGCTAAAAGCCAAATAAGGTCTCACTTCAGGCTTCACTGGGATCTGGTAATAGCCTTTACTAAGATCCACCTTTGAAAAGTATTTTGCCTTGTTCAGTCTGGCAAATAACTGTTTTGTGTCTGGTAATGGATCCACTTGTCCTTCTGTGACAGCATTCAGTTTCCTGTAATCTATGCACAGTCTGTGTTCCCCAGACGGTTTTCTCAACAATACGACACTAGAGCTAAAAGATGATTCACTGTGTGAAATAATCCCCTCCTTCAACAAATAATCTATTTCTTCCTTCAATGCCTTCTCCTTCGCGAACGGAATAGAATAGGCTCTCATACAGATTGGGTTTGAGTCTACCAGTTTCATGTCATACTGTAGCAAATTTGTATGGCCTGGTTTATCTGTTAATCCATCTGTATGTTCCTCCAGAACCTGTTGAACTCTCTCCCTCTGGTTTTTAGTCAGGTGCTTACTGACTTTTACCTGTGCTGCTGTTTCACAAGGATGTAATGGGTATTCATGTGAGGTGAGTGGTTCCTTTTGCATTTGAGTTGCGATAGCTAAGGTCAGTAAGGGGGTGCTTTCCTGGAGTGGTCTGTCCAGATACTTCTTTAACAGGTTTACATGATAAACTTTCTCCTTCCCCTTTTTGTCAATTTTATAGTTTGTTCTAGACACCTTCTCTAGAACCGTATATGGACCTTGCCATCCAATTTGTAATTTATTCTGGCTACCGGGTAGCAGAAGCAGCACCTTCTCTCCCACTGCCAGTTCTCTGTCCTTTGCCTTCCTATTAAAATATGCTGCATGTTTCTTCCTGGCTTGTTTCAAATTATCATTTGCCAGTTTCCATCCAGCTTTCAAACGAGTGGTCAGTTCGTTCACGTATTGATAAGATGAGGTAACAGTCTCTTCCGCCTTCTCATCTGTCCAGGTCCTTAATAGCGCTTCTAATGGACCTTTTATTGGCCTCCCAAATAGCAGAGTTGCGGGAGCCATCCCGGTTGAACTATGTGGTACCTCCCGATACGCAATCAATGCGGCGGGCAGGAATTGATCCCACAGATCCGGTTTTTCGTGTGCCAGCTTTCTCAGGATAGAAATGAGAGTCCCGTTGAACCTCTATACCTGGCCGTTCCCTTGCGGATGGTACGGACTACAATGAAAGTGTCTGGCTTGAAATAGCTTAAAAACTTCTTCCGTTAGTTTTCCCTTGAACTGAGAACCATTATCCGTCAAGATTTGATGCGGGAATCCTAATCGGGTAAATATTGTAAGTAGTGCCTCTGCTACATGTTTTGAATCAATTGATGGCAGGGCTACCGCCTCTCCCCACATAGAACAAGTGTCCACCAGAGTAAGGATGTAACTGTTCCTCCTCTTGGTCCGAGTGAGAGGTCCTACAATATCCACTGCAACCCTCTCAAAAGGTGATCCCACTATGGGCATTTCCCCTAGAGTTGCAGGAGCAGTCCAATGCTTTGGAGCTACCCTTTGACATTCTGGGCAGGATTTGACATATCTTTTTATATCCTCCGTTATCCCTGGCCAGAAGTAATGACAAGCTATACGCTGTCCTGTGGCGCTGATCCCCATGTGACCACTGAAGGGAATCGCATGCCCGAGTTCCATCACTTTATCTCTATATGAAGTGGGAAGAACCAGCTGGTTGTGACCATTTGTTCCAGTTCCGGCCTTCCTGTATAATAGTTTGTTCTTCATAAAATATTCCCCCTTGCTCGGAGGTGTGTGGCATTTGGGCAATTTTTTAAAACATGGCTTGAGTGTCCTATCCTCAGCCTGCGCCTTCCTCATCTCCTCTGGATGAGCATTTATAGGTTCACTCTCTTCCTCCTTCTTCTGTGACCTGGTCTGCACTGTCGCCATGATCACAGGTCTCTCGGGATTCCCCAAGAAGACGTATCTACACCCCAATATCAGAGGGTAGATTGGTTCATCTATCACTGCTGCTCTGATTTCTCCTTCCACATAGCGAGTTTTCACCGTTATCCTTGCGATGGGAAGTGTCATGAGTGGTATGTCCTTAGTTGCCCCGTGTATTTCCACTGTTTCTGTGGTATACTGACTTGGGTCCACTAGGCTAGACTTCACAACTGAATCATAATCCAAACCTGTATCATAAAGGCACCTTATGGTGACGCCATTACAAATAACATCCTCACAAACTGGGGGGTGATAAGGTTCCTGCTGTCCATTAGGATTAACCTTTAATCTTTGAGTCCCCGACTTCATTGCAGCAATGTTTGAAGGTTTCCTTCTACAAAATTCGGTGTTATGGTTATCGTTCTTGCACCATTTACACCATATTTTTCCTTGGTTAAACGGTTTTTTTTCATTGGATTTTTGGTCATTGAACTGTGAGTTTCTGTCTCGGTAGTCATTTCTTGGCCGTTCAAAGTTTGTCCTACCTTTATTTCCCTGCTCTCTATTATCAAATTTATTAAATTGCTGTGGAGCTTTAAAATTGTCTATGTGCTTCTTTTTAGCACCACTTACCTCTGCCTGGGCTGCCTGATACCTTTCAGCGACATTTAAAACCTCCCCCAACCTCTCTGCACCTTGTTCCATGAGAAATTTTCTCATGTCTGGAGCCATGGACTCTCTCAATTGCTCAATCATGATCATTTCTTTAAGATCTTGGGTCTTCCCCAGAGCAGTCCATTTCTCCAAATAGGTTTCCAGTCTGGCAGAGAATTGGTGGTATGTCTCCCCAGACAACAGTTTGGCATTTCTAAATTTCTTACGATAAAATTCCCCATTTTTTTTCGTACCTCAATAACAACGCCTGCTTTAACATGTCATAATTCTCCTGGTCTTCTCTGTTCATTTTTGCGAAGACTTCATAAGAAGTACCTCTCAGTCCCTGTGATAGCTTTAAACTCCACCTCTCTCTCTAACCCATATGTAGTAGCTAATAACTCAAAACGTCCTAGGTACCCCTCTATGTCATCGTCTTTCTCAACAAAATGGTCTAAATGAAACCCTATAGCTGATGTTGAGGCTCCCAGACTGGGCGTAGCATCTGAGGCAAAAGGGCTGGCACCATTTTCAGGAGTCTGGCCTTGTAGCTCCAGCTCCCTTAGTCGTAATTCGTGCTCCCTCTGCAACCTTCTATCTTCTGCCTCCCTTTCGGCCTTTTTATCTTCTGCCTCCCTTTCGGCCTTTTTATCTTCTGCCTCCCTTTCGGCCTTTAATTTTAAGGGACACTTTTAATTTTTATAATGTGTTCCCCTAATCTAATTCTCCCCCCAGGAGATCCTAATATACTTAATGGGCTAATTATCCCGGGACAAAGAGACCCCAATATATGTAGTGGGTTGATGGTATTGTATGATGGTGATATTACTAAGTGTGATGCATGAGGTCAGCTGTGAAGGCTCCTGAGATAAAATGTAGCTGTGAATTGTCAGAAGGCCCTTCTTGCTACCACTACGACCTCACACCTATCTTTTTTTACTAATGAATGTGGCTACGTTAAATGTCTAGGGTAATGATATGTAATGTGTTGTGGTAGTTTAAATACACACACACACACACAGATATTTAATAAGTTTAATAATATTAATAAAATATTATAACACACTGAACTAACTCAAGTTGTGTAAAATTTGGATAGTAATTTTCTTTAAATTTATTTGTTCTGAACCAAGGTTTTATTTTGGCCAGAACATATGAAAGGTTTTGCAATTATAAAAGAAATGCATGAATATGACATAATAAATGCAAGGTGTGTACATATGTATGTTACTATACTATTTAATATTACTACTGGTTATAGTTGTAATCTATTGGGAGAACATTTAATGGATGTGCTGTTGGGGTGGCCTCATCACTCCCTGTCTATGGTGACTACACATTGTCCAGTTATTTGATGGAAATTTTATGGGTGTGTTAGGAAATAAGTTGAGTTGGTGAATTCTCAGCAGACCAGACGCTCACGTAGCTTGAAGGTGTAGCTCTGGTGCTGAGATCTGGTGGCCCCACCTCTCCGTGCTTGGGGGCAATATCAGAAGTTTGGTGGCCCCACCTCTCCGTGCTTGGGGGCTATATCAGAAGTCTGGTGGCCCCACCTCTCCGTGCTTGGGGGCTATAATAGGCTGCTCTGACAAAATGTTACTGCACGGGTCCACTCTTGTAATATTCAACAACTCAGTTGACACCACATTGGTGCCAACTAAAACTCACAGTTCTGCAATCAAAGTATTAGTCATGTGTCAGAATTCCATCTTCTAACCATTTCTGGACACAACACTACACAACAACAACACCACATAGACGGGTCAGATCTTTCTGACCAAACAACACATCTTACCAAGTTGGTTTCACATAGGATAAGTTCTCCCAGACTACATATTCTGAAATATGTTCATTAGCTTCCTGCCATAGAATAGGATAGGTGATATGTTCCACTGATCTCAACACTTGGTCTGTCCTCCATAATCCTTGCTGGAGTTTATGTATTTTATTGGTCTCTAGACCCTGAACTGGGGCGGGGGGTCTAGAGCGAATCCTTACTTGTTGTAAGGGACAGATTATGCTATTGCAGTATCAAATCACTCGAAACCTTAAACAAATATTAAAATGTACAAAGAAATAATTTCAGTCTTACCAGAATTATGAATATAGAACACAGTTAAATGCTAGCAAAACTCAGCTGAGCTGCTGGCCTTAGGATGGCGTCCCTCTAAATATTTCAATAGCTTCTGGGAATTACACCACTTAATAATTCACTGTGTCTACTAGGACAACTTATAATGAATGGCACAAAATGCGCGTCTGAGCGCCGATAATATATTCATCTATGGCCAATCACTGCCTTTTCTTTTTCAAATTCAAATATCCTACCAAAAAGTCATTTCAGTCATACCTCAGTCAAGTATGCCTTATTGTCTGTTGGTCCGTCCGTCTCTACTTGCGTTTCACAAAAAACACACTTGTTTTTTTTGAACCAACTCTGCCTTCCCCTACACAATTTTGCCTTTAAAGTTATTGTTAGCCACAGTTCACCATCCCACCCCGTCTCTTCATTCCAACTAGATTTTAGCACTTGCGTCTTCAAGGCCACAATTTTTTTGAAAATTAGTGACATGTTTTATTTCAATGCAGACGCTCGCTGATATGAACAACACAGTCTTTTGTCAATATCTTTCTTATTATCTGTCCGTCTGTATAAATGAAAGCATATTATTTCACTGCTCAAGATGGGCCATCCGGCCAGCTAGGTTTTATATTCCTAACATTATTATTAAGAAAAGTTACTTTTCAAATATTTTCTAGAATCTTCTGGAATGCGTTCATCACTGCATTCAAATAAACGGACTAAGTTATCGCAAAAGCGTCCAAGAAATGACTGTGGCGTATAATATCCAAGGTCCCTTTTGTCGATTTCTTTACTTTATGTCAACTTGGGGAACGTGACTTTTTCCTCCTTTCCCCACCAATTTGCGTCCTTTTAGCCTCGCTAGTTTCAAGCACGCGTTCAGTCAGATTTTTCCTTTTGATCTCCGTTCTCATCCCATTCCGTTTAGCCTTCAAGTCTAACAATTTAATTTCCATGGCGGGTGATGACCCGCGGCGTGGGCGATCATGTATTCTAGCAGCTTACGCATTAGTTTTTATCCCTACGTTGTATCATTGGAGATATTTTAACGTTGTATCACGGTTAATTTTGTGACAGTAGCGTTAATCTAACTAACTGATTTAACCAGTAAAAGATATTTAATCGACTAGTAAATGCACTGTTCATTATGAGTACTGAAGAATTATATATTTATTTCTAATTCATGATGATTAATTTTGTAAATGACTAGAATTTATTTCACGGGAGTTTTTAAACGATAAGACAAGCTCTAAGCTTATAGTTTTCTTATTAAGTTAAATAACCGAAGTGGATAAATGTATTATATTTTACGCGGGTTAACGATAGGATTGAGAATACTATATTATGGTTAAGTATTTGTATTTTTTTTCTCCTTTACATAGTACTTGGTCAAACCCAAAACCTTACCAGCGGCTTCCATATAAATCTGAGAATACCCATACAAAAGAACATTTTTACTTAGTATCTGGGTCTTCAAAGGTGAACCTGTCTGGCTTCGTGTTTACACCCAGAAAGAGACAGAGTACCAACCCAAAGAACATTAAGAGTGACTTTGTGACTGGGCCTATAGATCCAGATTTCCTTTTTCCCAATTTCATTTACATTCAGCCCGTTGTGGCGACATCACCAACATTAACATTTCCCGACGTTTGACCATTTGTGGTGCGACAAGGAATTTTTATACTGAGAGAAGTTACCGACCTGACATTCCTATTTACTGGAAATCTCAAGCTACTGACACTGTGAGCACTGTTAAATTTCTTTTCTGGACTAATTAATGTGACATAAACAGAAATCCTAAATAAAAGTAACAAAGTGAACGTTCCCCGGAGAAGTGGATTTAATCTGTCTTTGAGGAGCTGGGGTTTTCTTTACCAAAATAACACTGAATTTTCTGTGTGCGTGTGTCCTAAAGATTGTTCCAGAGGTTGCAAATCAAGTATTAGGTAAGAACGAATGAACGTGGCCACGGTTGTATGGAAAGAAAGAAAGCAGGAATGAGTAACTCTTTTATTGTATAATCCAGGTACTCACTTAGTATATTTCTTACTGTGTTTTTTGCTAATACTGTTCAATTTTTCAGAAATAGAATAACGTAAATACTCGGTTCTTTACAGTGTAGTCAAATTCTATACCATAGTGCTAATCTTGTGACCTTTTGGGAGTTAATTAACTTCTCTTTTGTGAGATCTTGTCTCAACAGAGGGGGATAGTACTTATGGGTCTATTTCTTTATTAATTCTGTACCCCTGTGATTTTCTTATATTCAATATATGATTTTATATATATATATATATATATATATATATATATATATATATATATATATATATATAGATATATATTATATATATAATATATATAATATATATATATATATATATATATATGTGTGTGTGTGTGTGTGTGTTGTGAAGTTTCTTTATGGTAAATAAAATTTACATAAACTGTAATTTCGGTGTTGGTCAGCTTATCCCAACATCCAAATTCCATTAGTATAGTTTTCACGTTTGTGCGTCTAACTGTCGTCACTTATCTGTGCGTGTGTATGTGAGTGGTGGATATATATATTAATATATAGAAAGGGAACTGTCGGAACATCAATATTTTTTAGTCGTAACCGATAGGCTGGGCTAGAGAAGTTTTCTCAAATCCAGGGACAGACTTTACCTTTTCACCAACTCACTAGTGAAATCTATCTGTTTACCTTATCTCGCACTGTGTCATCACCTTTGTCAGTTCTATTCAGAAGGGACCTATCATTGTTCTTAATCACCTATCAAAAATCTACGACAAGCAGGGAGTGTATGATGATATCATGGTGTACATAGTTATACAAGCACTTTACTAAAGTTCATGTATATATATATATATATATATATATATATATATATATATATATTATATATATATATATATAAATATATATATATATATAATATATTATATATATATATATATATATATATATATATATATATATATATATATATATATATACATACTAGGTATTCTTTTTAATTTCTATACAGTTAGTACAATATCATTCTTTTTGGTTTGAAAATGAGTTTGGTTTGAGCAGTCGAGCAGTCAAAATTCTCTGTACTCCAGCTGTACTCCAGCTGTAGCCAGCTGTCGTGAAAACGAGTTGTGTAAACCCACTTCTTAGTTAAATCCCTATGTCGATCGCCCAACCAATCAACGAGCAACGTTCACCAGTCTCTGAGACAGAATAAATTACAAGAAGTTACGCCAGGAAAAAAAAACTTAAGCCCGCTGCCATCTTGTTCACGCAAGATGGCGGAGAAAAACTGAATAAAATTAGGCTGTACGAGCAAAAGAGGAAACTGCAGGAAACCAATCAGCTTGCTCCGCCAGGAACCAACCAAAAGCTTTGCTTAAGCATTCACCTACCTATATAATCGGGCGAGATTTTATGCAAAGGCACGCAACCAGACACGAAGCCAGAGATACCGACCGACTGAAGAGGAGAGAAGCTGTCACCCTTGATTTATTGCTTACCTGAGGGCATTGACCTGCAGCCTGCTTCACTAGTCGAGTCAAAATCTGGCCTGTTTAAATCTTGGAAAGTTTTATTCGTGTCATAAAAACTGAGATCGTGGGTCGTCAGTCCAGCTGCCTGGAACTCCGCAGGAGCATAGAGATTGCACAGAATCTACATCTTTAGTCCCCCTCAGTCTTGGGTGGGCTAAAGGAACGATTTTCAGCCGGTTTTGTGTCAACCAAACCAAGAACTTCTAAGAGATGAGTACACATTAGTACCATTTCTGTCAGCATTGTGAGCAAAAATTAGTGTCAGTGACGAGAAAGTCGGTCTCCTCTCTACTATTGTTTCGAGATCAGATCATTCACAGCCGTAACTAAGTTGTGATACCAGTTGTCCTCTAAGACACTGGGACTCCACCATTTTCTGCAGAAATTCTATTTCTGTAATTGTCAGTACTATACTGATCATAAAGCCAAATAAAACCTCTCGCCACACCAGCTGTGCCCCAGCTGTGCTCCAGCTGCGGGCAAAAACCTGCTGCTTTACTGCTCCGAGCTCCAGCTCTGGGCTTCGCTCAAAAGCCCTGGTTATGACACTGTCTTAAGTATAATTTTAGTTTTTCATATGTTAATCGCGCGTAGGCGTATGTATGTATGTATGCATGTATGTAAGTCTATATGTGTAAGTGCATGTGGGTACTTGTATACGCGCATATTCTTTATCCTTGTATTTACATTTCTTTATAACTTTAATGACAGATTGTAATATCCATTATGTGGAATATTTTCATCTGTTATGTAAACAACTTTGTTACTGAGAATCAACAAAGAAGTACAAAAAAAAAGGAAGAAAAAAGAGTGGAGTATTGTGGTCAAAAGGGTTAATACATTAATCCTTATCTTTGGAAAGAAGGGTGCAATGAAATAAAAATATATACATTTTTTTTTCTTTTTTCACATTTATTTAAATAAATATTTCGATTATCATCAGTGGCGGTTTTATGTTGTGCGAGGATCCTTTTAAATAAATTCCTGTTGTATCGACAAGCATACATTTGTGCACGAGGCTCCGTAAAAGCACGATGCCCTAGGCAAAAGCCAAGGATTCCTATGCCTTAAACCGCCATTGATTACATCTGTATTTGTAAATCAAACCCGAAAAAAAATAATTTAATCTAAATTTTATAGGGCATTCATCAAGAAACTTAGTAAGTATAAAAAGTATAAAGATTATTAAGTAAGAAACTTAGTAAGTATAAAAAGTATAAAGAGTTGTTTCGTGATACACCTTTGGTAGCTTATCGTAGGGATGGGAATTTTAACGATATTCTTGTACACAGTCGCTTGCGACATTCTAGCCCGTCTTACTTTGGTACTAAACCGTGCCAACGCCGGATATGTAAGACCTGTCCGTTTGTACTCCAAACTCAGACAGTCACTTTTCCGAAAGGAAAATTTATCATTAGACAGTCTTTTACGTGCGAATCCAGAAACCTGATTTATGCTATCATCTGCAAGAGGTGTGGCATGACCTATATTGTGAAACTGGCAGGCGTTTGGCAGTCAGGTTTCGTGAGCACTTGAATGACATCTATCATGACAAACATTTACCGGTGGCCCTTCATTTCAATAGGCCTGACCATTCAGGTAATTCCGATATTCATGTCACTGCCCTCTATTCATGTGCCGGTAATGACAAGACTCGCTTTTCGTTGGAGAATCGTCTTATTTTTAAAATGGGCGTTTTAGCTCCCGATGGTGTGAATATACACATCATTTTGCATAAATTCTGGTAGCTTTTCTCTTTTTCTTTTTTTATTCGTTGTCTTTTAGATCTATCTTCTTATGTTTTTGTTTTGGTTCGTTTCGTATCTTTTTATATCTTTTGTTTTGTCGCTATCGTACGTCACTTCCTTGCGATTTTTGTGACATAATACTACTGCTTTCTTTCACAGATTCTTTGGATCGAGTTGAGTTAACCTTTACTAGTTCCACAGTTTTGTTAATTCTCTTTTTTTCGTGTCGTTGATTATTTACTTTCTTGTTTCAGTATTTCTTTTAGATTTTACGATTTTCTTGTATTATTATTGTTCTTTTTTTTCTCTCATCACTGTTGTTGTTTACTTTTTCCATCTGCTTGTATCGCCCATTTGTGGTAAAATGGGATGTTATAAATATTTATAGGGGACTTAGTGTACTGACTGAGATCAGTTGTGAAGGTATCTGTATCTAATAAGTGTGGTGTATTACAGATGACCTTACTTGCTACCACATATTATACCTCAGTCAGAATTATTCTGGAATATTGTGATACTACGTTAAATGTCTAGGGTTATGAAAATGATGAAGTGTAAGTCACAACAACAACAGACAGATAAACAATTTAATTTATTCCACAACACTTTACAACACTGTGACACTCACACACATATAACACTCTATAAGACTATCTTAAGTGAGTCAAGTGTTTCAGTTTAAAAATATATGTATTAATTCTTTCAGTAATGGTTATCCTGATTCAACTACACAGTGAACCAGGAATCACAATCAAATGTAATTACAAGTATTATTTACACAGTTTATATATAAGAACTTTGTATTGACAGAGTTTATTATTATTATTCTATGTGTGTAATTTGTGCAGTAGTAATATGAGGTAATACTGGTTTTGTTCAAGCTTGGTTGTTGTTTTTCATCATGACTTCAAGTGTTTGATTATCGGGGAAATAGTATTGGGAAACTTTCACAGTTCCTGTCATTTGAACCAATTAATTGTCCCTCTGTGGTTAACAAAATGTCAATTTTTGAGGGGGCACATAATGTTGAGCTACTCTGGCCACAGAAGCTTATCTTTCGTGATGGCGGCAGGAAAAGACTCCTCTGCTCGATTGCTTCACTGTGTTCTGGAGACCCCTCACTGGTCGCTATCTGGACCAAGGAGTATGCTGTCAGCCTCTGGATTCAGCAAAACTCAGACCAGGTGCTGCTTCAATAACTAGGACCACAGTCCCTGAAACAAGAAGGTGGTACCTCCTACTTCATAACTAATTTATAATCTATTTCCACAATGAACGCAATACAGAACAAACACTGAGTTCAGAACGGTAGGCCAACTGCTAGCTTCATCTGAAACAATTTACACCAGTATTCTCCTCCTAAATGGTTACTACGCCTCTGCAATTCCAGCATTAGTTCCTTCTAGTCAATATGATAGGTGTCAGTGTACTATTTGGCAATTCCATGCAGTTTTCTTTTCTCCGACACCTTCTGTTCAGGTTGGAGCACTATATAGGCCTTGCCTCATGTTCGCTACTGAACCACACACATATACAGACATAAATTATCAATTTACATTCAATTTTCATTAAAAAGATATCGAATATATCAAGCTTACCACAATTCATGGAAATAATACACAGATACGTTGACTGGCGATGAATAATGGCACAAATTCCGATCTGCCTCTGTTCCAGACTTTTATTTAGAGAAATATGATCTGGCTCTCAACGCACTGTGTCTTAGTAAGTTTATTTTAACATGTGGCACTGACCTGACGCTCCTAATTGACTATATTGGCGGGTCTACCCAATCGGGCCATGTTTGCACAGCTTTTCAAAAAAAGTACCCCTACTCACGTTTCCCTAACAACAAAGAATTAGTATTTGTAGCCCGACTAATCGTGTTTAGCCTTACATATACTTTCCGCCAATCAAATAGGAGGTAACATGTTGGCCTATTTCCCGTACAATGGTGGTTTCAAAACCTGCCACTGCGCAATTCTGATTTTGGTGTTGTCTGACACCCTCACTATTTTCTTTTGGCTATAATTTGTTAATTCCTAGACTATTTGCGTAACACTTAATATATTCTTTGTCAGCAAGTCCTAAGGAACCCAAATATATAAGTTTTAAGGGAGCTAATGGGCTGCATTCAAAATATGCATTTTCTTCTACCTCCCGTTCACTTCGATACGACGTGGTGTCTGGGTACTGTCAGGCTTTCAAACGTAAACCAGTATAATGTCATGTTTCCCAATAAGAATTTTTCAGGTTTTTAAACCTAACTCTCGTATGGGTAGTGTTTTTTATCACTGTCCATCTGAAAAAAAGTATTGCTTCTGGCCTTTCGCTTGGGGAGGGTGGCATTAATTGTATATCGCGAGACGCGTGTTAGGGTTGCATGCGTTCCTGCTTTCAGCCCTCCCTCTCTCTTTCTATCCTAAGTCCATCTGTCTTTTCATCACGCCGTGTATAAAATGAAATTAATGGAAGTATTAATTTAGGTCATTACGCAGGGTGCCTAGCTCAAGGTTTTCTTAGAAATGCAGTACACGTTTTATTGTTTTGTGGAAACGCGTGTATGCTGCTATAGGCTTTACTATCAACGTGGAAACGTTACAATTTGCAGACGAAGTAGAAAAAGGGGGATCTCGAGTACAGTCATTGTGACAGCACTGTTCTTTACCATTCTTCTTTCCTTTTATTGTATTAATTCGTTAGGCTTTACATTTACCTTTTAATTTATATATGTGGATTTAGAATGTTTCACGACACCATTTAATGTATATTTTTCATCATCGTATAGTTTTGTAGTACCTATATGTAATTCTTGTCTTTGTCACCTTTTTGTGGCTGACGAAGGGTAAAACCTGAAACGTCCCTTGTTTCTTGTGAACCGTTATTTGTAAAACTGATTAAATACCGTTTTATTGGTTTAAATAAAAATTGTTCCCATAATGCTTAGCTCAACTTTATGTAAAAAAAAAAGTAGCCTCAAAGCAGATTCTACCGTAGGGGAGTAAAATATTAGAGACTTCACTACACTAGATCCATCATTGGGAGGCGGAGTGACCAGTTCCCTTCCTCACTACCTTTTCCTTCCTTAACAAGAGCTGAGTCATATACCCATTTACAGCTGGGTAAACTGAAGCGTGGCTCTACCGTGTTTCGAACTAGGCCCCTTTGCCCCGAGAGGCCAGCGCTCTAACCACCTATGCCAATCGGACGCTCTAACTTTATGTAGCGCTCACAAAAGGAAGGAATCTACGTTGTTTTATTATTTTTTCCCCATTTCTTCCCCCGTGGATGTTTTGACGAGTTGCCGCTAGTATTGGTTATAATCTTTTAATAGCTATGAAAAATACTGCTCAAAATCCTACAGGAAAGAATAAAAAGTAAGGTAGACAGCGAAGTCCAAGAAGAACAGTTTGGTTTTAGACGGAACAGCGGAACAAGAGAGGCAATATTTTGCCTAAGAATATTAGCAGAAAAATATACAGAGGTCCAAAATAGTAAGTACATGTGCTTCATTGACTATAAGAAGGCTTTTGACAGAGTCCATCACGAGACAATAATTGAATGCCTCGAAGACATAGGTACCGTAGTGATGGAAAAGACGTAAGAATACTCAGTAACCTTTATTGGGAGCAAACTGCTACAGTAAGATCTGGAAGGAATTATTCACTAAACATAGACATAAAAAGAGGTGTCAGACAAGGTTGTGTGCTGTCCCCCTGCCTATTTAATCTATACACCGAAAAATTTTTCAAACAGACAGGAAATGCCAGGGCTGAACATCAGTGGAAGGTCAGTTTCTCAACCTTTTTGTGTTCACGGCACACTTTTCAATTTTCTAAACATTTGCGGCACACCTATCTGACCCCACACCTGAAGAAAAAAAAAATTTTGTGATATATACTAAATTAAATACACTAATTTGTGGGTACTTTAGAATAAAGAAAACTCTCAATTCTGTTTTCTTTTAATTGTTTAAAATAATTTTGAAGTACATCTATTTTGGTTCAAAGCAGTCAATAGCTTCAATTATTATTGAATTAATTCAAGCTTTAAGATCGGTTTTATATTATATGATCACTAAAAATATACTTCATGTAGTAAATTTACAAAATTTTTGCGGCACACTTTGATGGGCGTGGCGGCAAACAAGTGTTCTGCTTGAGAAACACTGCTCTATGATTTGTGATTTTATTAACGGATGTTTAAATCAATACGGTAAAAACTCTCACAGATAGAACCGCGAATATCGTTTGCAAAGTTACGCAGAACTTTGACTAGATTTACCGTGATACCGTGTGTGTTCGGTTCCCTATATCCATTTTGCGCCTATGAGGTTTTTTAACGTTTGTTTGATTAAGTACTTGCATAATATCTTCTTTCAAACACCGAACCAGTTATCTAATGCGGTGTATGATATTCAACAAACACTGGGTGAGTTATCCGGTGTATGATATTCATAATAAACCGGATGAGTTATCTAATCCGGTGTATAATATTCATCAAACACCGGATTTGGTTACTCTACAGGCGTTCATAAAAAGCAGATAATCCACATAAATAAAGTTATTTCATATGTTTTTGTTTTAAAGAAATTGTACCCCGTTCAACCATTAATGGTTTATAATTATGATATATAGTTTTGCAAATTCAAGATAATAATTTTGATTTCCGATTTCTAAATATGGTGTCATATTCCCATATCATCTTCCCACTCCCATCAGTCCAAATAGAGTAAATCAAAACTGTAAAATCATGTGAATATATGTGTGTGAGCCCTCCCCTTTTCAAAAACAAAAATAAAAAATAAACAGAACAAAACAAAAAAAATTACCTCACAAATACCATGTTGTTAACACGGATGTGAAAGCCCAGGGGTGTCCGGGATGACATCCAATCCACCAATCATTTGCCACCATCAACAAACCAGCCCCCCTCCCCCCCCCCCCCCCCCAAACTCCCTTTTCCCCTCACACCAACACCGATCTTTGTATATTAATTTTTGTTCTTGTTATATACTGTTTTACTATATTGTGCAATTCATCATGTGCCAATACAGTGCTTGTGTACGACCCAGAAATACAGTGCTTGTGTACGACCCAGAAATACAGTAACAGTAAACAATAATAGATAACAATCCCGTGTAATGACATTTCTGAGGGGTCGAAGAAAGAAGAGGTGCTACAGCTTTCTCAAGCACTTCCTAAGATATGAGGCTGGGGGGGGGGAGCCGCGCTAGTGTACTGGTTACCACATCGCCCTGGCGATCAGGTGTTCAAGGTTCAAGCCTGGGCGTGCGCATTTAAAGAAGTGTCATCGACTGGGATTTTGACTGAATAACCTGAACGGCTCCTGAGATAAACCCTCTGTGGATGGAAGGAAAGTCCACAGGTTCCCCAGCCTCGCAATGACATGTCATTAGGCCGAAGGGCTGAAAGCCCATGTGCCGCTGGTTAAGGGAAAAAAATGAGGCTGGCAACCTCTTATGGTAAAACAAATTGCTAGATAAACCACTATTGTGTTGATGGCGGCAAATGATTGATGGACTGGATGTCATCCCGGACACCCCTGGGCTTTCCCATCCTTGTTAACAACATGGTATTTGTGAGGTAATTTTTTTTTCTGTTTATTTTTATCAGGCACAGAATTTCTGGCTAGCGCGCAGTGGCTAGTCTCGTCGGCTTCGCGCAGGGGTCTCAGTGTGTGTCCTTAGTTGTGATGTGCGACGGAACGAATGGAATAATTTGTCTTCTCTTTGTTACTTTCCCAATTGCCTCCACGGCTGGCGGAGTTGTGGATTTTAAAGTTGCTACCATAAGTGAAATGGGTTCATTTTCGATACAAGACAACAGGAGGCTGAGACGCTTGGGAGTCATGACCCAAGTGGGCCCGCCCCCCTTAGAGTGTAAAGGAGTATATTGGGCCGAAATACTTGTCGGACAGTGGGGGGGGGACTTCTTCTGATGATCAGATTGCTTCCTGTTGTATCGCTTTGTAAAGAGATTCCTATCATCCTATTGCAAGAGTACAAACTCACCACGAGCTAACGCTCAGTGATGGTGGATCAACGACAAGACAAGACAGTGTAAGAGTACATGAAGGTTTTGTTTGCAGGCTTCCCGCAAGAGGCCACCTGCAGAAGCGGTTACATGCTCCGTGTAAGAGGTAAGCCGGGAAGTGATAAAGATGCAATGGTGAAATAACAAAACCCAGATAGAAAGAGAACGACATAGAGAACAAGAGAGAGGAGTTTCAGACAAGTGTCAATAGTTTTTTTTAAGAATACTGCACCTTAGCCAGAGGCGGACATCCTGTGAAGCTAATGAAGCTTGAGCTTCAGGGCCGCCAAGTCCACGTTTCTCTATAATACGTTTCTTTCCCACCCGCCCTACAATTTAAAAAAATAAATAAAAGGTGCCCCTCAAGAGTTCAAGTTTCAGGACCCCGAAAATGGAGGTCCGCCACTGGGCTTAGATGATAGTCAAAGGTTAAATAATATGGAACTGTGAACGACGAACATGAGCAATAGGCGAATTACAGCCAGAGGGTGTGGCTGAACAGTACAGGCTTCGAGAAGGTCATTACTGAATATCTCAACACATTCTTTTAAAAACAGAACCCTCACGGGCGGACCTACATATCATTTAAGACAGATCGGAAACCGAAAAGAAACAATTCACAGGAAAATGAACATTAAGGATCATTATAACATAATAAGGAAGCAACACGTTCCAATCTTGTACCATCACAAACAAAGAACTGCTTACTCGGCGTAACCAAGAGGACATGCACACTATCATAGCTGGCAAACGCTGGAGTTGGGTTGGCCACGTCTTCAGAAGAGACTCTGATGCCATCACAAGTACAGCAATGCCATGGACCCCTGAAGGAAAGCGAAAGAGAGGCCGACCAAAAACAACTTGGCGGAAAACTGTGGACGCCGATATGATAAGAATGAACCGAGCAAAGTGGAAACAGTTTGTTGCTGCCCTATAAGACGCTACCAGGCGTGATGGCCACTGACTGCTTTAACAGTCGGCGGCTAAGAATCAAAGAAGAAGAACGCTCCAGTGTACCCAGTTGTAAATGGGTACTTGACGCTACTCTTGAGTAGGGAACGCAAAGGCAGCGAGAAATGTAACTGGTCTCCCCCACCTCATATAGCTGGACCTAATATAGTGGTCACTAACAACTCAAGATACAAGAAAGAATCGGAATACTGCGTCGTGAGGCATGTCGTACACGGCGACTAAGATGAGTGTTGTGCATGGGCTAGCAACCCATGGAATAAGAAAGACATGGAGAAACCTTGAGCTGGTGGTGTGGGGCAGGAAGAAAGTTTGTTGAAGGTCAATGCTCCTTGGAGATCTGAAGGATGGTGATGATGACCCATAACGCGTGAATTAGCTGGATGAAACCAGAGCACACAAATATTAACATGATAGCAGTATTCTGTTTAGCGAATCCCGCTGGCCTTATGTACGGGACAAACGAACATCCGGCCTGTTGGGGCTGAGTCATGCACCTGTCTCAAACTTAGACGAGGGCGAGACCATCTGTGCTGTAGTGGGCGTGTGTTGATTTAACGGGGCCGTTCAATAAGTTTGGTCTCCATTTCTGTTTTTAAACTCCTTTGTGTAGTCTTCGACTGCATGTGTCATCAGCAGTTAGACTTCCTTTTTTACAGTCAAGGTTTACCTGTGTCTCTGTGTCAACGTCTCCATTTTGTTTGATGCAACAAAGAATCTTGTTACAAATTAAATTTATTTTCATTTTATCAACTGAAGTTGTTTTATGCAATCTGTTTTATCATGTAGGGGGTCACACTCACCATATATAATGAGCTAATATGAATGTATATATATTGTATTTTACGTCGTCCTATTCACTGCATTACCTCGTACAGTTCGCGGGTTTAGGAAGTGTCAAATATATACGACGATCACTGTTCCAACTAGAGTCAAAGATAGACCAGGATCAACGTTCCCACTAGAGTAAAAAATAGACCAGGATCGCTGTTCCCATTAGAGTCAAAGATAAGGATCGCTGTTCCCACTAGAGTCAAAGATAGACCAGGATCACTGTTCCCATTAGAGTCAAAGATAGACTAGGATCACTGTTCCCATTAGAGTCAAAGATAGACCAGGATCGCTGTTCCCATTAGAGTCAAAAATAGTCTAGGATCACTGTTCCCATTAGAGTCAAAGATAGACCAGGATCAACGTTCCCACTAGAGTAAAAAATAGACCAGGATCGCTGTTCCCATTAGAGTCAAAGATAAGGATCGCTGTTCCCACTAGAGTCAAAGATAGACCAGGATCACTGTTCCCATTAGAGTCAAAGATAGACTAGGATCACTGTTCCCATTAGAGTCAAAGATAGACCAGGATCGCTGTTCCCATTAGAGTCAAAAATAGTCTAGGATCACTGTTCCCATTAGAGTCAAAGATAGACCAGGATCGCTGTTCCCATTAGAGTCAAAGATAGACCAGGATCGCTGTTCCCATTAGAGTCAAAGATAGACTAGGTTCACTGTTCCCATTAGAGTCAAAAATAGACTAGGATCGCTGTTCACATTAGAGTCAAAGATAGACTAGGATAGCTGTTCTCATTAGAGTCAAAGATAGACTAGGATCGCTGTTCTCATTAGAGTCAAAGATAGACTAGGATCGCTGTTCCCATTAGAGTCAAAGATAGACTAGGATCGCGGTTCCCACTAGAGTCAAAGATAGACCAGGATCGCTGTTCCCATTAGAGTCAAAGATAGACCAGGATCGCTGTTCCCATTAGAGTCAAAGATAGACCAGGATCGCTGTTCCCATTAGAGTCAAAGATAGACTAGGATCGCTGTTCCCATTAGAGTCAAAGATAGACTAGGATCGCTGTTCCCATTAGAGTCAAAGATAGACTAGGATCGCTGTTCCCATTAGAGTCAAAGATAGACTAGGATCGCTGTTCCCACTAGTGTCAAAGATAGACCAGGATCGCTGTTCCCACTAGTGTCAAAGATAGACCAGGATCGCTGTTCCCATTAGAGTTAAAGATAGACCAGGATCGCTGTTCCCATTAGAGTCAAAGATAGACTAGGATCGCTGTTCCCATTAGAGTCAAAGGTAGACTAGGATCGCTGTTCCCATTAGAGTCAAAGATAGACTAGGATCGCTGTTCCCATTAGTCAAAGATAGACTAGGATCACTGTTCCCACTAGAGTCAAAGATAGACCAGGATCACTGTTCCCATTAGAGTCAAAGATAGACTAGGATCATTGTTCCCATTAGATTCAAAGATAGACCAGGATCGCTGTTCCCACTAGAGTCAAAGATAGACCAGGATCACTGTTCCCATTGGAGTCAAAGATAGACAAGATCACGTTTCCCCCCCCCCCCCCCCCCCCCCCCCCCCACCCCCCCCCCCCCCCCCCGAGAGTCAAAGACAGACCCTGATCACTGTTCCTCCCAAGATTGGCCAGGATCATTGCTCCCAGGGCACTTTCAAACCAGAGAATCCATACCGTCATTGGGGGACCTGGTAAAAGTCTTTGCAGGGTGTATGATACCTCAATAAGAGACTCAAAGGCAGTTCAGCAAACAATAGAAATAGCAGACAAAGGACTGCAGATCGTAGACCAAAGCAGACTCATAGGAAAGTTCAAGCTGTGGTGCCTCCCGTTCATGTTAATCGCTAAATTGCTTTGGCCACTGCTTATATATGAAATGAGCACAAGTACAGTGGAAGCTATAGAGAGAACGGTCAACAAGTTCATAAGGAAATTGCTAGGGGTTTCACCAGGTCTGTCAGACGTAGCACTGTACTGCAAGAAGGCGAAGCTTGTGCTTCCTTACAAGTCAGTTGTGGAAAAATACAAAGCTGGAGAAGCGAGGCTTGCAATGATGCTGTGCGAGCTGCAGAAGACGTAGTAAAGCTCATTCAGCCCACACTGAAACTGGAACGAAGTGCAAAGTGGATGAAGCTGTTTGTGCTGTCCCAGGGTCGCTCAAGCTGAAGGGGGTAATCGGATACACACAGACTAATAGTTGGGATTGGGCCATAGTGACGTCTGCTTGTGGTCCAAGGCATCAAACAAGGACCGCAGAGACATGGTAATTCAGGAAATTCTGGAAGCTGAGAATGATAAGAGGATGCAAAAAGCGGTGGCAGCAAGCCAATCACGGGATTTACTCCCCTTGCTCTGCAGTGATGGCCCAACAGTGGCCCGAAATTCAGAGTATCTACTGAGGGTCTTTGTCACGAGTGGTTTACAGTCTGTCTGAAACAAGACAAAAAGTCTGAGTGACGTCAGAGACAAGACAAAAAGTCTGAGTGAGGACTGAGAAGACAGATGAGTTATGGTGTTGAATGTGGATGGAGTAAAAGCTGTCGGGAGCAAAAGATCAGATAATGACTCTCCAATCCTACCACTCAATGACTATGTTTCAAAACTAATTTCACTCCGCTTCTCTCTCTGCTAGGAGTAAGGACTAGTGCACGTGAGTGACTCCATAAACAATCAAGTACAAGTGCAGATAGGAAAGTCGTATGCTCCACAGATTGATTGTCTAATTTATTAACAAAGGCTATGGCAAAACAAGAAAAAAAAGTCAAATTACAAACCCCCAAATCATAAAAATGCGTTTAACAAACGTGAGAGAACAAACAATGCTAGTAATAATAAGAATCATGAGAATAATCAAACTAGACTGGTACCAAGGAGCTTGACTCTCCCGTCTCAGTGATTCAACCTCCCACTATTATTGTGCTAGATATTCTACTACTCCTTCTGCAGGGAACCCTGAAAAGAATAAGTCCCTACACACACAATATCCCGCTGAATTCTACTGGTCAGCAACACAGCAGTTCAATCAACTTAATGACCCTATCCCACAGTTACTTCAAGCTCTTTCCCCTCTCCTCACCAAAATGTATCTGAGTCCACTTCCCAAAGTCCTTCTTCATCGGCACACTTGTGTTTATATTCCGCTTGGATTACAGCTATTGGCGGATAGCAGACGGAGATATGATAACCCTTTCCTCTTCCCATGGTGCTGACAATCTGTGGAAACTATAACTCCACCACGAAAAGAATTTTCAGAACAAATGTTAATTCTCCCTGATATACAGGTGTGCTTTAAATCCAGGATCTAAAGGGGTGGCGAGGACTGCACTCAAGATTAAATATGCATTGGAGGTAATAAATCCACTTTTGGCGCAGGCCTGACACTCCTGTGACGGCGCGTGAGAATATAGATGAAGTAGAGCTGACGGTGGCTACAAGATGGTAGAACTGGCGATAATGTGTAGCTCTATAAAGTTGATGCCAGTGGAGCATGGGCGCCCTACTTACTATGCGGGGGTGGCGTAAAATTCCCAGCAAGGGAACTTCCCCGAATGTACACGTAGTAGGGTGTAGGAAATCAAACAACTTTAGTAGGTGGGAAGACCCCCAATGTAAAGGGTTTGAAGATTTATCCTGCCTTTCCAGGAAGGCAATCCCGGCCGATGGCCCAGAGGTCCCGTCGGAGTTAACCGGTTCTCGCGAGATTGTGAAGAATTTCCCACACTAAAAATAGCTGGCAAACCTGCACAAAGATCTCTACCACCTCACGACAGAAGTCCCAGGGACTAAAAGCATTTAGAAACAGAAGGGTCTCATTATATACAAGGAATCAGTCACAGGTGTTCGAACACCTGGACAGAGCCAGCGGAAGCAGCGTAACAATTCCAGGGGACTTTTCCTGCCAGTGCCGCAAACTACAAGAGTGTTTGCGTAACAGAGTGACCGCTCTGGAGCTAACCAGACTTTCCCTGGAATAAAAAACCACGGGGGGAAATTGTGCCGCCCAGCGAGGAGCGTTGCGGGCGCGTCACAAAGACACTCTTACCAGCATTAAAAGACCTTTCATCTCCGCTAGCCACTTTCGAGGGAGCAAAGAGGAGTTAACTTGTCAGATCAAAGTGACATGCTAGCAGCGACCAAAAACTAGAAAAAAAGATGAAAATGGGCGTGTCTACAATCAAGAAGAAGTTAGGGGGAATGGTAGTTCCACCCTAGGGCCAAAGTTTCGAACCCAATGTCACAGTCTTCAAAGGTGTCGACCTTTCGCTCAAGATTACTCTTGGCAGAGATGTGAATTGAAGAATGGTGCTTCAATTCTAGGGAGCTGTGACATCATTTGTGCGTTCTCGTCTCCTCTCCGGCAGTATTGAACTTCCTTTGTTGTACGTACTGAATTATGTGCATTATTCAATTGTTAGCACATTCTTTTTCCCTAATATCATTGTTCACGTTTCACGCTTCGAGGTATGACAGGGCCAGACAAGCGTATCGCCCATCCCTGAGAGATTAATTTTTAAAAAAAACACTAACACGTGTTAATACCACATTGACTCCAGGTAGATGCGAGCATGAAGTGTTTGCTTAAGATTGCATAATCACTTCTGTCTCGACTACATGGGACAGATGATTATAGATAAACGCAATCTTTGAAGACATTTGGAAGAGTGAGCAGGGAGTGTGATATAAGTCAACTGTTAAAGCTTTTTACGGATATCGCAACTCCATTTACGGAGGATGACTGAAATTTTCAAACGCATGAGTCATGGAAAATATTACATGAGGAACAGTAATCATAACATCTACTTTGAATGTATTGCTTGGCATTTGAGGCGCCAATAAGCAATCGCGCTGATTGGGAGTTTGTCAGAAAACGTCAGGTGGAACTTACGATATAACGTAGAAAAAGTTTGAAATACAGGACTGCATTCCAGAAAACGTTAACGTAATTAGCTCGGACCTTGCCACAGAAAAGAATAGAGTTGGATTCTGAATTTACAGGACCGGACAAAAAGTATTTAAAGCATCTCTTTACATCAGTAGAAAACTCGCCAATATTAATACTAATTCTACTGGACCCCTCACAAGTCACAGAGGGATTCTGAAATAGAAATAATACCCCAGATGTGTGTTTGAGGCATCTGTCTTAAGTTGCCAAGACTATTCTACTGAGCAAGAAGTCTAAGATTTCTCAATTATTGAGGTGAGTGTAACATATTTTTTATGCGGTGAATTTGACAGTGGTGTTGAAGATTCATACTAGGCTGGCAACCTCAGCATGTGAAAGGATACATTCATGAACCACCGCAGCAAGCGCTGGCGATTGCTTTATGCTAGTTCTCACAGAAGAACTAAAAGCAGAGATAACACCAGACTCTGAATGGAGCAGGGAGTGAGGATGATTACTGTTACTGACTTTCTGAACTGTATTATTATAATTGAGAGTGTTTCTTCTGGATTTCAATTGATATATTAAACTGTACCGTAACATTTTGTTCGTTTATCATTTTCATTCATGTGGTCTTGTTCGAGCATTAATAGTACTTCGTTTTCTTCATGCAATCGTTGGTGATGTTTGAGTTTATATTGACGCTCGTATTAGTATAATAAGTGTTAGGTTTTCAAAATGTTTGATAGGAATGATCGACTATGAAAACTAGCATAACTGTAGAGCCTCTTGAAGATAGCTTCCTAACATATGTCATCGAACAAAGTCTTTGGATGACGACTTTCTGATTTATTGATGCGACACAAGATCACAGTATGAAGAATACATATAATAAGTGATTCCCATTAAAGGAAACCATGAACATCACAGTTCGTAGTGTTTTGTGCACAAGACATTGTGCGTCCATTATTTAACCGTCATAATTATTGTCCATTATCCTTATCCAAAAAACTTGGCACATTATCATCTGTAAGTAGCATTAATACATTTCTGCTAATTGTTCCAATTATTACTTAGGAGCAATGCCAAACATTCACGTCAGAACTTCGTCTGCATAATATTGTTAATTTGGCATCACTAGCCAGGCTATACCAGCCATATCGCTTTCACTAGCGTTATAAATTAACTTCGCGTTCGTAATTCTCGAATATCGCATATATAAATTCGTGCGTTTTATTCTTAACGCTTTACACAATTATGGACTCTCCGGTCATTAAACACATATTATTATTATAAGCTTTAAAAGCATTCACATCGACGGTTATATATACATTAGCTAGTGGTTCTACCACATAATTCAAAAACACATCAATATGACCGAAGGCTACACTAAGACTGTCCCGTTTCTAGGTCTAACGCGTCATCCAACGTTTTACGCGTACCCTTTGAAGTCTAGTTAGTTAAGGTGTTGCATGGTGCCACCATTCAAATCAAGATAAACCAAAATGTTCGTAAACCATGCAACAATCCTCAACAATTACATCAACTTGTGAATAGTTGTATATTATCATTTGGAGAATTATGTATTTTTAATATGTTCCTTCAGGCATAAGCCAGTACCGCTGTCCAGTCACAAATTTTTCATTAAATTAACTGACATCCTGGTGATTTTTCATCACATGCCCTGAGTGATATGACATACGCTCAGGGAGAGTACAAAATCTGAGAAAACAAACGGCTGACAGAGAGCGGGAAAAGGCGCCTTATATTAATAACACTAGTCAACAAATTTTCAAAAGTTTTTTGTACCAGAAATTAAATATACCATTTCTTATTGATTTTGACATGCTGATTTCAAATATCATAATGAAATTCACCAATTGGCTCTGGTTTTTTAAAAAAATGATGAATTTACATTACAGTAATACAAATAATGTATGCTTGTTTAATTCTCTGGGGTGAACAGCTAGTCTTTCTACTTTAGCATTATAAAAATTGTGGTTACATACTCAATTAATTGATATTTCAACATAAAATGATAGAAAAAATAAAAACATTATTTAAAGTTCACATATCATGTTTTAAAAAGGCACATTTGAACCCATTCCGTCATTATTCAGTCGCTGTTCAAGCTCTCTTTGCTTGCTTCTTGTAGTCAATCGATGAGGTGTCTCTTGTCACAGTCCAACAGTAATCAGCAAGCATTGAAGGGCTCAAATTGCCTTGATACCTTGTCTCCATAGCAGCAATGTCCTGGTGAAATCGTTCACCATGCTCATCACTGACCGCTCCACAGTTTGACTTAAAGAAATCCACATGAGAATCCAGAAAATGAATTTTCAAAGACATGTTGCAGCCAAGACTCTTATACTTCAGAAGGAGATTTTCTACAATTTCATTGTAATTATCAGATCTGTTGTTTCCAAGAAAATTGTCCACCACTGACTTAAATGCTAGCCATGCTGCTTTTTCCTTGCCATGCAACATGCAAAGAAACTCGTCATCATGAAGAAGTTTTCGAATTTGCGGACCAACAAATACTACCTCTCTTATTTTAGCTTCACTCAGTCTTGGAAATTTTCTGATGAGGTATTTGAAAGCCTCATCTGTTTTCTCCATTGCCTTGACAAAGTTTTTCATGAGACCCAGCTTAATGTGCAAGGGTGGCAACAAAATCTTGCTGGTGTCGACAAGTGCTGGGTTCTCAACGTTCTTACTGCCAGGCTGCAATGACTGCCTGATTGGCCAATGTCTTCTGATGTAATGGTCACTTCGTGCATGGCTATCCCACTCACAGAGAAAGCAACAGTACTTGGTGTATCCACCCTGTAGTTCAAGCAAAAGAGCGACCACTTTTAAGTCACCGCAAAGTGACCAATGATTATACACTTCAAAAGCTGCTTAATGTTTTCAGAAGTTTCTTTCATATGAACTGCGTGACCAACTGGAATTGACGGTAACACATTACCATTATTCAACAAAACAGCTTAAAGACTCGTCTTGGATGAATCAATGAAAAGCCTCCACTCTTCCGGTATGTAATTGATTTTGAGGGCTGCCATTAAACCAGAAATGTTGTGGCACGCAGAAAGGTCACCCTCTTTGAAAAAGAATGTAATAAGCGGCTTCTGGCGGTTCCTATACACAGAAATTTTAACATCTTCTGCCAGGAGATTCCACTGTTGCAATCTGGAACCCAAAAGCTCCGCCTTGTTCTTCGGTAAATTCAGATCTCTTACAAGATCATTCAGTTCACCTTGGGTTATTAAGTGTGGTTTAGTGGATGTAGTTTGCTCAAAATCTGGGTCGCTTGAGGTTGATGGTTCAGGACCACCAATGTCCTCTTCTTCATCAGTGGAAGCAGCTGAAAATGATTCTGGCACTTTGGGAACTGGTAGGTCATCGCCATGTGGTACCGGACGTATTGCAGAGGGGATGTTTGGATATTCCAGAGTCCATTTTTTCTTCTTTGATATGCCTTTCCCAATTGGAGGGACCATGCAAAAGTAACAGTTGTTGAGATGATCAGTGGGCTCTCCACAAATCATTGGGACTACAAAAGGCATAGCTTGCCTTTTGCCAGTCAACCACAGTTTAAGATGTGCTGCACATGTATTGCAGTATATGTGTGGCGCCCTGCTCTTATCTTGATCTCCTATTCTGCAGCCAAAATACAAACTGTAGGCCTTCTTAATCACTTTAGTTATATTTCGTTTTTGTGATAGAAATGTCACCTCACCACATATATAACAGAAATTATTAGCACTGTTCACACATGTCCTGGGCATTTCTAACCACGATACTTTTGATAAGGACAAGTACACTAACTAATGGCAAAATTTTATCAGAGATAAGATATTTATACACAAAGGTGATGTAATCATAGGTAGGATTGCATCATCAACTTCTAGTTACATTTTTATTGGTCATTAGATAAAATTATGCAATCGCCCACAACAGTTGCGTCATATATATAAATTGACCGTAATTAAATAAACTAGTAGCATATATCTTGAAAACTAGAGCCAATCAACATTTTTTAATGTCATTTTCGTTTTCAGCACACCAAAATTAGTTAAGATCAGCTATTTTCATTTCTGGTACATTTTGGTTGTTGACTAGTGTAATCAGGCAAACAAATATTTAGCAACGGAATTGTTCTTTTATTCCCTCTAAAGTTTGTGGTAACAGTACGAGGTGACCCGACTATTTGTGGTACGACCCGCAAAGATCAGTTGTTGTACTACTAGACTGTGGTTCAAAGCTTGAGATCGACACCTGAAGATTCCTGCTTTAACTCGGAGCGAATCCTTCCAGAACTGATCTGGAAACGTGCCCCTCACCACAGCGAATCTACGGAAAAGCAGCATCGGCACTTCAGCATTTTGGCAAGTCTCAATTTTAACAGGCCAAAAACAACCGAACTTAATTTTGCTAAATTCATCAAGCCTAAAGTCTTTTAAGTGAAGAAACCTAATTATTTTTCATAATCACCAGTCATATTTATTTACATTTGTTTCAAAGTAACTTTTTACTTTTTAAACTTTTTACAGGACAGGTATTTTGCTGTACAGGTAAACAATGATAAGTCAGATATATATGAACAACAGAATGGGATTCCTCAGGGATCAGTGATTTCACTTTCAATTTTCACTATAGCTGTAAATGATTTAGCAGATGAATTTAACGACATTAAGAATGCAGTATCACAATTTGCAGATGACTGTGCCATTTGGCGATCTGGAAAAAACTTGGACTATGTTTACAAAATACTTCAAAATCAAATAGACAAAGTTTCAGAGTGGATGAAAAGTTGGAGCTTCCAAATTAATGTAAACAAAACAGTAGGTATGATATTGAGCAAAGGAAATTTAAAATATGTATATATATATATATATATATATATATATATATATATATATATATATATATATATATATATATATATATATATATATATATATATATATATATATATATATATATATATATATATATTATATATATATTTATATATATTTATATATCGAACTAATAAAAGAAATTAGCTGAGTTAAATCAGCTGTGGGCTTGAATACAATACATCTTCACAATGGCGGCGATTCAGATAAAAAGTCAATCTGCTCAAACTAATTCAGCATTGTTCTTGACCTGAAAAATCATGTGAAAACTCCCTCGAGGTAGAAGCATCATTATCCTTCTGTCTGCAACTCTGACATGAGTAATTGTGGTGAAGTGGGATGTTATAAATATTTATAGGGGGACTTAGTGTACTGACTGAGATCAGCTGTGAAGGTATCTATATCTAATGAGAGTAGTGTATTATAGATAACCTTACTTGCTGCCACATATATATATATATATATATATCTCAGTCAGAATTATTCTGGAATAGTGTGATGACTACGTTATATGTCTAGGGTATGTGTATGATGAAGTGTAAGTCAAAACAACAACAGACAGATAAACAATTTAATTTACTCCACTACACTTGACAACACTGTGACACTCACATACATAAAACACTCTACAAGGATATCTTAAAGAAGTCACTGATAACTTTTCAAATAACAATATGTATTCATTGTTGTCATAAAGGTATATGTGTCCTGATTCAAATACAAAGGAACCAGGAATCACAATCAATTTTAATTACAAGTATATGTACAGACTTTATCAATATGAATATTGTAGTGACATATATTATTAAAAATATCCTATGTGTGTCAGTTGGGTAGTAGTAATATGAGGTAATACTGGTTTTGTTTTGTTCAAGCTCTGTTGGTATTTGTCATCATGACTTCAATAGTTTGTCTTTTGGGACTAGTATTGGAGATGTTCTCAGTTCCTGATATTAAGACAATTAAATTCCCCTCTGAATGTTATTTTTACAAAGTCATTTCAAGATGAGGGGACATAATGTTGAGCTCAGCTGGCCAAATCAGCTTATCTTGCGTGATGGCGGCAGGAAAGGACTCCTCTGCTCGAATTCTCCCCTGGGCTCTGGAGACACCTCACTGATAGCTAAAAAGACCAAGGAGTATGCTGTCCGACTCTGGATTCAGCAAAGCTCTGACCAGGTGCTGCTCAATACCATCAAGACCACGGTCCCTGAAATCAAGAAGGATGTACCTTCTACTTCATAACTAACTTATACTCTCTTTTTACACTGATCACAATACATCACAAACATTGAGTTCAGAGCGTTAGGCCAACTGTCAGCTTCATCTGAAATACTTTATACCAGTATTTACCTCCTTAATGGTTACCACGCCTCTGCACTTCCAGCATTATTTCTGTCTAATCAATAATCTAGGTGTCAGTGTACTGTTTGGCCATTCCATGCAGTTTTACTTTCCTCCGACACCTTCTGTTCAGGCGGGAGCATTATAGGCTTTACATCATGTTTGCTACTGAACTACACATATATATACAGGCATAAATTAACAATTCACATTCAATTTTCATTAAAAGATACTGAATGTTTCAAGCTTACCACAATTCATGGAAACAAACACAGATACGTTGATTAGCAATGAATTCTGGCACAAATTCCCATCTGCTTATGTTCCAGGCTTTTATTTAGCAAAATATGAGCTGGCTTCAACGCACTGTTGCTTTATCAAGCTTATTTGCACTAGTGGTCTCGAACTAACGCTTCTAAGTGAGTATATCAGTGAGTGTAGCCAATGGAGCCACGTTTCGACAAGTGTTTGAAAAAATGTTACCTTTTCACGTCTCCCCTAACAACGAAAGATAGTATTTATAGCCCGACCAATCGTGGTTAGTCTTTCATTTGTTGCGCTCCAATCAATTTGGAGTTTACATGGTAGGCTATTTCTGTAACGTAAGGTTTTTTCAAACACGTTATAAAAAAATTTTATGAGCAGAAATGATTTTATGTTGTCAGGCATCCCCACTATTTTATTTTGGTTATAATTTATTAATTCCTGGACTATTTGCGTAACGTTTTACATATTCTTTGTCAGCAAGCCCTAAGGAACCCAAATATCCAAATTTAAAAGAGCTACGTGGCTGCGTTCAAAATATGCAATTCCTTCTACCTCCTGTTTCGAAGATGTGCTGTCTGGGTACTGTAATGTTTTCAAACGTAAACCCATATAATGTTATCTTTCCTAATAAGCGTTTTTTTGTGATTTTAAAACCTAACTCTGGGAAGGGTAGTGAATTTATCACTGTCCGTCCGAAAAAGTTAGTGCATGAAGCCTAACACGCGTGATAGTAGTAATTGTGTATCGCGCGACGCGTGTTTAATTTTGCATGCGTTCCTGATTTCATTCGCCCCTCTCTCTCTTTCTATTTGAGTCCATCTGTTCGTTCGTTTTGGTAACGTAATATAATTAATGTTAGGATTAATTTAGGTCATTACGCAGGGTGCCTCTCAATGTTTTTCCAAGAAATACAGCACACGTTTCATTGAAGAAAGTGGGTAATAATACGGTAAGCTTTTACTATCAACGTGAAAGCGTTACAATTTGCAGACGAAGCAGAAAACAAGGGGGATTTCGAGTACCTTCTTTGTGACAGCACTGTTATTTTACCATTGCTCTTTTCTTTATTAATTTTATTTGTTAGGCTTCATATTTACCTAATAATTTATATATGTGGATTAGAATATTCCACGACACCTCCCCTCTTAAAACAGACATTATATGTCAGTCCTTTATTCTATATACACATAGAGAAATTTATTATTATTTCTGGGGTTTACGGTGATTCTCATCACACGGATGGCGGCTTAAAAAATCCGCTCCCAAATTGGTTTTTCCAGATATATACTCAATGCTAAAATTATAGGGAGCCAAAAGTAAAGACCATCGGAGTAACCTAGAGTTCTCATGCTTAGCCTGTGCTAGAAACGATAAAGGTTTGTGGTCTGTTTGCAACTTAAATGCCTTCCCATATAGATAAATATTGAATTTCTTTATCGCCCATATTACTGCAAGACATTCTTTTTCGCTAGTTGAGTAGTTGATTTCAGCTTTATTCAACTTTCTGCTAGCATATGCCACTGGGCTTAATTCCCCATCCAATGCATCTGATTTCTGTAGTAGAGTTGCACCTAACCCAATATTACTTGCATCCGTCCTTACTATGAATTCTTGACTTAAGTCAGGTAATTTTAAAATGGGTTTACTTGTGAGCTTTTCCTTCAATTCTTGGTAAGTCATTTCACATTGTGGTGTCCATGTAATGCGATCTGGATGTCCTTTACGTGTCAATTCAGTTAACGGTGCACATATGGAATTAAAGTTTTTGATATACTTCTGGTAGAAACCACATAATGAGACAAAGGATCTCACGTCCTTCTTGGTTTGTGGTCTCGGGGCTTTCTGTAGTTTCTCTAAATTCTTTGGGTCAGGGGTCATGTTTCCCTGATAAACTGTGTGTCCCAAAAATTCCAATTCTTTACATCCAACGCAACATTTGGTTGGTCGGGCTGTTAAATTTGCCTCCCTAAGTCGATCAAACAGCATGTTCAGAGAGTCAATGTGTTCCTCAAATGTTTCTGTTGCTATAAGGATATCATCCATAAAATTTGTTATACAGGGATTATTCAGAGGATCCAATAATTTTCTCATCATTCTAGAGAAGACACTAGGCGCATTCTTCAATCCAAATGGCAATCTATTAAACTCATAGTGTCCTTCTGAGGTACTAAAAGCTAGGTATGGTCTAACCTCAGGCTTTACTGGAATCTGATAGTATCCTTTACTCAGATCCACTTTTGAGAAATATTTAGCTTTATTTAGCCTGGCAAACAGCTGATTTGTATCCGGCAATGGATCCACCTGTCCTTCTGTAATAGCATTCAGTCTCCTGTAATCTATACAGAGTCTATGTTCTCCAGAGGGCTTCCTTAAGAGTACAACACCGGAACTATACGAAGACTCACTGTGCGAAATAATTCCTTCCTTCAATAGATAGTCTATCTCTTCCTTCAAAGCTTTCTCCTTAGCAAACGGAATCGAATATGGTTTCATACAGACAGGTGTGGAGTCTATTAGTTTCATATCATATTCCAATAGGTTTGTATGCCCTGGTCGGTCTGTTAACACCTCTGCATGATTATTTAGAACCTGTTGCACTCTCTCTTTCTGTGTTTTCGTTAAATGTGTACTGATTTTCACCTGTGCTGCTGTCTCACAGGGGTGTAATGGATATTCAAATGATGAAAGTGGTTCCTTTTTCATCTCCATGGCGATGGACAAGGTCAACAAGTGTGTCTCTTCCTGATGTTCTCTTTCCAAATATTTCTTCAGGAGATTCACATGATAGATTTTTTCTTTCCCCTTCTTATCTATCTTATAATTTGTTCTAGACACCTTCTCTAAAACTGTATATGGACCCTGCCATCCAATTTGTAACTTATTCTGACTCCCAGGCAAAAGAAGCAGTACTTTCTCTCCCACAGCCAAATTTCTGTCTTTCGCCTTCCTGTTATAATAGGCAGCATGTTTCTTCCTGGCTTGTTTCAAATTTTCATTGGCAAGTTTCCAGCCAGTTTTTAACCGAGTGGTCAGCTCATTCACATATTGGTATGAAGATGTAATGTTTTCCTCTGCCTTTTCATCAGTCCACGTTCTTAACATAGCTACATATGGACCTTTAATTGTGTGGACCTATTTGTCCATGCACCGGTATGGTCTCTTCCACTCGAAGCTTTATAGTGATGATTTTTCCTCCCAGAATTATCATTCACAAAACGACCGCTACCAATTTTTCTTTTGGGGCTGTCTCCCCACTTAAAATTCTTGATGAGAGATTTCCTCCCTACATCCTCTTCCTCCAGTTTGTTTAAGTCCGATTGAGGGATTGTCGGCTTATCCTGGGGTAAGACATCTTTTTGCACTCTCCGCATAGTGGCCATTGTAAAACAGTTAAGTGAAGCTTGTCCGTGAAAAGGGGCTTCCCATTCCATTTGGTGCACTTTATCAAATTTATTTTTCTTTTTATTATCAGGCCTAATTTTGCCCCGTGGCGTGTCCAGGTCCTGATCCATGTTCCCACTTGTGGGTGTTCCCTCATGTGCTATGCTACACCTTTCTACAAAAAATTCTCAATGTCCCATCTTGCTTTGGGCCAATAATAATTGTGAGCCACCTTTTGAATGATGGTACCTATCTTCTCATGGTCCCCATCTGGTTTCACATGTAGGCTCCTTATTAAGTCTGCCCTATATCTTTTAGGAAGTACCAGTTGTCCCTGACCTTTGGATCTAGCTCCAGTCTTCCTATACATCAACTTGTTTTTCATGTAAAAATCTCCCTTGCCTGGAGTTGTATGACAAGTTGACAATTTTCTGAAACAAGGCTTGAGTGTTTTATCCCCAGCCTGTGCCTTCCTCATCTCTTCTGGAGTGGTATCTAACATAATATCCTCCTCCTGTCTTGAGGTCGACCTGACCTGAAGGGTTGCCATATACACAGGTTTCCTTCTGCAACGGTCAGTGTCATGATTGTCCATCTGACAATTTTTACACCACCTTTTTCCTTGGTTGAAAGATTTTCTTTCATTATATTTCCTTTCATCGAATTGTGGGAATTTATTTTTATTTTCATACCGTGGCCTATCAAATTGGTGCTTACCTTTATTTTGATCCTTAGGATCAAATTTATTAAAGTTCTGTGGTGCCCTAAAGTTGTCCACCTGTTTCTTTTTATTACCTGTTACCTCTGCTTGAGCTGCTTGATACCTTTCAGCAACATTTAGCAACTCACCCAGCCTCTCTGCACCTTGTTCCATGAGAAACTTTCTCAGGTCTGGAGCCATGGACTCTCTTAATTGCTCTATAAGGACCATTTCCTTAAGATCTTGGGTTTTCCCCAGAGAAGTCCATTTCTCCAAGTATGTCTCTATTCGTGCAGAGAACTGGTGATAGGTTTCACCTGACAGTAGTTTAGCATTCCTAAATTTTTTCCTATAGAATTCTGCATTCTTTTCATACCTTAACAAAAGAGCCTGCTTTAGCATGTCATAATTTTCCTGATCACCTCTGCTCATTTTTGCAAAAACTTCATAAGCTGCCCCACGAAGTCCCTGAGATAACTTTAAGCTCCACCTTTCTCTCTCTAACCCATACGTGGTAGCTAATAGTTCATACCTATTTAGGTAGCTCTCTATATCATCGTCTTTCTCAACAAAATGATCTAAATGAAAATTCATAGCTGAGGTTGAGGCTCCTTGGCTAGCAGTGGCATCAGAGGCAAAGGGACTGGCACCATTTTCAGGAGCATGGCCCTGAAACTCAAACTCCCTTAGTCGTAATTCATGTTCCCTTTGTAATCTTTTCTCCTCCTTTTCTGCTTCCCTTTCTGCAGCTAATCTCTTGTCTTCCCTTTCTGCAGCTAATTTCTTCTCTTCCCTTTCTGCAGCTAATTTCTTCTCTTCCCTTTCTGCTTCCAATTTCTTAGCCTCTTTGTCAGCCTCAATCTGCAACCTCTTAGTCTCAGCCTCAGCTTCAATCTGCAACCTCTTAGTCTCAGCCTCTAACTTTCTTTCGGCCTCTTTTTCTAATCTTCTTTCTTCGCGTTCAATAAATTTGTCACATTCCGTAGTGACATAGGCAACCATAACTTGCCCATCTAATCCTAACTCTTTTGCAGTCTGTACAGCAGCAGATCGAAACTTGGCCAGGTCCGCCATTGTCTATCAGGTAAATTTCTACAATGTCTAACCAACAATTTAATCTCTAAATATATCTAATGGACAACACAGGCACCGTGAGCTCAACCTTATTTAATTCCACCCAAGGATACCTTTTAATTCTTATATTCCCTGAAGTGAATTACCCCCAATATTTTTAATAGGGAAAGATTCAAAATCCCAAGAGCGAGACCCCAATATATGTGGTGAAGTGGGATGTTATAAATATTTATAGGGGGACTTAGTGTACTGACTGAGATCAGCTGTGAAGGTATCTATATCTAATGAGAGTAGTGTATTATAGATAACCTTACTTGCTGCCACATATATATATATATCTCAGTCAGAATTATTCTGGAATAGTGTGATGACTACGTTATATGTCTAGGGTATGTGTATGATGAAGTGTAAGTCAAAACAACAACAGACAGATAAACAATTTAATTTACTCCACTACACTTGACAACACTGTGACACTCACATACATAAAACACTCTACAAGGATATCTTAAAGAAGTCACTGATAACTTTTCAAATAACAATATGTATTCATTGTTGTCATAAAGGTATATGTGTCCTGATTCAAATACAAAGGAACCAGGAATCACAATCAATTTTAATTACAAGTATATGTACAGACTTTATCAATATGAATATTGTAGTGACATATATTATTAAAAATATCCTATGTGTGTCAGTTGTGTAGTAGTAATATGAGGTAATACTGGTTTTGTTTTGTTCAAGCTCTGTTGGTATTTGTCATCATGACTTCAATAGTTTGTCTTTTGGGACTAGTATTGGAGATGTTCTCAGTTCCTGATATTAAGACAATTAAATTCCCCTCTGAATGTTATTTTTACAAAGTCATTTCAAGATGAGGGGACATAATGTTGAGCTCAGCTGGCCAAATCAGCTTATCTTGCGTGATGGCGGCAGGAAAGGACTCTCTGCTCGAATTCTCCCCTGGGCTCTGGAGACACCTCACTGATAGCTAAAAAGACCAAGGAGTATGCTGTCCGACTCTGGATTCAGCAAAGCTCTGACCAGGTGCTGCTCAGTACCATCAAGACCACGGGATCCCTACAATAACTTATTACTCTCTTTTTATGGAAACAAACACAGATACGTTGATTAGCAATGAATTCTGGCACAAATTCCCATCTGCTTATGTTCCAGGCTTTTATTTAGCAAAAATATGAGCTGGCTTCAACGCACTGTTGCTTTATCAAGCTTATTTGCACTAGTGGTCTCGAACTAACGCTCCTAAGTGAGTATATCAGCGAGTCTAGCCAATGGAGCCACGTTTCGACAAGTGTTTGAAAAAATGTTACCTTTTCACGTCTCCCCTAACAACGAAAGATAGTATTTATAGCCCGACCAATCGTGGTTAGTCTTTCATTTGTTGCGCTCCAATCAATTTGGAGTTTACATGGTAGGCTATTTCTGTAACGTAAGGTTTTTTTCAAACACGTTATAAAAAAAATTTATGAGCAGAAATGATTTTATGTTGTCAGGCATCCCCACTATTTTATTTTGGTTATAATTTATTAATTCCTGGACTATTTGCGTAACGTTTTACATATTCTTTGTCAGCAAGCCCTAAGGAACCCAAATATCCAAATTTAAAAGAGCTACGTGGCTGCGTTCAAAATATGCAATTCCTTCTACCTCCTGTTTCGAAGATGTGCTGTCTGGGTACTGTAATGTTTTCAAACGTAAACCCATATAATGTTATCTTTCCTAATAAGCGTTTTTTTGTGATTTTAAAACCTAACTCTGGGAAGGGTAGTGAATTTATCACTGTCCGTCCGAAAAAGTTAGTGCATGAAGCCTAACACGCGTGATAGTAGTAATTGTGTATCGCGCGACGCGTGTTTAATTTTGCATGCGTTCCTGATTTCATTCGCCCCTCTCTCTCTTTCTATTTGAGTCCATCTGTTCGTTCGTTTTGGTAACGTAATATAATTAATGTTAGGATTAATTTAGGTCATTACGCAGGGTGCCTCTCAATGTTTTTCCAAGAAATACAGCACACGTTTCATTGAAGAAAGTGGGTAATAATACGGTAAGCTTTTACTATCAACGTGAAAGCGTTACAATTTGCAGACGAAGCAGAAAACAAGGGGGATTTCGAGTACCTTCTTTGTGACAGCACTGTTATTTTACCATTGCTCTTTTCTTTATTAATTTTATTTGTTAGGCTTCATATTTACCTAATAATTTATATATGTGGATTAGAATATTCCACGACAGTAATCTTGTGCGAAAGTAGACTTCTTTGAATGGGTACTTAGCTGCCAGTAAAATGTCGGTTGGTTTCTGCTCCAGCCGATGCTTGTTCTTTGCAGGTTATGGACTCGTTCACTCTCGTCACCGGTCAAATCTGATGGTTGCAACACGTTCCTCGTAGTATCGTGGAGCTTTACCCTCTCTGAGCATTAATATTACTCCCAGTGAGCAGAAAACATCCATTGCATTTATATTTAACATGTTTACATTTACATTGGTTGAAAAAGTTAATAAAATGAATATGTACATCAGTTCTATCATCATCATCCACTCCCTGCTCCATATGGAACTTGGGACTACCTGTGCTTTTGGTTTTCTATGAGAAACCCTCATAAAGCTATCCCCAGCTCTTGCAGTGGTGGTTTATGAAATCATCATTCTATATTCTGAGGTTGCCAGCCTCGTATGATTTGGACATCCACTAGCAATTTTCACATGTTAATAATGCAATATATAGAATTATAAGATGTACAACTTACCCCAAATTCTTTGGGACTACAGACTGACTTCTGACTCAGTGAAATAGTTAAGGCAACTTGATTAAGATGCTTCTTACACGTGGTCTGGTGTATTACTTTTCAAATAGAATCCCACTATGACTTAGTGTTCATGGTCCTAGGATTCCGGGCTTTCCGTATTAATGAAGATGGAGTTTTCTTGAGAGTAAGTCCACAAGATTTTTCAAACATGTTGTCCGGTCTTTTAAAGTGGAATCCTGATCCTATTCCTTACTCTGGCTGTCTTCTTGACGAGTTGAATTTCAAAGTACGGTAAGCTCACAAGGTGCTAAATTATAAGGCAACATTCGGCCCACATCTAGATTGCTACTTTATGGCAAGGCTCCAATCAGAAATGTTGTATTTTTACATCTCAATTGCAAGATAATAGCATTCAAGATGCGTATGTTTCCCATTTTCTCATGACAAATTCCAGCGTAATAAAACGCAAACATAAATGTGTCATTTACAGTCATCATATGTGGTATGCCAGCTTCCGTCTTAATCGATCATGTTTACACTCAAAACATCGTAATTTCTCGAGGTAATCTCTTCCAAGTTGTATAATTGTCTTCCTGACAAATCTATCCGGAAATGATTACATCTCTCACCCTGGCCCAGCAAATACTGACATCAACTTGGTCTAACCGAGACATTTCAAGTGATAAGATAATCGACTGTGGTCATCCCAAGGTTGTTTACTTATTAATCGGCTACACACATGCACAGTCTGGCAGGAAAATGTGTTACACAATTGAAAACCACACTTCTCTCTACCGATCCCAGTTGTTAATATGGGTTCAAACGAAAGGGGTTGATTAACCTAATCAGCAAAATACGGTGGCATATAATAATAAATAATAAATTCTTTAAGCGCCAACTGCAGGGCCGGATTAAGCTAGTACGGAGCCTGTAGCATATGTTAAGAAAGGGGCCCTATATTTAAAAAAAAAAAGAATAAAACAACACAAATATATTGGAACAGATACATTTATAATTTGCATAGTAATTATCATTATCAAAAGTAATAACACAGTCAACATTATTGTTTAAATATTAATGTTTCTACATTTAGCATGAGCAAAATTTGTTGATGATATAGGATGTATCAATTTCACGCAGAAGTTTATGTTCAATGCTCATTAGTGTGAGATTGTTCAATCTCTTTTGACCCATGGTGCTCCTTAGTTCATTTTTAATAAGTTTCAGTTTTGAAAATGATCGTTCTCCACTGCAGTTGGTTACCATTAGTGACAAATAAATGCGCAAGGCGATTTCTACATTTGGAAAACAAGACTCCAAAGAATTGTCAATTATCAAACGGTAAAACTGTAACTCTACAAGGTCTAGAGTAGTGCCAATATGAGAAGCAAGTTCAGTTTTCAACAGTTCTGTAAACTGCACAAGTTCTTCACAAAGACTTTCTTCCAGATCTTCCGGATATGATTTAATAAGATTCGATGATCTCGTTACCACCTCTTCAGGTGTAAACGACTGTAACTGACGAAGGAATCCAAATACATCATTCAACTTTTGATAAGCTTTCTGGCGTTTTGACAAGGCAGAGAGCAAGCTATCAATAAGGACAAGAAATGTTCGGCTTTTAAACTGCTTTGAGATTCAACAAGTGGATCAAGTGTGCTGGAACCACTGAAATCATCATACTCTCGATTTCGTTTGTGTTTTCTTCGAGTTTGTTCTTGATAATGTTCACACTCAGTCAGATCCTTGGCCTTTTGCTCTATGTCTGCAAAAGTAGACCGCATAGCTTGAATATACCCCCGCAGGGATTCATAGAGTGCACAAGCTGTATTCAAATCTTGGTCAGAAGATTGCAAAGAAGCACTGGTCATTTGAAAACGCTGTAATACTTGATCCCACAGTATGATCATTATTCCTGTATCTAACTTCATCATGGTTGAAAGTAGACCACGAGCCTGTTGACGACACTCTGCCTTCTGATCATTGTTATCTGAAATATCATCCAAGACTTGTTTTATTGCAGAAAAGCTGTGTAAAAGTGCTTTTGTTGCATCTGCCCGAGCGGACCACCTGGTATCTGACAGTCTTTTCACAAAGGGCTAATGGGACTTATTATGAGTACCGCCAGCACATAATGCAGTAGAAAGGAGACCCCACCGGTAGGTAGAAGCAGAAAAGAAGGTGTACAGGCTTTCAACAAATCCAAAGAAAATGACTGCTTCTTGACAACCTTCAGCAGCACATTTTCCAACCAAATTTAGTGAATGTGCAAAACACGGAATGTAATGCGCAAACTTATTCATCTCTTTAATTCGTGCTTGTAATCCTATAAACTTGCCACTCATGTTGCTGGCGTTGTCATAACTTTGACCACGGCAGTCTTTAATATCAATGTCATTTGCCTTTAAAAAATTAAGTAGACTTTTAGTAAGCTGTTCAGCACTATGACCTTCCATATCCAAAAATGTCACAAATCTTTCAACTGGTCCAGATGGCAAAACATAGCGCAGAGTCAAAGTCAGCTGGTCCATATTAGATATATCTGGAGTAGAATCCAATGAAACGGAATAATACTTGTATTTCTTCACTTCACAGAGAATGTGATCCAGTATGCTGGATCCAATCAGATTGATGAATTCCTCACACGTTGTTTTAGATAGATATGATGTATGTCCAAATCCTTTGTTTGCATGAGTACTTATATGCTCTGCCAGAAAAGGGTCAACCTTGGCCAGTAATTCTAACAACCCTAAGTAATTCCCGTTATAAGGGGACCCAACAATTTCATCACTGCCACGAAATGAAACCGACCGAGCAAAGTGGAATCAATTTGTTGTTGCCCTACAAGACGCCACTAGGCGTGATGGCCACTGACTGCTTTGACGGTCGGCGGCTAAGGATCAAAGAAGAAGAGAACGAAATGAAAGGCCTCGTTCTGCTAAAAACTTCACAACTTCAATTATTCGCTCTAGAAGTTTGTGCCAATACTTTTCTTGAATGTCCATTTGTTTCACAAGTTGGGAATCGACACGTTCACCTTTTGTTTTTACGCATCAACAGTGAAATTAAAGCTTGTCTATGTGAGGAGCTTTCTTCATGTCGACGCAATAGATTGCTTGCATTTTTCCAGTCATTAAACCCTTCCACAGTAAACTTTGATGAAGATTCTGAACTCATAAGCTTGCATGGGAAACAGAATAGGCGCCCTTTACTTTCTGAATAGCATAACCATTTTCTTGCATGTTGCTTGTTTGTAAGTTTATGAATATGTGTAAAATAAGATATCTGACAGTATCGAGTTTTCTTTTCAGTGTCATACAATCGCACGGATGAAGAGAAAGCAATATCAACATGTTGACATTTTTCGCTTCCCTTGGATATCCAATATTCACGCTCACAGTCAAATATATTGTTCGGCCAGTCACCAATATCATTAGAGTACTTCTTCGTTTCACTTATTCTTTCACATTCAGACTCAGTGTATATTGGGCTTTGCTGTATGTTTTCTGCTGCACAGCCTGCACTAGTACTAGTTGTTCCTGTACTTCCAGCTTCAACGGTTAGAGTACCACCACCATGAACATCAAAATATTCTGTCAGCTTACGTGTTTTTGATATCACAAGTTGATCTGTTCTTTCTTTTTCTTCCTTCGCTTTACGTTTTTCACTTCCAGAAGCATAATTACGTCCAATATCTCTGTGTCTACTGCTCATTTTTTGAGTTTTCTAACCTTACAAATCAAGAAATTTTAATCAAGATCGAAAGAGAGTGCGAGCACGCCGTATACCTAAATTAAAACAGGAAGTTTCCGTTTTCTAAATTCTAGTTTTTATTGTTAATGCAAATTCATTTCACAAAGAACGAAACAAAATGAGAGGGGCAGTCGCCTAGAGCCAAAAAAGTGGCTTCCGTCCAAACGTGACCAAATTTTCAACGCCACTTAAATGGCTTCCATCCGCAAACAGTTAAGATAAAAATAATGAAGAGTCACACTAAGTCGCCCTCTTATGCTCTTTCTCTCACAATTTCGTGACACCAAATGAAAAGGCGCTAAAGATGGCATAAATCACAAGATCATTGGTTTAACGCTCGTATTAGAAGATGACCAAAAAATTATGTACATATTTATTGGCGCGGGGCCCCTAAAAGCGCGGGGCCCGTAGCATATGCTACTTTTACTACTACGTTAATCCGGCTCTGCCCCAGAGTCAATTGCAGCAGTTGAACGCACCGTTTCGGAATTTCCTACACCACTCGTACACTTGCAGGAGTGACAGGCATGTATCACCGTACTGCACCTTCATTCGCAGATGAATTTCTATAGGTTTCACCCCTTCGCTGCTCAAAAAACGGTTAACAGAACGCTGCTCCTCTTTGGTGCATGTCACTAGTGGGGCGGCCATCTTTAAACTCCTACTGTGACGTCATGTGGTTCGTCTGCACCGTGATGCCTTTGAAGGACACTTTTGACGTCTTTAGCAACAATACCGCCAACTTACATGACAATGGCACGGTGTTTCGAATTTTTATCGCAAATTTAAGGTTTGCATTTGAAGCCCCCTCGTATATATATATATATATATATATATATATATATATATATATATATATATATATATATATATATATAATATATATATATATATATATATATATATATATATATATATATATATATATATATATATATATATATATTGTCAGTAAAATTCATTTATTTACAACAACCAAATATATATATATATATATATATATATATATATATATATATATATATATATATATATATATATATATATATATATATATATATATATATGTATATATATATATATATATATATATATATATATATATATATATAACTTTTTTTTTTTTAAATAAATTAATTTTACTCCAAATAATAGGTTTTTTTTTAACTCTTTCTACCTCTTCATATCTGTTCTTTTTTTATTTTACTTTTCCCTCACTCTGTTTTCCAGTCTTTGTTTTTATTATTTTTTATTTTTGCTTTTAATGTACTATCCACTTCCGCTTTCCGGTTTAGTGGCAGACATTTTTGCTCCAACACGTGACACACATCATGGAGTGTATTTCTCTTATTTCTATAGTTTTATGTTCTCCACTTAATTCTCACTTTCTTTCCCTCCTGTCTCTTGTTTGTCTGTCCCTGACGAAGGCCTTGTGGCCGCTACGTAGGTTTTTTTCTCGTCAGTTCTCTTTGTAAGACGTATTACTATTTGTGTGCTTGTGTTTTGTTTTTTATTCTATCATGGAATTCAGGACAGTAGTTTATTTTCAACATAAGGGTTACTTTCACAATTACCTCCAACTGGCAGGAAAACAGGAGTGAAGCTAAAAGCTACAACCAAGGTGGGGTGGGATAGTTAGCTGCACATGACAACAGGACGCTGACACTTGGGCCCGCACCTTTAGAGTGTAAAGGAGATTAAGGGGCCGAACCACCTGATCGACGGGTCCACTTCTGATGATCAGATTGCCTCGTGTTGTATCGCTCTGTATAGCGTTTCCTATTATAGACCAGGATGAGTGATCCCGCCCCAGCTGTGTCGTAAGAGACGATTAAGATAAGAGTTGCGAGTGGGGCTAGTCGTATAATAATGGTCTCACACAAACCAGCACAGAAACCACAGCTGTAAGATTAAATCATGCGTTGTGGCAGACTTCCTTTGTGGTGACCAACTACGGTTGTAGCAAAAGAAGCAAGCAGGAGCCATTTATTCACAGCACTTTTTTTGTTTTAATTGTCAGATTCACCTACAAAGTCAAGCGGTGTTTGGAGATGCAGTTCCAGTGCGAAGCGTTGCGTTTGGTAGCATTAGGTCTTGCTTCTAAATAATTTCCCTTGTCACTTCTTGTGGTGAATAGAGCCACCAGTCAAATAGGCCACCTAGAGCCACCAGTCAAATAGGCCACCTAGAGCCACCAGTCAAATAGGCCACCTAGAGCCACCAGTCAAATAGGCCACCAGTCAAATAGGCCACCTAGAGCCACCAGTCAAATAGGCCACCTAGAGCCACCAGTCAAGGGGAGGTTTCACCCATATTTTGGCATTTTGTTTAAAAATTATAATTTTTACAATATTGATGCTACAGTTTAGTGTCACCATTTTTCTACCTAACGCTATGTTTTTTATTGCAGTTTTCAGCTTAAAAATATTTTAAATTAATTTTTCAAATACGTATGTTCAGCCACAAATCAGCTAATTATATATGCAAAAAATTTATTTTGTTATAACTTTTTTATTTATTAACATATTTTAATAATTTTTTCGGTATTTAGTCCAGCCATGGCATTAGATTAAAATTTTTAAAAGGTATGAATCTTAACATAAAATAACATTTCATTGGCTGAAACTTCTCATGGGGTTAAAAAAATCGCCAGCTTCAACCAATCAGAATCAAGCTTACATTGGGCTTGGCTAACTGATTTATTTACTTCCTAATTTGTACACGCTTCCTGTATCACTGCGAAGTCGGTTGCTGTGAGATTTATAGTGATTTCTTATTGAATAAAATGGATTGTGTTAATAAATCAACAGCATCAGGTAAAAGAAGGAAGGATAGGCCCATTAAGAGGAAATTTAGAGGTAACAGGTATTCTGGTTCTCTTAAACAACCGAAAGCCACATGTCAGACAAATGGAATAGGCCTAGGCCTATCGGCAAACTGTAATTCTCAGCCAGCTGAAAGTAAAACTCTAAACACATCTGCAAATTAAATAGTGTTACTTCTACAACTGTGAAAGACACTGATCCTGAAACTATTGAAGGATACAGAATTATCAGCATTGCAAGCGTTTTGGATTTTGTTAAACAGTTTCCCTGTCCAAAGTGTTTGACATCACCTGTCACTACAAACAGTGAGCAGGATCAGTTTACAGAGTCTTTATACACAGTGAATGAGACTCACTATGGCCTGTCAAGTTCATTCACATTCACTTGTATATTTTGTTGTGAAAGTATTCAACTATCTTCATCTGCTGAAAATATAAATTTAAGGTTCCAGATGTCAATGTTTAGCATAGGAATAAATAAAGAAAAAAGTAAAAGTTTTCTGACAAATATGAATATGCCTCCACCAGTAGCATCAGCAACACACAGTGAGTTGAAAAGGAAAATTTTGCATGCTACAAATGAAGTTACTGTGTCATGTGATGGCACCTGGCAACGGCGAGGCTTCTGTGGTGAAGTGGGATGTTATAAATATTTATAGGGGACTTAATGTACTGACTGAGATCAGCTGTGAAGGTATCTATATCTATTAAGAGTAGTGTATTATAGATAACCTTACTTGCTACCACATATCTATATATCTCAGTCAGAATTATTCTGGAATAGTGTGATGACTACGTTATGTGTCTAGGGTATGTGTATGATGAAGTGTAAGTCACAACAACAGACAGATAAACAATTTAATTTAATCCACTACTCTTGACAACACTGTGACACTCACATACATATAACACTCTATGAGAATATCTTAAGGAGTCACTGATAACTTTTCAAATAACAATATGTATTCATTGTTATTATGAATGAATATGTGTCCTGATTCAAATACAAATGGAACCAGGAATCACAATCAATTTTACTTACAAGTTATGTACAGAATGTATCAATATGAATATTGTGGTGACATATATTATTAAAATATTCTATGTGTGTCAGTTGTGTAGTGGCAATATGAGGTAATACTAGTTTTGTTTTGTTCAAGCTCTGTTGGTATTTGTCATCATGACTTCAATAGTTTGTCTTTTGGGACTAGTATTGGAGATGTTCTCAGTTCCTGATATTAAGACAATTAAATTCCCCTCTGAATGTTATTTTTACAAAGTCATTTCAAGATGAGGGGACATAATGTTGAGCTCAGCTGGCCAAATCAGCTTATCTTGCGTGATGGCGGCAGGGAAGGACTCCTCTGCTCGAATTCTCCTCTGGGCTCTGGAGACACCTCACTGATAGCTAAATGGACCAAGGAGTATGCTGTCCGACTCTGGATTCAGCAAAGCTCTGACCCGGTGCTGCTCAATACCATCAAGACCACGGTCCCTGAAAACAAGAAGGATGTACCTTCTACTTCATAACTAATTGATACTCTAGTTCTACACTGAGCACAATACAACACAAACATTGAGTTCAGAGCGTTAGGCCAACTGTCAGCTTCATCTGAAATACTTTATACCAGCATTACCCTCCTTAATGGTCACTACGCCTCTGCACTTCTAGCATTATTTCTGTCTAATCAATCATCCAGGTGTCAGTGTACTATTTGGCCATTCCATGCCGTTTTACTTCCCTCCGACACCCTCTGTTCAGGCTGGAGCATTATAGGCTTTATCTCCTGTTTGCCACTGAACTACACATATATATACAGGCATAAATTAACAATTTACATTCAATTTTCATTAAAAGATACTGAATGGTTCAAGCTTACCACAATTTCATGGAAATAAACACAGATACGTTGATTAGCAATGAATTCTGGCACAATTACTGGCACAAATTCCCATCTGCTTATGTTCCAGGCTTTTATTTAACACAAATATGAGCTGGCTTCAACGCACTGTTGCTTTATCAAGATTATTTGCACTAGTGGTCTCGAACTAACGCTCCTAAGTGAGTATATCAGCGAGTCTAGCCAATGAGGCCACGTTTCGACAAGTGTTTGAAAAAATGTTACCTTTTCACGTCTCCCCATAACAACGAAAGATAGTATTTATAGCCCGACCAATCGTGGTTAGTCTTTCATTTGTTGCGCTCCAATCAATTTGGAGTTTACATGGTAGGCTAATTCTGTAACGTAAGATTTTTTTCAAACACGTTATAAAAAAATTTTATGAGCAGAAATGATTCCATGCTGTCAGGCATCCCCACTATTTTATTTTGGTTATAATTTATTAATTCCTGGACTATTTGCGTAACGTTTTACATATTCTTTGTCAGCAAGCCCTAAGGTACCCAAATATCCAAATTTAAAAGAGCTACGTGGCTGCGTTCAAAATATGTATTTTCTACCTCCTGTTTCGAAGATGTGCTGTCTGGGTACTGTTATGTTTTCAACCGTAAACCCATCTATTGTTATCTTTCCTAATAAGCGTTTTTTATGATTTATAAACCTAACTCTGGGATGGGTAATGTATTTTATCACTGTCCGTCTGAAAAAAAAAGTTAGTGCATGTAGTCTTACACGCGTGATGGCAGCATTTGTGTATCGCGCGAAGCGTGTTTAGTGTTCGGCTTTCTGCCTCTCCCTTCTCGCTATCCTTTTGTCCATCTGTCTTTTGATCTTGGTAACATAGTGTAGAAAAAGACATGAATGGAATTTAAAATTTAGGTCAACTTGCATATTTCAAGGTTTTTCTTAGAAAGGCAGCACATTTTATTGTGTGTTTGGGAGACGCGTGTATGTTGCAGAAGGCCTTTAATATCAACGTGAAACGTTACAATTTGCATACGCAGTAGAAAACAAGGGGATTTCGAGTACAGTCATTGTGACAGCACTGTTCTTTACCATTCTTCTTCCTTTATTTATTATATGTATTTATTAGGCTTTATATTTACTTGATAATTTATATATGTGGATTAGAATATTCCACGACAGCTTCTCAAGTAAAAATGGCATAGCAACAGTTCTATCTGTGAACCCAGTGAGAGCAGCAAAAGTTGTTGATGTAGAAATTTTGTCCAATTACTGTGATGCTTGCAGTAAGGCTAGAAAGAAATACAAAACAGATGAAGAATTTGCAGTGTGGATGACAGGTCATAAATCATGCCAAAAAAAATCATGAAGGTGCCTCTGGTCTGATGGAATCAAGGGGAATGATTAATATTTTTAGAAGATCTGAGGAAAAACATGGTTTGAAGTATGTAAAATATCTTGGAGATGGGGATTCAAAAAGTTTTAAATCTGTTGCGAGCAAAGCCACAAATGTATCCTGGACTTTCAAATCGAAAAATTAGAATGCTGCGGCCATGTTCAGAAACGAATGGGACGACGTCTCCTTGATAATTTTGCAGAATGTAAAGGTAAGCACTATGAAGAAGATGGGAAAAAGTATTGGGCAAATTTTGGAAGATTAACAAAGAGTGCTATTATGAGAATACAAGATCATTACGGTGCCGCAATAAGAGGAAATATTGGTCCAATTTCTAATATGAAAAAAAGCATAATGGCCATTCTCAAGCACCCGTGCTGGAGATCATGAAGATTGTGGAGATTGGTGCCCAAAGGATATAAACAAGGCTAACAAAAACAGCTGCCTAAATTTGTCATTAAAAGAAATTCAGCCTGTCTTTGATGAATTGTCTTCAGACTTCTTGTTGTCAAAATGTCTTCATGGAGGAACACAGAACTCTAATGAGTCTTTCCACAATCTGATCTGGAACAGATGTCCCAAAGCAGCATTTGTAGGAAGAGACAGATTAGAACTTTCAGTTTATGATGCTTTGATAGTTTTCAATGATGAGAACTTGGGAGAAGAGGAATTTTTGAAAATCTTGGTCTATCTTTTGGGAAATACTGCTTCAAAGGATTTTTTTCTGGTTTTGACGCCGCACGAGTCTCTGCTTCCCTAAGATCATATGATATGAAAAAAGCAGAATACAGGCACAGAAAATCTTTCCTGGAGTATAAGAATACCAGCAAAGAGAATGGATATGCAGGTGGTGGATTCTAATGTGAGTATGACAATTTTAAGGCATGTTTTTCCCTCTATTTTGCTTATTTCTACGATATTGTTTTTCAACCAATTTTGATGAATTATGTCAGGATTACTCAAAATATTGTAAAGCTAAAGGCTTTAAAACTTTGCACACTATGATCTCATACAGTTGTGCTAGTCCCCTTCTAATTTTAAAAGTATAAACCTGTAACTTTTTGATCAGTGAATTTTTAAAGTATCTCTACCCTGTATTTTTATCAAGAAAAATTGGTCTAATTTTTGAAAATTCATAAAAATTCACTCGGACAGTTTATAAAGATGAAACTAGAAGGGAGTCTTGAGAATGCTGGGATCTATGTGCAAGCCAAATTCCAATGTCCTATCTTTGCAAATAAAGTGTGCATCTTGACACAAAAAAGTTTCTATTTTTAGTAACAATATGCAAATTAGGACCCAATATAATTATTTTCCAATGATTCAGCATTTTTTATTAGATGCTTTGATGTCCTAAACATGCCCAAAAAAATTGGAGCTTGTAAAGTCAGAAATAAAAAAAAAAAAAATTTTAGGCGAAACCTCCCCTCAAATAGGCCACCTAGAGCCACCAGTCAAATAGGTCACCTAACAGGAAGCCTGCACAAATGTATGTTTGTTCTCTTGCAATGATGTTTTTCGTAGCAATGTGTTTTACACGATGATGCTATCAGCATCTATCTCAGATTAGTCGCATTCTACGACTTGCCGGAAGGACCAGTAGTCCTAATTTTTCTTAATCTCCTTAGATACCACCAAAATAAGCACGTGCTTAGGGCACCAAGGGAAAGGGGGCACCACAGAATTTTCCCTCTAGCTATCATGCCCTTAACTCTCATCTCTTTCACTGCTACAGTCGTCTTTAGTCGATTTTTGTTGTTGTTGTAATTTTCAATATCTGCCGTGTTCGACTTTAATCCGAAGTTAAAAAAAACAAACAAAAAACGTTTTCTTTCGTATGGTGAGTGACAGACATAGACCTAGAGTTCAGTATGTTTGCCTGTCTTACCAATGTTCCAACGTTTTTCTGCATGAATTTCGGTGGAGTCTAGCCAGGAAGAAAATTGAATTTTCAGTCTCTTCTGCATTTATTGTCTTAATGTCGTGTCAGTTAAGCAATGGAAGCGCCGGGGGGAAGAGAAAGGGGAACTATGCTGGGCTTAGGGCATAAGTTGATCTTAATCCGGCCCTGGATAACCCCCCCCCCCCCTTCCCCAGGAATTACACCGGGCATGCTTCTAAACGATGTCATTACAGCATCCAATCTGTCCACCAGTTTCTCTTTTATTTTCTGCTCCTGAAAACTCGCTGTGTGGTTACATCCAGTGGCGTACTAATGGAGGCGGTCCGCCCCGTGTGACAGCCAGAAAGTGGTTACCTTAGGACACTTTTATGATAATACTTACTCTTTAAAATATACTTGCAAGTGAGTTTCTTTATGTGGGGGGGGGGGGGGGGGCGCCAGTGTGCCAAATACACCTCTTGTTACGTCTGCTGGATTTTAAAGGGGTGACAAAACCACTATATTTCATATTTATCGCTCTTCTGAAAACATTTGTTCCGCTTTGGGAAATTCTGTTATTTATCTGCCTCGTTTTGTGTGACTGCAGTAAACATGCTTTTTGTTCCCGTCTTCAAAATAAATATACGCTGACGGAGCTTTGTGTAATGTCTCGTGCTATTGTAGCATTTTTACACCTCAGGGTAAACCTCAACAATCGTCTGCTGCCTATACTCAAACCGTGGAAAGGAGCCAGAACTATACTGAACAGGTTTGAAGAGTTGGGACCAGTATACGCTGCTCCCTGACGACCGGAAACTCGTCGTAAAGGCAGAGACGAAGGATTTTTTTTTTTTTACAGAAATGGAAAGAGAGCAGCGGACCAGCATCAGATGCTCTTCATTTGCTTCCGCTCATCCGCCATCTTGGTCTTACCTAATTGTCGGTTATAATTAGGTTCCGTGTAATTTTGTTTTCAGTATTTTGTGATATATTCTGATTACCTATTGTCATTTACAATTGATTGCTGTTGGTGATGACAGTTGACATTGGAAAATGTTTGCTGACTTCTTGACTATTTACAGTAAACAAAGTTTTGAAAAAAAAAAAAATTATACTTACTTACTTACTTAGTCGTTCCCCTTCTACCGTGAGGTGTAGAGGTTTGGAAGAGAGAGCGCCAGACCATTCTATCAGCTGTCTTCTTCCTGGCCTGGTTCCATTCTAGTCCTCGGTCCTTCAAAGATTGTCACGATTATGTTTCCTCCCAGCGGAACTTTTGGTCACGTCCTGGAGGTCTGGATCCCTGGCTCTTTGTTTCCCATGCTTGTCGTGGTAGCCGATCTTCTCCCATTCTGCAGACATGGCCAAACCATCTTAGTTGGGACTGTTCTATTTGGGTCTGCAGCGGATGGGATTTTAGGCCTTGACGGATCGTCTGGTTGCGGACCATGTAAAAAAAAAAAAAAAAATTATATGGTTCCTAAATAGGATCACTTTGTTGTTGGTAGTTTTTCATAGGTTTAACCTTATTAGTTAATAGTAGCTTTTTTTTTTATGTGTTGTTCCTATAGTGCATGGTGGGTTTAACGATTCAAGTAGTCACGATTATTTTGCCTTGAACTTTTGGTCACATGCCTAGAGAACTCGGCATATAACCAGCGGACAATTTGGTGGCTGGAAATGAGCAATACGAACGTCTGCAGACAGTGCAGGCTGGCAACGAATCTCGAGGACGCAGATACACATTAAGGCTCCCCCCCCTAAAAAATGCCGTTTTTTTTCCTCCAGTGCTAGTACAGTGAATTTCTGGCTTTAACCTGGGGTAGGTACGAAATTCACAGCTGTGCAATGCCATGACGATGGCAAAATCATCGGTATTAAACCGAGGGGCTAAAGTCCAAGCGCGGTTGAATCTATAACAAAACAAAGCTACATTTCAGTTACGATTCACATGCATTTATATCCCGGAATCAATGTTCCATCTAATTTGTAATGGCCTGTGGTGCGCGAACATTCCAAGTTGTACATTTTTTTTCTCCAGTGACAGAAACGTGTACGCACTTACACTAAATTTAATTTATATATTTTTTAATGGAAGATAGTGCTTGTTTAACATTTGATGGGTATGAAAAAAATCCAAAAAAGGTTATTATTCTGTTTTTTATTTTTGTAATGAAGAGAAATATCCCGTTCAACCTCTGATGAGTTATAATTAATATACATAGTGTCTCTAATAATATGCTTAATTGCCTATACTTGATCATTGTATAATTTCTCCTTTTCAACTACTGTAAATTACACTTTATTCAATGTAGCGCATGCTAGATAACCAATATTATGTACAATATTCATGCAGCGATTATGTAATTTCTACGACTGTAGTGTAAGTTAAAGGTAGTTCCATAACAGAAACTGCCGAAGGGGGAGTGAAGTGTTGGAGAATTCACTATACAAGTACAGGGAAAAAAAATCCAGTTTACTTTGTTGCAATATAGTAGTCCTATTTACCACTAGTCTTTATCAGGGTTTCACTAGTCTAGCAATTTGACACCAGCAGCCATTTTAATGGCTTAGTGTTGTAACAATTTGACACCAGCAGCCCTTTTAATGGCTTAGTGTTGTAGCAATTTGACACCAGCAGCCCTTTTAATGGCTTAGTGTTGTAGCAATTTGACACCAGCAGCACTTTTAATGGCTTAGTGTTTGTCAACGTTGCACAAAGAGTTTTGACATATAATCCTTTTTATTTTTAAACTGGCAACTGTGCTCAGACATAAGCGAAAGACTCCTGTCTGTGGTTGAAAGTAGCGTGTCTCTCCAAGAGAAAAACAAACACTTCCAAGAAACCGAAGTAGGTAGTGATCTTAAGTGTCCAGAAAGCACCTGTCTCGTGTTTTCACTAGGAATGAACCATTTGGTATGTCCTTTCATATTTGATTCTATGTTAATACATGTGTCCAATAACATCTACATTTTTGCATGTCCTGTCATAGTTGTTTCTGTGTTCATACATGTGTTACTACAGGTCCGTATCTTTTTATTCGAAATCATCGGGTGACAGCTGCGTCTCGGAAACTGGATTTTTTTTTCGGTATGCAGATGTCGCCCAAATCGCGTTCGAAAAGTCGCCCACTTGTAATCAAGTAGAAGTTCAAAAAAAAAAACTTTCTGATTTTCAGAATATTTATGTTTTTGGATAAAAGGTTACATACCTGCAGTACAGTTTAGTATGTCATTTCATGTTTGTTTGCCAAACTTGTGACGTGAGTACAGACAGTGATGTCTGGTGCCAAATTTGTGATTGAGTACTGACACTGATGTCTGTTCTTGTCCCTCCAATTATTTTTTTTTAGATTTTTAGTATAATTTTTTTTAAAATAAGACCATTAAGAAAAGACTTGTGACACTTCATTACTGATCCAGATTGACCTAAATGGATATGTCTACTTAAGAAACATTCATACAGATGTCAAATTCTCATCCTAAGATTCAGTCCTTACCCTTCAGTTGCCCAAGAAACATAGGTCTTCAACGAACGTCTGCCAAGTCCTCCTGTCACGTGCCATCATGTCACAGTCTTTCCATGTCTTCTTTATCCGTTTAATTTCTGTCTCCAATTCTCTTCTCCGTGTCATTTTTGGTCTACCTCTGCCGCTCTTTCCCTGGGGGATTCCAGAACAAGGACTGCCTTGTAATGCTATTAACAAGTTTCCTCAATGTGTGTCATATCCATCACCAGCGTCTTCTTCTCATCTCTTGTTTAACTGGCACTTATCTGGTTCTTGTCATCAGTTTTCCACATTAGTGTCTTGTCATATGCTGTCACGGGATGGCACGGGACATGAGGACTTGGCATATGTTTGTTGACGGCCTATGCTCCTACTGATTGATTGATTGATTGATATGCTGTCAATCTTTCTATTCTACACATGCACCAATTTATGAAAGTCTAAATTCTTGGTTCTTTTTTTTTTTCCCCTCCATCTTTCAGAGCCATAAAATAAGACTGACTGACATTTAAGTTGAAGATTATGATTTTTATATCGGAATTCATTTATTTTGATTTCCATGTATTTACTAGTGCAATGAACAAATTTTGAGGAAAAGGGTGAAAATGTTATATTTTGGAACAGTGTGTAATATTGCCTTTTGTATCCTTATTCTGATTTTACAGTCTATCCTTCTAACTTGTAAATTACTGCCAAGATATATGCTTGATTCTACCCTTTGCGTTTAAAAACAACTGCTTTTTTTGCCACGAAATAACAAGATTCAAACATTATTTTTGATGTTTTATAATTTACAAGACCACTAAACTGTAAGCTGAATTTATCAACGCACAAATATATTTAGATATTCCACACTGTTACAAAATATAAAATTTTTAACCTTTTCTTTATAATCAATGTGAAGGTTGGAGAATGACCTACATTTGAGCATCCCACAGTACAAAACATAATTTTAACTCTGTGGAGACAGTTCAGGTTTGCTAGTAAGATGGTCAAGGCATTCCCATATTCAAGTCAATTAAATTGAAATATTATTAACAAACAAACAAATAAATAATAAACAAGACACTGAAAGCCTATGGCAAGAAAGGATTACATGTATTGAGGGACTGTGTTCTATATGGAGCTTCAAGCTGAGTCTGCTAGGACAATATGTTGAGGGACCAAAAAAAAAAAAAAAACAGGAATGTATGTAACATCACAAACAAGGGCATAGTAGGGACAAAGAATGGAAACACAGCTATGAATTCAAATAAGTAAAAGTACAGTGGGTCCCTGCCTACTGCAACATATATAGAAATGAGAAGGCAGATAAACTTGCTAAAGGAGGAGGAAGGAAAATCCAATCAGAAGACAGGGCTATGTATGACAAGATAAAAACAATGATCAGAAATAACTATACTAACAAAATGGCATAAGGAACACTCAAGACTCCAATACTGCAAAACCATAATGTACATTACCAGGTGATAATTTTCAGACTAAGAACCGGTCATTGCAGTCTCAAATACCATCTATACAACAAAGCTCAAATACCATCTATACAACAAAACTCAAATACCATCTATACAACAAATGGATATCTGCCCATGTGGGGAGGACAAACAGTAGAACACATCCTCCAAAACTGTCAGCACCACACAGTATCAAAGTGGCCTTCTCCAACCGTTGAGGCAGAAACTTGTATGGTGACGACAGAAGCCTGAGACGGACTGCCAACTTTATATGAGAAATAGATGGGGTTACTTGAGAGTGAACGACAAAGAAGAATATGTTGACTGTTGAGTTACAGGACACCACGAACAATAAAACGGTAGTGACAAAGAAGAATGGAAACACATCAAACATGTAACAATCAAAATGAAAGTGGTGAGTGCAACATTAGACAATCTTTGAAGGACCGTGTACTAGAATGTAACCAGGCCAGGAGGAAGACAGCTGATAGGATAGTCTGGCGCTCTCCCTTCCAAACCTCTACACCTCACGGTAGAAGGGGAACGATTAAGTAAGTAAGAGTGCAGAACAAATAAAGGAAGTCTAAGTCATTACTTAAGGGTAAGGCAGGACAAAAAGAGACATGCAGGTAAAAATAAAGGTCGTCCCAACAGATACTGCAGTAGGTTTAGTGAAATGTTTGAGACATCACTATACTAGGTCCAGCATTATGATGTTGGGGGGGGACCATTTTCTTTTCCTCCCTGCCTTCCCTAACTCAAGAAAGGTTTATGTAGGTACCACACAAAATTTTGATAAGCAAACAATACAAAGATCCAAGCAATAAATTAAAACAATAACAAACAGACATCAAGCACAGAGATTTAAAAATAACAAATGACAAGCAAAGTATTGGAATGAAATATTTATATTAATAAATTATCTGTATATTTTTTATTAATACATGTTTGAGCATATAAATTCATATCAACTCTCCCCCAAAATACATTAAAGCACAAAACCATACACCAAGCAGTAAACATAATGCATTCTGCAACCTTTCACTCACAGATAAAAACCTCTCTCAAACTACTGCACTAGAAAAAAATAATGCTCAGCTATCTGCATGAAAATGAAACAATCTTATTCTTCAAATTAGCAGTTTGATACAGCACAAACAAAACAACATAAATTCAAGCCAAACAACCAACATGCACTTCAGACTTTATAAAAGCTGTGTCTGTAAAACTCTAATTCCATAAGGCAGAAATGCTACAATGAGCCTCACGAAGGAGTAGCATTTCAAACTGACAGGATTACGGCCTCAAAACTACCCAGGTATACTCTGACAGTAGCTTCTCATGTGTATTTATATATACCAATTAATTGTATGAAAGCTGACCTTAATTTTTTTTTTTTAATTTAATAAATAACAACAAAGCATTTCCCTGTGTGTGGTGCTTCTTCTCTGTGTAAATGTCCCAAGTAATGTTCTCAACAGAACGGTTTAAAAATATTTTTTAAATGTACCTAATGGCGCCCCCCCTAGAATTTAAAAATGCACTATCAGTTTAACAGACCATAAGAAATTTCAATAGTGGTTGCAATAAATGCTGATCGCTTTGGCATAACCCACATTGCTTCTATCTCCCATGTCAAATGGTATTAAAATGCCAGTTTTCTATTTTATTACATCCAGAAAAATTCTTCCAATCTCCAAATTCTACTCATAATCCACAATTTTTTTTTTTAACGCACGCCCGCTATTTCTCGAGGCGAAATCTCTGGTTAATATGTCTAACCTGAGACTGATTTTACGTGAGTACCCCATTTTCCCCTGTACAATGACAGGTGTCCTCTCGCCATTCAGGCAGATACTCGCCGATTTCGGAGGTACCCATTAGAGCTGGGTCAGCTCAGGAGCCGTTCAGGTTATTCCAGTCCCTGGTCGACGACACTCCTTCAAATGTCTTAGCCAGGGCTCGAATTATTCCAGTCCCAAGTCCCGGTCGACGACACTCTTCAGGTGTCCTCGCCAGGGCTCGAACCTGGATCACCCGATCACCAGCGCAGTGTGGTAACCATTACACCAGCGCTGCTCCCCATTAAGCCACAGCTTGAAGGTAAAGGAAGTCCAATAGCAGATACTGCCATTGGGGACTGAAGGGTTTAAAAAAATCATCTATACTAAACCTCAGCTTTACAAGGAAGTTCCTTTCCTCGATGCCTTTAAATCTTTCCTAAGTCACAAACAAGAAGCCAGTACACATACCCATTTTTTTTTTACAGCTAGGTAGATTGGTAAGACCGTACAGTTGTCAGAAATGAACAATATGGGTACTGGTCTTTTTGTGCTCAAACATTGATAGCGACATTCTGGAATTCTCAATATAACAACACTACCATGCCTAATACACATACACAAACTATTTACGAGTGCAGCCACTTTGTGGGCACACACACACATACAATAACACAGCATTCTAACCATGCAACAACTCTCCACTGATTGTAAGTACATTTATGACCTTGGATGAATATTAAGTTGTGCATCATCATCAAGAACCATGCCAAAATACACTTGCAACTTTTTCTTTTTCTTCCAATGCCATATGGCCAGTTTATCAATGTATTTCACTCTTTCTCTACCGTTATTTCCCTTTACTTTGGATTTATGGTTTATTAAACCTTTTCATCTTCATAAGTAGCATACAAGATCCTCATTTCATCAGAAACTCCTCAATCTAATGAACAAAAATTAATAATAATATCTAAAGGCCACTTAGGTCTGATAAATTCCTATAAAAATAGTTAGGCTATTCAAGTGATGGAATGTAAATGCTTCCAAATGACTAGATATAAGTTCATATACAATATATAGGCCCTATAACAGCATATTTTATAAGGGAGTTTTTTTTGTTTTAAACTCACACGACAGGCTGGGTCGACCCTGGAGCTGTTTGTGGTCTAAAAAATCCCACTTCAACTTGGTATCGAACCAGGATCGCCAAGCTGGGAAGCCAGTGCACTAACCACTGTGTTACCGCGGCTCTAGATAGTCAAGGCCTTTGATAAAAAAGCTAATTAAAGGATATACACATATTTACACAAGTGATCCAAGCTATATCACTCTACAAACAATACTTGTATTCTAAACTCACTGTTATATTATACTCATTTATAGCATCATCCATAACACAATCCCTTTGTGCAATGACTAAGTCTGCATCCTCATTATGGGTCACAGTTACAAGTAGCCCACTTGAAAGCAGTAAAAAGTTCACTATTTTAAAATATTTTTTGGTGTCTTTTGAACAGTAGACCTACACTGCTTTAACAGAATGTATGAAACAAATATTATGTACAGGTTGGCCACAAAGTTCAGTAACCTCATCTATAATTAACCACTGAAATATATCACATGTTTTCAGTTATAATATGGAAAATTCAGATCTACATGATTATTAAACATGTTTTCTATTTCTGTTTGTATTGTTATAAATAAATTACGTTGCACAAGTTCCAATTTATTTGCATTTACCAGTTGCTCATAGTGGTTATGGGACTTTGTGGGCACCCTGTAAAAGCTGTAGGCCTATAGGTCAAATGGTAACATATCTGCACTACTACTCTCAGGAAAATTAATTTCTGAGACTTAACATTCTTAATGCCACCATCATTAGATTTCCCTGTATTTTTTTTTTCCAAATGTTGTGACTGCTCATTTTTTTTTTCTTTTAAACTAAATGAAGACAATATCCTGTTCAACTTCTGATGTGTTATAATTAGGACACTATGTTCAACTGCCAATGGCATTAACCCTTCTGGTTAATTATTGTTTAACAGGTAAATGAAATTTAACAAAAATTGCCAATCTAAGTGTCCACATGCAATGACTTGATATGACAAAAGATTACGTAAAAACGTATCCTTTAACATGACAGGGCATGATGCAATCCTAGATTCTTTAATTACAATGGGCGCACCTTCACAAACCAGATAATAATCCACTTGCCAGTCAGGTAAAACATTCATAAGCACCCAGCCATTATAACTAAACACGTGGCAACTTTACGTAACAGGTCTATGAGTCATTAGTTTTCCGTTAGTGCGTTATCCTGCCTTTGTTGTAATTTTTCTGCTATGAGAACTTGAAAAATCAAAGTCACTTTGATAACCTGATGTGTGCAGTTCTGAGCTTGAGGTTACACATAATCCAGAAAAACCGGAGTTGAAAATACTGACCAAACTTGATATTTGATGAGCGTCTGATCTGTGAGAAATCTCTGACTCTGAATGTGACTCATATGAATTGTCAGAGTAATCAGTATGCAATGCTGGTGTCACAGGTGCGTCGTAGCTCACCTTGGCTATTTTGCTGAGTGGACAGTCGGTGTCAGGTATTGATGCAGTGGGGTTATCTCTCCGTCTCTTCAAAACGTTGCAGGTGGTGCCACGGCTGGTCAAAGTCTGTTGTTTCCAGGAAAAGTGTTCGGACGATGCCAACTGGGCCTCTTGAGAAAGCTGTGTAGCTGCAGTGAGATGACTTTCGTTTGATACTGCTGGTTTTGTGACAGACAGTGGTACATTTTCCATTAAGATATTGCTATCCTCAACCGAAGGTGGAGAATTCTCTTTACCGTGAATTACTTCGTCATTAACTTGCACTGACACTGATTCAGGGACGCGTGATACTGATGTACTCTCAGACAAAACCTCCGACCTAGTAAGTTCACCGCCCTTTGGCGTGGTCGAATGATGACCCAGATTTGATTCACGGGACAACGGGCACACTTCCCCTTTGTTAGATTCACCGAGCGGTAACGAATCTATCTTTTGACTTGAGGTTAGGAGATTTTGTTGCTGAAGTTGATATTGCTCTAACAGCTTTTGTCTCTGTAGATTTTGCTGGTAACTGTAAGACTCGATCATATAAGCAGTTCTAGCTTTGTGCAACACTGTGGCTACGAGAAGATTTTTGTGTAAGTTTATTCCACCTCGCTGGCCGCGAGATTGTGCAATTTTACCCAAACTCACAGAAATCAGACGTTGGGTCTCCATGCTTACAGCCATTGTGAATAGAAATCAAATTTATAATACGCCTGTCTTGAATAAAATAGAAAAGTCTGAACAGGCAATAATAATCACAGTGCAGAACAAGTATGCTCACAACACACGCGAATCTCAATTACTATTCTCGCGTTCAGTTACAACTTCGACTTTGTCTGGCAGACTGCCTACGCAGATAATGCGTGGTTCGTTCACTGGTATCCTGTTTTGAAACCCATGACGTCAATCGTTACAGTTATCAACCAATCAGCTTCGAGCTTGAACCACGCACTTTATGTTTCAACCAATCAGAGGATATGCGTATTTCAGTATATAGAAAATTACGACTGTGACCTGAGATTCTAAATAAAGAACTGACCCGCCAAATACAGTCACACTTGCGTTGGTAGACGTAGCGAGGGAGGGGGAGTGGAGCAAAGGCCTGAGGTCAGTGTTCGAAGGGCACGAGTTCACACGCCGCAGATGCTACGATAGTAAGCTGGCGAGATACCGTGGTCTATTCAGAACGGAAATGACAGAAGATAAGAATGTGTGTTATTTCTTAGATGATTTCGCGGGCCAGTCAGCCGTATTTCGAGGAACCAGGGTTTGGTAGGCTAACTGGATAAACCTGGTTTAGTCAGTAACGGTAAAAACCGTATCGGAATGCCCACACTAGTATACGCTGAGTCACTGTTTCACCCAGAACACGTTTAATTAGCGTGAGAATGAATAATCCGATCACTGATAAAATAGTCATCTAGATCAACCAACCGACTCACGTGATTTCCTTGGTATTGTTGAGATTTCTTTCAAAAGTGCAGAAACCTAAACAATTCACGTAAGCCTACGCATACATGATGAAGTCGCTAGCTTGCATGCACAGCCTCGTCTTTGTCGCCTCTTGCGGCATGCTTGAGGGAGCGGTAGTCCTTTTCTTTTTCTTCTAATATGTCCCTGGAGACTACACGGGTCGAATAGTTACAATGCCGTAGAAATATTAGTGTACATTCATTCATTCATCTTTTCGCTTTTTATGAAGCGTAGAACCACCACTACAACTGGTCTCCTTGCAGAAAGCATACACTACTCATTCACATGTTCTTACAGTGGTGGTTTGTGTAACAATTTGTCTTACATGATGAGGTTGGCAGCCTCATGCTGAACCTCATATTAGTTTCCTTGTACGACATGCATGATGGAGCAGTTGTCATATTCTTTATTTAACTCATCATAGACCCCCCCCCCTCCCCGGGAAACTACACGGAACACAGTGTATATAGGGGGGATCCCGTTACACGCCCATTGAGGCATTTTGGGAATATGGTGTTAGGCCCATATTTTCTTGACCGTCGGCACAGTAGGGGTGATGTGGTCAGCATCACGCCGGCCGCCTTAACCTTCCCAGAGTTGCTCTGGTACCTATTTGGGGCTGGGTCGACCCAGGAGCCGTTTGTGGCCTTAAAAAAATCCTACCTCATCTGCGGATCGAACCATAGACCACTGCGCTAGGAAGCCAGTGCAGTGTATATAGACCAATCAGAAATGCTAAAGGGGGTGATTACCTCAAACATTGAAGAAATACCAGTAATAAAAAGGTTGACAAAGAAGAAATTGATGACGGATTAAATTGTGTAATTTATGGATACAAGAAGAATGAGGAAATAAGACCCAACAAATATATATATATATATATATATATATATATATATATATATATATATAGATATATATATATATATATATATATATATATATATATATATATATATATATGTGTGTGTGTGTGCGTGCGTGCGTGCGTGTGTGTGGATAAATAAAAAAAAATTATAAAGAAATGTAAGACAACAGAACAGGAATCGCCCGGCTAAAACCAAAGGTTTACACTTCTTCTTCTTCTTCTTCTTCTTGCGATCGCATCTTTGATGATTACACCGTCAGACGAGTTCTCATGATGAATTCGACTGTTGTTTGAAGTTCCTCTTTAACTCCATATAGCTTTGAGTTTAGTGTTGAGTCATTGGGACAGTATATCTTTCTTAACTGGTCATACAGAGGACAGTCCTGTAGAACATGCTCAGCAGTTTGTTCGTTTAATCCACATGTGCACAGTGGTGAAGCAGACAATCGTAGCTTGTGCATGTGTTTATTCAGTTTGTTATGCCCTGTCCTGAGTCGAAAAATAGTTGTCTGTCCCTGCCGGTCGAGAGTGTGATAGTCGTCTTTGGGTTGGTTCTGTTCTCTTCTGATAGTCTGGATAGCTCTCTTTTTTCTCAAAGTATGTGACTTCATTATCTTCTTGTTCACATTCTCCTCCCTTTTTTGCAAGTTTATCTGCCTTTTCATTTCCGGGTACACCACAATGAGATGGTACCCACTGAAGTATGGTTCTCTTTTTGGCAGCTACCTTGTTTAGTTCATTTCTCAGATGCGGGAGTTTACCACCTTTGAGAGCTTGCAGGACAGACAGTGCATCTGTGAGGATGACTACCTGGTGGCAGTCAGAGTTGGTGTTATAAATCATATTTGCAGCTTGCTCTAGAGCTTGAACCTCAGCTGTATAGTTGGAACAGAATTTACCAGTGGGAATGTGCCTAGTCTCATAGTGGTTGTCAGGATATGAGATAAAGATACCGGCACCTCCATTCCTAACAGCATTAGTTGCTGATCCATCTGTATAGGCATGTATCCATGATTGATCGGGATAGCTTTCTTGGATCATACTCAATGTAGCAGTTCGTTTTTGCAGATCATTATACTCACATCCACTTGTGAGACCACTGACTGTTGTATTAATTTGGAGGGCACTGCTGGCCTGCTCCCATGGTACAGGGTATAGGGTGGGCTTCAGTGGTGTTGTCAAAGGTTTACACAAATAAGGAGGGGAAACCCACGGCCTGCAAACAGTAAATAAATAACCCACACAAAGGTTTGTTTCAGGCACTTGTGAGAAATAAAGAAGTACATGTAGAAGACTAGACAACAGAAGTGATAGGCTTACCAGGAATCGAACCCAGGACCTTCCGAACGACACCACCGCCTAGCTATGGGAGCGAATCGTTACTTTCCTCAAACAATATCAATGGATCAAGAGAACATAATAGAGAGGTCGATGTGTCAGAGCGGTGTGCCTTGATATTTGAGTTGGACATACATTACTTACCTGTGAGATGTTTGTGATAGATATGTCATACGCTGAGGAAACATGTTGATAGCCTGCAGGCAGTCCTTGTTCTGGAAACCCCCATGGACAAGAGATATAGAGATAGACCAAAAAACACAAGGAGAAGAGAACTTGAGACAGAAATGTAAACTGATGGGAAAGAGCTTGAGCTGATGGGTCGCGACAGGAGGACTAGGCGTGCGTTAGTTGAAGGTCCATACTGCTTGGAAAGTTTAAGGGGGTGATTGAATTCTTACGTTTGTGTGTGACTTGATCTTCCTTTATCTTTATTTTGATAGAATTTTCGATTCCTCAATATTGTTTTGTTAACCAAATTTTTTTATATCTATATTTTAACCTCAACAAATGTTGCCACAATTAGAAGCGACGTCTTTTCCGATCTAACAAAACCATTTGTGTTTTTATTCCGAGGGTTTCTGGGGAAACCCAAAAAGAAAACAACAAACCCAGTGCTCCCTCAAACATGTTATAAGAGGCTAAAAATATAAGGTTGCGCATGGGGCTAGCCACCTTATGTTGTATAAGAAATAGCTATAGAAATTACCACAGTAAGTGTCATCGTGTAGAACAAATTGTTATAGAAACAATCACGTCAAGGAGAAAGTCTTTCGGCAATGGCTTTAACACAAGGGAGCTGACATCAGTAATGGAGGCATGCTTCTATAGGAGAGGAAAGGACATTAACGACAATAGTTAAGATTGATTCATTGGCACATGCAGTTTGTTAACGTAATGTGAAGCATCACACATATATACACAGCCCTTTCTAGGGCTTCACCAAACTTGTTGATAGAAACTATTAGCCCCTTTCATGGCGTAGTATTTATCAACGCTGCGCTTGAGTGGACACAGTTCTCTGTTTTACTTCAATAACAATACAATAATAGCGCTGTGATACAACCGATGGACTTCTGTCTAGGCTGAAATGTACGTACCTCGTCACAAGAAGGCGAACACTTCGAAGGAAAAAAAACAAGTGTTTTACTTCAGCGCGAATAAACAAATACGGTACCGGTAGTCTACTAATGGACTATATCGTTTTAGAAGTTAATGCTTTCTGCACGATACCATTTATTATAATACACTTCTTATAATTGAAACATCTGAACGAAAACAAACAAATATTTTGTCAAGACATTAGTCATTTTGGCGTGGACTGACATATCTACACACGACTATGACTAACTACTAGTCATTATTACAATGAAGTCATCATTTATGAGCGATGGGAAATGCCCCACTTGTTTCTCGTCTTCTCACACCTATTTCTCATATACAGTTGGCGACCTGATTCAGTAGTATCTAACAGCCATTCAGTTTCTCCCTCAAAAGCGTGGCTAAAGACTATACTATCAATCCACTCCTCTTCTGGAGCCAACATTCTTGGAATACATATTCTACTATTTGCCTGTCTCATCACGTGGTCACATGTCTGTCTGTTCGATGTTTAATTTGTTGAATAGAATTTGTCATTACCCTCAAGCTCCCTATGGACTATAGGCCTTCAACAAATTCACGCCAAGTCCTTCTGTCCTGTACCATCCACACAAGGTCTTTCCTTCTTTATCTCTTTCATTTCTGTCTACTGTGCTCTTCTCTACATGATTGTCAGTCTCCCATTATGTCTCTTGAAGGTAGTCCCATAGCAGATACTGCCGTAGTGGAGCAAAGCTTAAGAGACTTCATTATACCAAGCCTAGCTTTTCGAGGTGGGGTGACCAGTTCCCATTCTTGCTTTCCCTAATTCAAGAGCAGAGTCAGGTACCCATTTACAGGTGCACAGACTGAACCATGAAGCTATCAGATTTCGAGCACAGAATCCAGTAACTGAGAGCCTTGTGCTCTATCTGCTTAACCAACCAGACACTCCAATTTCGCGTACCCATGTCTTCTTCATCCCTTTCATGTGTCTCCAGTTCTCTTCTCCATGTGCTATTTGGTCTTCCTCTACCTTTGTTACCCTGGGGATTCCAGGTCAAGGACGGCCTGGTAATGCTATCAACAGGTATTTTCAATGTGCTTGCCAGATAAGTCTGGCTATTTGATACAAATGATGCAAACTAAGGCATTTGTTAGTGAATGTCTAGATTTCAGAGATGATATTCTTGATGCAATGCCATGTTCGGAATCATAGATAAGGGCAGATGTTACATTTATGTTAAACAGCTTAATTTTATTTTTCTTGAGAAAGCTGAAGAGTTCCAGACTGGTCAGAAAGAGATAGACAGTTGAAGACAAATCTGGCTTTATTTATCCTGGCACTAACATTCACTCCTTCTTCTCTGTCAATGTTACTTTCCAAATGGTTATTAAATAAAACGGTGTGCATATGTGTATTTTTTATATACATACCACACCACACAGATCAACGTGATGCTGACCACCCTAGTGTGCCGATGGTCAAAAAAATATGGGTCTAACACCATATTCCCAATATGCCTCAATGTAAAGGGATCCTTTACCTCATTTTGACACCACACAGCATGCCCTGTTCAGTTTCCGGAGGTCCCTGAAGAGACAAACAAAGAACAGAATAACTGCTCCCTCAGGTATGTTGTAAGAGGTGACTATTATGAGGTTATGCATGTGGCTAACAACCTCAGCACGTAAAACAAACTGTTTCTTCTTCCTTCTTCCTCGTTATTCCTGAAAAGGACAGTGGTTGCGTTGTGTCTGTTTACGCCTAAGCTGTGATATCTGCACCTTTCGGTCGACACATCCGACTTCTGCACGGCATTTTTTAGGACCGGGTTTGCCTTCCCATTGCGATCCACACTCGCTCAGCCAGACTGCACTGCTGCAGACTGTTTCCAGGACCACCACGTGGAGGTGGAGTGCGGTCTTGACCAGCTCTGATTCGCTGGTCCTGACGCAGGCAGTCAAGCTATGAGTTGCTGACTGCGTTCTCTATTGCTGCGTCTTTGGGTCCCTGTTTCAGTAATTACCACTGCAAGAGCACATGAAGTCTTTGATGCAGGCTTCCTGTAAAAGTGGCCAGCTGCAGTGGTGGCTCCATACTCCATCAAGAGAGAATAGGAAAATGATGAGACCATACAGCTCACAACACCATATGCTAAAATCCACCATATAACACACTAAACACTCCGTAAAGCCGCTCCGGTGTGTAAATTTAAAAAAAACTAAACACTAAGAGGTCTGATGATAAAATGTTTTATTTCAGATAAACATACGAATGTAACCACTGCTTTTCACAATCGGAAAAGGCTGATGAATTCAGAACAGACCAAATGACATTGGGAAAAGACAAGATCTGGGTTAACATCCCATCAGCTTCTTCTTCATTCACCTTCAGATGTCAACTTGAAGATAGCAGTGGTCAGCCTGAGGCTGTTGATATCTCCGTAGATTTACGCCAGGAATGGTACTGGTGATGTGTTTTCTCTGTTAAGCCATGTTTTCATGCTATAAAACTCAGAAGGAATAAATGCCCCCAGGATTCATTAAAAAAAAATAAAAGATGGGAAGAATAATAATGAATCCACTGACGTCTTTTCTTGGGGAATATGACGAAGCTGGTTATTCAGACTGTGGAAAAGCATCTCAAGTGCACTGTTTTCACAAGATAAGTTGTAAGAAAATCTCATCCGAGTTTTACCTTTTATCATAGAGAATATTCGAATTACTCTGATTGATGCTGCAGTACCAGATCTGCTTCAAGGGAGGATGGTTAAAGGTCAACTTGCCTAATGTGAAAGCCACCACCTTGTAGATTTGCCGATGGTGTACAGAAGACAATCAAAAAGCTACAGACTTTCATAACCGAGTGCTTGCGTAGAACAGAAGGGTTGAAATGTTGTGACAAGATCACCAACGTGGAACTGGTGACAAGAACCAGAGATGATCCAGTGGAACAGGAGATAGGAAGAAGATGCTGGCGAAGGATAGGACAACACTATGAGAACATCTATTGATTGCATTAAAAGGAAGTCCTTGCTCTGAAAATCCTCAGGTACTGGGAGACCAAAAGACACATTGAGAAAATAACTGGAGACAGAAATGAAAGATATAGGGATGACCAGGAAAGACCTTGAGTGGATGGCACATGCCAAGAGGGATTGGAATGAAGGTGTCGAAGGCCTGTGCTCCTTAAAAAGCTGAAGGATGATGATCATGATACAGCAAAGGCTTTATTTTTGCTATGGTTACGCTGTAACTAATTGTGGACAACCTATCCTCAGGCTATCCAATTCTTAAAAAAAAGACAATGCACAGACACCTGCAAGTCATGGCTCCAGAGGTGCCTGCCCCCCCCCCCCTTTTTTACTCAACACATTAACTACCGCAAGCCGCTATCAGCGGCTCACAAAATAATCACATTTGGACCGCAAGCCGCTCAGAGCGCCAATCTAATTTTAGTAATAAAACGAATGAAAAATGTACTGAAACACTCTCTGATCTGGTTCGAGATTTTAAGTTGCCACCGGAAAACAAATTCCCAAAGCATGGTTGTTGTAGAACACTGGAAAATTGATATTATGTTCATATTTTTCAGCATTTTGGGTTAGTTACCAAATCGTGTAAAACTGTTTACCGTGGCAACTAGTGATAGGACTACAAAAAATGTGTGTACATCTCGTCTAACGGCTGAGTAGGATAGAAACGTGTTTCAACAATTGACTGATAGATCTAGCGACGAGGACAAGAGTGAAAACGGTGTGCACATTGATTGAAATTGTGATTTTGATAGAGATGGGGCGCAAGCAGTTATAATTGTGAAAATATTGCAAGTCCTCGGCCATCGGAGGGCCGTTTAATAGCAACAACCTCTATTAGAGTTACAACCGGTATTTATTGTAATAGTACATTCATTTATCTTTAAAATGACGTGTACCGTAAAATCTCGCGTATAATACACACTCGTGTATAATACGCATGCTTGATTTAGCCCAAAATTTTCTGGTAAAATGGAAATTCGTGTATAATACGCACCATAATGTTTCAAGATTTTATTTTATGAAACATTTGTTAAAAAAAACTGAAAAGAACGAAGAAGAAGAATTCATTTTTAGGGCTCAAAATAATCAAATGACAAACTTCACAACCAAGCTTAATATCAAAACAGATTGAAGACCAAGGGTGCGAAATGCATTTTGCAACAATGTCTGACACATAAGAAAACACATGGCACATTCAATTTTGCGCCATTTTCACTGTCAAATTGTGATAAAAACTTGACAGACTTTCCAATGTAGGTTACTTTCAATATCGAAAATTACGTATTTTTTAGTACTCGCGTATAATACACACCCGAGTTTTAGCGGGCAAAAATGAGTAAAAATTGTGCGTATTATACGTGAGATTTTACGGTAATTCATAAAAATCTGTAAACAATTACGAAAACTACAGCTTACTTTGTGCAAACACCTACTGGATGAAAATGGGAAAAAAATTTAATTCGGCCAGTGTGTTTTTCAATTCGGTAGTTAATGTGTTAAAGTGTAAAGATTTTAAAGGTGCCCCATGTAGTTCTCGGTGGAATCTCTGAAGAGACAGAGAAAGAATAGAACTACTTCACCCTCGGGCATGTCATACAAGGTGACTAATATGAGGGGTGTGCATGGTGGCTGGCAACCTCATCATGTAAAACTAATTGCTGCAGAAACCACTGCTGCAAGACCATGTGACTGCTCAGTACAGGCTTCCTGCAAGAAGACCAGCTGCAGTGGTGGCTCCATGCTCTGTAAGGAGCTCAAAGGACAGTGACTATGATAATGATATAAAGATTTTAAAGGGCCAAAAGACTTGCCTGGAGGAAGTGGATAGACTTCTGTGAAGCCTGTCCAGTTGTGCTCTCACATCACTATTGTGACAGTATCCTATATGAGCACATTTAAATCATTTCTTCTCCGTAATCATTAAATTATATACCTGCAGGGCACAAAGGTGTTTATCACTGAAGCAAAATCATTTTTTTAAAAACCCATAAAAGCAGGGTTTTTGTGGTTGTTGAAAACTCATGTAGTGTACATCTTTTTTATATATTTATTAATCAGCTGTAATAGAGATTTAAATATTAAGTTTAAAATAACAACAAACTTTTAATGAACAATAAGTCCAAAAAAAAAAAAAAAAAAAAGAATAAAAACAAGCAATGCTTAACATCACATATGAAGGTCAGTGCACATAACCAATTGTTATGATTTATAAACTTTGACATCTCCACTGGTTCAATGTCAGATCACTATTATGCACCTTTAGCCTATTTCCCACAGCTGACAGTAATCCAGAGATACTAATTCAGCAGGGAAAAATACACACATTGTGATAACACGTGTTGTCAGTCTACATTGAAGAATACTGTATCTGTGGCAACACATGCAGACATCATTGAATCAAGGAGCTAAGCAAAAGCTTAAGTAAACTGAAACAAATGCTTCAAATAAAACCTATCTGAGTGTAACATATACTCTGTCCAAATCCACTTAAAAAATGTCAGTGTCATAGGTAACCACATCTCGCTTTTCTTGAGGAGCTGATCCTTTCTGAGAATTGTTGGCAGCTGAAAAAAAAAATAAATAAATAAAGATAATCTGACAGGACGAAGAAATTTCATTTGAAACTATGTGACTTATCTGCAACTCAGTCGAATACGTTATATGAACTGGAATATAATGTGACAACAGCAAAGACAAAAGGACAAAAAAATAGAGGATGATAAACTGAGAAGATACTCTGCGGTTTGGTATCATGGCATGGAAAGAAGTCAATAATGGAATTGATAAACAACACTAGAGGTAGCAAGTTGTGGAGATACGTGATCACATACGCCACCAGACGTAGTACTTGAAGAATAAAAAAAATGAGTACCAGATAGTTTTTTCACAACTGATGCCTGATAGACAAATTTAAGATCCAGACCAGTGTAAGTGAACCTTCTCACCCCAGTACTGTAAAATGTGGCGCATGAGTCGATCTCTTAAGCCTGATAAAATCTCTCCAAACCCAGGGGTCAACTTATATGGCGAGTATTAAATGTGAACCTTTACCAAAATTTTAATGCTAATATTAATTTTACTTCAAAGTTAAAAGGTAAGGGTAAAGGATCCCATTACACGCCCATTGAGGTATATTGGGAATATGGTGTTAACTTCAAAGTTATATTTTATTAACATTTGAAAGAAAGCATGTATGATCACGTTTTAAAAACCTTCCAAACCTTCCTTCATCATCTGATGTAAAGAGGTAGGCATTCAAGTCTGAATCACTGGAAGCTCCAACTTCATCTTCAGTATTTAATCTGTCATACTCCTCCTCGTTTCGAAGAAAGTGGTTATTCTTCTGCCACATGGAGAAAAGTCCCATATAGTTCTCGGAGGGGGAGGTGGGGTCTCTGAAGAGACAATGACAGAATAGGACTATTGCACCCTCAGGCATGTCCCACAAGGCAACTGCCCATGGAACTGGCAACCTCATAATGTAAAACAAATGGCCACAGAAACCATCACTGCCACAGCAGGCTTCCTGCAAGGGGACAAGCTGCAATGGTGGGTTTCGTTGCTCCATAAGCAGTTCACAGCAAAGTGATGATGATAAAATTGAGAAATATACCTATGCTGGACCATGTGCCGGTAGAAGAACTTTCAGTTAAGTTGTCTAATGCCGGCTGCCTTCTGGCCATCTGAACACTTAGCTGGGTGTTGTTCACCATACTTCCATTTACCTGGAGAAAAAACATACCAAACACAGCTTATTCTGAATCCATCTAAACTTTAGCATCTGTGTCAGTTTTAAATTATTTTCTTAAACAGAACAATGAAAACAACAATGAACTCATTGTAACCATGCAGTTTATCACAAAAAGGAAATTTTCTGACTTTTACATGTAATAAGGAGGGTTGTACAAACAAAAAACAAGAGGGAAAGAGAGGACAAATTAATGTCAACCATTTTAATGTATATGGGTAATTGGTTTGATTGAAGGACTATCTTCTTTGCTCGCGGACAACTCCATCAGTGCTCGGACAACTCCTTCAGTGCTCCAATCTCCTCCATTAGATCACACAAGGAGGATCTCAGCACACAGGTAAGAGAAAGGTTAAAAAAAAAAAAGGTAGTCCCATAGCAGATACTGCCATAGGGGAGTGAAGTGTTAGAGACTTCACTATACTAGGTCCAGCATCGAGAGGTGGGAGTGAAGTGTTCGAGACTTCACTATACTAGTTCCAGCATCGAGAGGTGGGAGTGAAGTGTTAGAGACCTCACTATACTAGGTCCAGCATCAAGAGGTGGGGGTGACAAATTCCCGAGTAAGAGAGGCAGATGTAATAATACGTGGAGACAGAATTGAAAAGGATGAAGAAGACACACAAAAACCTTGAGAGGATGTCACATGACAGGAGGACCCGGTACATGTTTGCTGAAGGCCTATGCTCCTTTGGGGAGCTGACAGGTAGTGATGATGATGATTAAATACATTATCATAACGACTCCCGCTAGTTATAAACGTTAGAATAAAATATACTTGTAAATGTACTTTAAAGTTCACGTTTTTAAAATCATAAACTATTTATCAAATTTAAAAAAAAAAAGCATACAAATTGCAATTTTGAAACAAGTCACCCAGATGCTAAAACAATACCTTTTAGTTCCCCCAAAGGAACATAGGCCTTCAAAAAACACATGCCAAGTCCTCCTGTCACATGGACGCTAAATCGTGAGGTTAAAAAAAAATGAGTACACATCGCGAAAAAGAGGACACCTGGCCACCTTACAAGAACTCATCATCATCAAAACTTCCTTTTTCTTCTGTCCTCTCAACAGAGCATGGAGCCCAACATTGTAGCTAACCCCTTTATAGGAAGACTTCACAAAACATTCACATGCTCGTTGCCGTGATGATTTATGTGGCAATGTATTTTACATCATGAGGATGCCAGAAGGTGGTAAGAAGATGAAGATGGCTGTATACCCGCACCACCTATGTCCCAGTCTTGACGTATGGATGTGAGTCATGGGCAATGACTTCTTCTTCTTTGATCCTTAGCCGCCGACCGTCAAAGCAGTCAGTGGCCATCACGCCTGGTGGCGTCTTGTAGGTCAACAACAAATTGATTCCACTTTGCTCGGTCGGTGGCCATCCTTCGTACAGTGCCCCAACTCTGGTTCATTCTTTGCATCTCAGCCTCCACAGTCCTCCGCCAAGTTGTTTTTGGTCAGCCTCTCTTTCGTTTTCCTTCAGGGGTCCATAGCATAGCTGTTCTTGTGATGGCATCGGGGTCTCTTCTGAGGACATGGCCAACCCAGCTCCAGCGTCTGCCAGCTATGATGGTGTGCATGTCTTCTTGCTTGCTACGAGTAAGCAGATCTTGGTTGGTGATGGTATTCGGCCAAAAGATTCATTGAACTTTTCTTAGGCATGTTGTGTGAAAAGATGACAATTTCGACATTTCCTTCTCTGTAACTCTTCAGCATTCCACACCATAGAGAAGCACAGAAAGCACACAGCTCTGATATAATCTTAATTTTGTCATGGGCAAAGACTACAACCCACAAAAAGCCAGATCCAAACCTCAGAAATGAGGTATCTGAGGAAGGTGGTTGAAGTAACAAGAAGAGACGTGGCCTAAAAACCCAACCCCTGCAGACCCAAGTAGAACAGTCCCAACTGAGATGGTTTGGCCATGTCTGCTGAATGGAAGAAGATCGGCTACCACGGCAAGCATTGGAAACTAACAGCCAGGGATCCAGACCTCCAGGACGACCCAAAGTCCGCTGGGAGGACAACATTAGACAATCTTTGAAGGACCGAGGACTAGAATGGAACCAAGCCAGGAGGAAGTCAGCCGATAGAATAGTATGGTGCTCTCTCTTACGAACCTCTACACCTCACGGTAGAAGAGGAATGAATAAGTAAGTAAAGGATGCCAGCACACACACACCCCCCACCCCCCCCTAATACAAGGGGCTTGACATAAGTCTGGGGCCTGACCATGAAGGAGTCACAGGAGGAAGATGAAACTTGGCACATTTAAAGTTCATCATATTTGCACTGAATGTGTGAAGTACGCGTTTGTTTCTTCAATGGGTTTTCCCGCTACGGTGCACGGCGCAATGTACCCTATTGGCCGGATCTGCTGCTCCAAAGATTTGACAAAACAATGGAAAAGAAGGAGGCCAGAGCTGTGATAAAATTTCTGATGTTTCAGGGAAAAACACCTACATTTTTTGGAGACCATGGTGACAGTAGATGAGACTTGGGTACACCATTATGACCCCGAATCCAAAATTGCCAGCATGCAATGGAAAACCCCGGGCTTCCCAACGCCTGTCAAGCCGAGGGCCAGGAATCTGCAGGAAAAGTGATGTTGACTGTTTTTTGGGACGGCAAAGGACTCCTTTTGAAAGATTATCTGCCTCGTGGCAACACAGTTAATGGACAGTACTATGCAGATCTTCTCACAAAACTAAGAAAGGTTGTGACCACGAAACGAGGGATAACGCGCACTCAAAATCTTCCTTTGCTTCAAGACAACATGCCCTCTCACAAAGCACGGCTTGTGCCGCTAGCAGCCAACGATTTGAATATTGAAATTCTTCCACACCCACCATATTCTCCAGATTTGGCTCCATCAGACTTTTTTCTATTCCCAAATCTTATAAAACAGCTAAAAGGAAATCATTTTGACAGCGATGAAGAGGTTATACTGGCATGTGATGACTGGTTTAGTTTGAAAAATAGGGTGTTCTACTCCCAAGGTCTTTTCAAGGTCAAGCAGAGATGGCAGAAGTGTGTCAATTCAGACGGTGCCTATATTGAAAAGGAATAAACACTATACACAATTTCAGCTCTCTGTCACATGTCCTTCATGGTCAGGCCCAAGACTTATGTCAATCCCCTTGTATAATACATTAAAATATGACACTACACATGCACGAGCATTAGAAAATAAAGTTGAATGGCGGCAAGCTGATCAAGCATTATTGTGTGTATCGCGAACCTTATGTGTGCGTGTGAAAAGGACATAGTCAAGCTTATATACATACATAATAACATTACACCCCCCCCCCCCATCCTATATTTAGTCATCTTGTATGACATGCCAGAGGGAGCAGCAATCCTATTCTTTCTGTGCCTTATAAGAGACCCCCCCCCCCCTCGGACCAACTATATGGGGCCCTACAAGTACTACATTATTATAATAGCTAATAGATGGCATCTAAATTTTAAAAAATTTAAATAACATAGTCTAACCTCAATATCACAGAGGTCACCTAAATAAGACTAGCTGTTCACTTGTGCTATAAGAAAAGCAAAAACATGAATGCAGAACAGAAAAAGGATTAACAAATGTAATGAGAAAATTAAATTTAAAAGAAAAAGATTTTGGCGAGGCACACCCCATTCAACCTAGACACAGGGTCTGTCGGTTATATTAGGGTGTATGTCCAAATATAAAAGACCATTTGGTCTGACTGAAAATAAAACTGTAGAGTTATTTACGAAGAGGTAGGTACAGATAAAGATATGTACTTTTTGGCAACAAAACTAAAGGCTCAAAATGCAGAAGAACAAAAAACAGAAGACTTTAACAGCATATATGACAATTGCTGCTCCTATAGTGTAAAGGTAGTCCCATTACAGATACTGTCACAAGGGAGTGAGTGTTAAAGACTTCGCTATACTAGGTCCAGCTTCGAGAGAGGGGAGGTTACCAGTTCACTTCCTCGCTGCCTTTTTCTTCCCTAACTCAAGAGCAAAGCCAGGTAACTATTTACAGCTTGGTAGACTGGAGCAACTCGATACCGCAAATCCTTTGTCACGAGAGATCAGTGCTCTAACTAATCTGTCAATTGGACATTATAGTGTAGTAAAGTTAAAAAAAACCAAATAAAACAAAAAACCAAGGGCACTGTCACAAAACTTACTTCAGCAATTGCTTGGTCTGCAACCTCCATTTTTTCAAATGTAACAAATGCTGTGCTGAAAACATTTAAAAAAACTGCATCATCTAGCAAACAGTCCAGCAATATAGACCAAAACAAAAAGAAAAATACAAAAAAGGCTCAAACAAACAATCTTCAATATTACATAAACAGCAAGTAAAGGATCCTGTTATACACACATGGAGACATATTGGGAATATGGTGTTAAGACCATATTTTCTCGACCATACGGCACACTAAGGATGATATGGTCAGCATCACGCCGGCCGCCTTTAACCTTCTGGTATCTAATTCATGAGGTTGGGTCGACCCCAGAGCCATTTGCAGGCTAAAAATTCCCCACCTCAACTGGGGATCGAACCATGGACTAGCCACTGTGGCTCTTATAACTAGTAAGTAACCCATGAAGACACTGACAAGAAATAATTATGTTGTGCTCTGTCTGCTGCATGTTCTGATGATGGCATTAATTCTCCTTTGGTCATTTCTTTTCTTTCCATTCCATGTCATCTTCACTGGATTTTTGTAGTCAAACTTATCATGATTTATGGTTATGACTTATGCATCATGAAAAAATTGAAAGGCCAGTGTGCTTTATACTGGGTGTTTAATTTAGCTTTTACGTTGCAATGCGTGCCGTTTCCATATTTTCCCAGAAATGCACCATGAAAAGATTGCAAGGCATGCGCATTCTTTTAATGTATGTTCTATTTAGCGTTAACAGTGCAATGTGCATTTTCCATATTTTCAATATTTAAAAAAAAAAACGTGGTGGGATTTTTGTCAACTGTTTGTTACAGGACATTTTGCTTAGATGAGTCTTCCTGTCCCGTGCCCTCAGCTCAAGGTCTTTCCATTTCTTCTTCATGTCTGTCTCCAATTCTCTTCACCGTGTGTTCTTTGGTCTCCCTCTGCCTCCTTTACCATGAGAATTCCAGAATAGGGTCTGCCTTGTAATGCTAGCAGCAGGTTTCCTCACTGTGTCCTATCCTTCTCCAGCATCAGCTTTCTGGCACTTTTCATCACTTCCACATTAGTGATCTTGTCATCACTTCCACATTAGTGATCTTGTCATCACTTCCACATTAGTGATCTTGTCATGCCACAAATATAGAAAAATAAAACTGCAAAAAAACAACATGGATGAGTCCAGGTGTTAGTTTAGTTTTGTACTGCAGCTTTCCTGTAAAATTATTTTTTTTTTAGGCTGTTGCGCATTCTTCAACTGTATTATCCCAAAAGAGACCCACAAATTTGTATATTTTTAGTAATAGATCACGGGGTCACTATTGTAGGTGGTCACCTTGTGGTAAGCCTGTGCTAAACATTCATTTGCTCCTACAGTGGGGGTTTCTGTGACAATTTGTTTTACATGATGACATTGTCAGTCCCTTGCACAAATGTAACAGTCGCTACGTACAACATGTATGAGGGTGCAGTAGGCTTATTCTTTCTTTGTCATCTTCAGAGACCCCAGGAACTACACTGGGACTGTTGACTAGCACTAAGTATTAATTCAGTCCAGGTGTTAGTTTAGATTTATACTGCAGCTTTGTTGTAAAGTAAATGTTTTCTTTGGTTTGGTTTGAAGGACTATCTTCATTGCATATGGACAACTCCATCAGTGCTCCAATCTCCTCCCTTAGATCACACAAGGAGGATCTCAGCACACTGCACAAACTCCGATGCACCGGCCAGAATCCCAATGTGTGTATACAGGAATAACATATTCTATAAATATTTTTGTGGCGGGTAGGTTTCTAATTTTTAAATTTTGCCAGAGCAGTGGCCTTATGGCCTACTCTTTACGATTTCCAACTGCCATGGGATGTTTAACGTGCGCAACTTGTACACTATTATTTCGTCCTTATCCCAGAAAGCTAGGCATCCGATCTCACTACACAGGAGATCAGAGGGGAGTGACTTCATTAGGACCACTGGTTCTGAAAAAATATGTCCATGAATTATATTCCCTCTACTGGGAATTCAAACCCGTGCATTTATAATTCGAGGCGGACGTCATACCTCTTGTCAACTCCGACCCCAATTATTTTCTTAAATTGTGGTATGGTCTCTTTTAGGCTGATGGGTATTCTTCAAATATAGTATCTGAAATTATAGCCACAAACTGGTACAGTTTCAGTTACTTACCTTATTATATCCTCATCATCATGTTCCTTCGCATTCCTTTCAGAGCATGAAGCCACCATTGCAGCTGGTCCCCATACAAGAAGTCTGCACCAAGCATTCACATGTTCTTGTAGCGGTGGTTTCTATGGCATTTGTTTTACATGATGAGGTTGACAGGCAGCCCCAAACATTACCTCATAGTAGTCACCTCGTACGACATGCCCGAGGGTGCAGTAATCCTATTCTTTCTTTGTCTCCTCAGAGACCCCAGGCAACGTACGAAATAGAAGTTAATGCAATTTTTACACGAATAAATTTAAACAGGTACAAACAGAAAAATTCTTTGATTCACCAAACTAACTTGAAACTTTTACATAAATATTACAGCGCACAAACTGCTTTCCATGTTGAGAAAATTGTGTCATTGTCCACATCAAAATGAATAAGCAGTCAAATGTGAATAATAAAGATATTTGTATGTCTACTATCTATTTCTAATAAGTGTGGATAAGGTTCATATGTGGGGGAATGACAACCACACCAACAGCTGCTTGTGAAATTGATGCAAACGTAGAACACATGGACCTACGATGTAGTGCTGTTCTGGAAGCTACCGAGCGCTATAGAAGAATGAGAAAAGGCCACCCAAACAAACAACTGGTTGAAAACTGGAAGCGCTTTAGCAAACTAAAACAAAAATCACCACTACAAGTAACAACAACTATAGCAGAACAACACCACCTCCCACAAACATGAGAAATAATCAAACAGTACCCAGTCATTTATTCCGGAAAGGAGTTAAAACTTCCAGTAATAAAAACCACACTCATGGATAGCACACTAACAATACTTAAAACAGCTACTTTAGAGACTTCAGATAGCTACCCTAGCACTGCAATACATGCATACACAGATGGCTCAGCATTCAAGACCACCGTAAATGCTGGACTTGGAGCATATGTGAAATATCCAAATGGCAGCACACTAGAAATATATGAAGCATGCGGAGAATTCTGTACTAACTACCAAGCAGAGATTACAGCAATAAACACCACACTCACAGCAATAGACAGCCAATTCAAACAAGAAGTCCATATGCCCTCAGATATCATAATCTTCACTAATTCAAAATCAGCACTTCAGGCTTTAGAAGAATACCTCCAAAGTGAAAATAAAGAAATAATACAGCTGGCCGAAACAATTGACAATCTGCTAACAGAATACGACATCAGAGTCACTCTCCAGTGGATACCAGGGCACACAGACATACCAGGCAACAATAAAGCAGACAGACTAGCAAAACTAAGAGCAAGCATGGTTCAGACAACTACTCCAGGAAACATGCAGACAGCTAAACGAATACTCCAAAACAACTTCAAACAGGAATGGCTGAACCGATGGGAAAAAGGGTCTACTGGATGTGCCTTGTATAAAGAAATGGCCCATCCCAACAAAAATGACAACATTAATAACCTACGATGTAAGGAGTAGCGCACAATCTTCCAACTAAAAACAGAACACATCAGACTCAACAAGCACTTAAACAAATTAAACCCCACACATGAGCCTAACTGCAGCAACTGTACCCATCCGTATGAGACAGTTCAGCATGTGCTGCTCACTTGCCCAGGACTCTCCACAGAAAGACGACAGCTATTGCCGGGCTCCCCAACAATCACAAACACTCTATACAGCACCACTTAACAGCTGCAGAACACATTTAAATTCTTCAGCTTGGTATTGACTGCTAAAGAGCGATGAGCTCAGCAGCCCTAGTTGATCAACAACAACTAAGTGTGGATCTACTGTCCTTGTCATGCAGGAGTATGTGGCAATGACAGAGCTGACAGAATAACCTCGAGAGCACCATAGTGGGGACACTGGATATGGATAAGGGAGAGATACTAAGTACAATTAATAATCTATATGCAACCAGCACACAACAGGAACAATTAGCATTCGTACCCTTTGAGACGTTTGCTGAGGTAGACTGAGCACCTTTGGGTTTGCCTGGAGTGCAATGATTCTGAATAACAATAACAATTAATGATTGTCTGTTAGTGAAAGACGCTGCAATCAATGATTCAACACGACTCAGTCTGCTGGAATTTGGTATCAAATAATAGTTTAATATTCTGATTTTTGTGCTGGACTTGATTTCTTCTGATACTGTCTGTCCCTCATGTGCTTATGCATATATACATCAATACATGAAATAAAAATGTCCATAATACTTACTTTTTCTCTGCCTCCATGTTGATATTGATAATTTTACCAAAGTTAGAGAAAGATTTTCGCAACAGGTCCTCGTTTATTCCAAGACCATGGACATATACAGTGTTTCCTTTCTTGGGAGGCTGTCTGTGCTCTCTCTCTGGGCGGTCATAACTTCCTGACATAACAAAGCAAGTCAAATTATTAACTTGTAAGTTAACTGTGGTTACACACACAAAAATGAAGCTATTAACTTGTAAAATATCTGCCGCTAAATAAAAACAATGCTATTAACTTGTAAGGAGCTAGATTTAAAATGGTGATTAAGCTTTTGATTTGTAAGGAGCTACATTTACTTTAAAAAAATGAAGCTATTAACTTGTAAAGTAGCTGCCACTAAATAAAAGCAATGCTATTAACTCGTTAGGAACTAGATTTAATATGACAATTAAGCTTTTGATCTGTAAGGAGCTACGTTTAGAATGAAAATTAAGCTTCTGATCTGTAAGGAGGAACATTTAAAATGACAATTACGGTTTTTAGCTATGTTTACATAAAAAGACGAAGCTACTAACTTGTAAGAAGCTAGATTAAAAGTGACAATCAAGCTTTTGATCTGTAAGGAGCTATGTTTACATAAAAAAATGAACTACTGACGTATAATGGAGCAGCATTTACAGCAGCAAAAAAATCATGTTGTTTAACTAGGGCTTCTCACTCTTTTGCAGCCAATACCACACTGAAGACTCCTTGGTATTATCTACACTGTAGATCTAGGCTTTTCCTCTGCTTTTTCTACCATTCCGAAATGCGTTGAGCTGAAGTCATGAGCTCAAGTTTCACTGGCATTTAAAGGATTATCATATATGGTCCTAAGCTAGGAAGAAGAAGTGCGTGGCATACTGTGCATTACCGCCATCCAAGGGGACTCTCCAAATATGCAGAGCTAAAATACTGTGCTCAGCTGCTTTTTTTTTCCTGGTGTTCCTTTCGGCGTGTTCTTTTCTTTTCAGCATGTTGTGAGAGCTTGTTTTCGCATCTGAGGTGGCGCCTAAAGGGAGCATTGCCACTTGGTGTGATCAGCAGCTTCATCCTCCCAGGTTGCTAGATTTATGTCTCTCTTGCACACATCTTTGACTGAACTACTTAACTAACAAGAAAATAAAACTGTTTAAATTAATAACCAACACAAAATATAAAAAATAAACTGTCAAAAGTACTAAAATGTAGTTTTCTTTAAATAGTTATTCAGTTTCAAACAAAAAGAAAAGTTGTTCTTCTCTGTACAACAGAACACCACAAAGTATCTCACTATTTCCATATCCAGCGGAAACAAAGCTGTCACTCAACCCTTTTATTCGTTTGGTGGGCTGAAAAAAACAAAAGAAAGAGTCCATTAACAGCATGCCCCATCACAGGGGCCCCCAACAGCTGAGTCAAGGAGTTGTCTACAGAAGGGGTTCTCAACCTGTTTTCGTTCATGGCCCCCTTTTGAGCCTCATTTTCCTCCGTCCCCCCCCCCCCCCCCCCAATAGTCGCTGTTAGCTGGAAAAAGGTACTTTACCATCTTACTGTGGCCCCCCTCATAGTCGCTGTTAGCTGGAAAAAAGGTACTTTACCATCTTACTAACTGCTCTTTCACTCATATCAAAATACTCTAGCTACTTCTATTTACCTCAAAACACTGTTAAGTGTATTTTATGATTATAATATACCGGGTATATACAGCAATGAAAGTACACACTATAAAAGATGAAGGACAGAATGCTAGAATGATCTGCATACTCAGTTCTCCATTTCTTAAAAAATAAGAAAAAAAAAAAAAAATAGAAAAGGAATCCTTGTTAATCTGTTTATTCTTATTCACTCTGTTACACCTTCATCAATTCTCCGTTTAACAACCACAGCTTCTAATATTATTAATCAATGCCAACTGAACTTACAGGCTGCTTGTCCTCCTCTACATCCCCCGAGAAAGCCATAAAAGACTGAAATCCCACAGGTGCTGCTGGCTTCTCAGTATCCTGTGACATTTAATAAAAGTTCAAATGTAATTCTGGTATTTAAAAAAAACACAGATAATGTGCAATGGCAAAAAAACAAAACAAATTTCTGAACATTTTTACAACTGTAGTGATCATCCATCATTCATTAGAATAAAGCCAGAATAACCTTTGCCATTCTAAACAACACCTGGAAATCTTCCCAGTAAAGTACAGACACTAAATTAAAAATATATAAGAGCTGTGGAATTTCCATAAGGTGCAGAATGCTGGAGACTAACTGAAAAGGAAATGTCCAAACTGTCCTATTTCCACACAGCCTGCCTATGGAAAATTCTTTGAATTTTCTGGCCGAACACCACCACTAACCAAGAACTGCTAACTTGTAGCCACCAAGAAGAAGCGGGTTGATGCTGGTCACATCCTCAGAAGTGACCTTGACACCATCACCAGAACTTCCATGCTATGGAATCCACAAGGAAAGTGAAAGTGAGGCTGACCAAAAGCTACATGGTGTTGAACTGTGGAGTTACAGAAACAAAGCATGAACCAGAGTTGGGGCACCACACAAAGGCTGTCTTACAACCGAGTAAAGTGGAGACAGTTTGTTGCTGCCCTACAAGATGCCACCAGGCATGATGGTCACTGATTGTTTTGGCAGTCAATAGCCAAGGACGAAACAAGAAGAACAGTGATCATCCTAATCCTGAGGTAAGTTTATCTATTATTCTGGTGCTTCAGAACAGCACTATGTTACCCAAACCAAACCTGGACATCAACCAAAGAACAAGAAGAAAAAAAACACAAATGAAATAAAATGGCGCTCACAAGCTGCTGAAAAAGATAATTTAGGGAATAAAGAGATCAGACAAATGATTGGAACATCTGTGAAAAAACTACTAAGATATTCTCACGATCTGAACATAAAATAGTAAGTTAAAACACATAACGGGTAAAACAGTAAGTTTCTTTCATTTATTTAAAAACAAAGAAGAAAATTACAAGCAGGCAGAAAGTTGGGTGTCTGACTCCATGGCTGTCCTGGCCCTTCTCATATTTGTTATGGCTAATGAAGGTCTGCTATTGGTTCATATTGTTGCACTGATAAAAGATGGTGACTCCATGGCTGTCCTGGCCCTTCTCATATTTGTTATGGCTAATGAAGGTCTGCTATTGGTTCATATTGTTGCACTGATAAAAGATGGTGACTCCATGGCTGTCCTGGCCCTTCTCATATTTGTTATGGCTAATGAAGGTCTGCTATTGGTTCATATTGTTGCACTGATAAAAGATGGTGACTCCATGGCTGTCCTGGCCCTTCTCATATTTGTTATGGCTAATGAAGGTCTGCTATTGGTTCATATTGTTGCACTGATAAAAGATGGTGACTCCATGGCTGACCTGGCCCTTCTCATATTTGTTATGGCTAATGAAGGTCTGCTATTGGTTCATATTGTTGCACTGATAAAAGATGGTGACACCATAAAGAGCAGAAAGAGAAGAAAAAAATGATGACAGACAAAAGGCTAAAATAAAATTCACCTCCCTCAAATTTAAACTATGCTTTGGTACATTTGTTATATATAAAACACAAAGTTCTAATCGTTGGAAATTGTAAAGAGTAGGCCATATGGACACTGCCCTGGCAAAATTTAAAAATTTTGAAACCTACCCACCACAAAAATATTTATAGAATGTGTGATTCATGTATACACACACTGGGATTTGTACACTGTGCTGAGATCCTCCTTGTGTGATCTCAGGGAGGAGATCTGAGCACTTATGGAGTTGTCCATGTGCAATGAAAATGGTCCTTAAAACCAAAACCAAACCAAGGTTGCACATCCTTTATAAAATTGTGAGTCTCACTTGCGTCTGCTCAATTCTACGCTACTCCCATTTTTTAAAACCAAATTTATGTTAACACATCATTTATAAAATTGTGAGTCTCACTTGCGTTTGCTCAATTCTACGCTACTCACATTTTTTAAAACCAAATTTATGTTAACACATCATTTATAAAATTGTGAGTCTCACTTGCGTTTGCTCAATTCTACACTACTCACATTTTTTAAAACCAAATTTATGTTAACACATCATTTTGTTCTTTAACAATGAACTACAAGTCTATATCCTTTTTGTTGAGAACACATAAAAACCAAAATATTCTGAAAATAGAAAGTTTCTATGGGCTACTTTTCAATCACAATCTGGGCTGTATCTTGACTATTTTGGACAACTATGGGCAACTTTTGAACACATTTTGAGTGACTGGGCAATTTCTAAACACATTTTGGGCAACTTTGGGCTATTTTTGACAGCGATTTGGGTGACATCTAAAACCCCCCAAAAAGTGTGGTTTCCAAAATAAAGCTGTCCCCAGGGATTTAGTACAAAAGAAGACAGACCACTATCAACCTGAGTTCATCTCTTTATTTAAATGAAACTTACTTTCTTTTTCTCAAATGTTTTTGACCTCTTGAATCCAAATTTTTCTTTCTGGCCTGTTACCTTGATTGCCTGCAACATCACAAGTAAAATGCATCAATGTAGCAATGTTTTAACAAAAAATTAACCTGGAGTCGTTCTTTGGGGCAGAATAAAAACCAAACATGTGACTGTGGTCAGGTTGGAGAACAAGTATTATAAAACCAACAACAAAATAATTTACCAAATAAAACTAATTTTTAAAACAAAGTTTTTTAGTTTCAAGATTTTAATTAAAGAGCATGAAGAATATAGAAATGATTTTTAAGGAATAAGAAAAAATGTTAACAACAGCTAATTTTAATGAGATCTGTGAAGAACAGGTTTGGCAACCTGATGTTCAATTTAACTGAGACATTCAAGGGAATAGTTTGTTATGGGCAGAGCTGCATCTGAATGATGATATTTTTAAAACATGCTTTTATTTTACTTTTATATTTTTAATGCCATTTAAAGCAAATCTTTATTTTTTTTAAATAATTCACTTGTAATTCTTTCTTTCTTTTGTTTTTTTTTTTAAATTATAAAGACTAAATGGAAGAAAGTAAGATCTAACAGCGAACAAAGTCATCAAATATATATGAAAATAGCTACATTTATAATTGTATATTGAAATTCTTTTCACTGAGGTCCACTTCCCCACAATACACATGGGAATCACTGTTATAGGGATTTCTGTACCACCATTCTTTCTGGGCTAGGGTTAGTGGTCTTAGACTCAGAAATCTGTTGGGCCAATTGTGTCGTCTTAATCTGGCCTCTACATTGATGCCATCACAAGAACGGCTTGCTGTGGACTCCAGGGGGGAAGGGGGCACAGAAAGAGAGGCATACCATACACAACGTGGTGGAGAACTGTGGAGGCCAAGTTGCAAATAATGAACTAGAGCTGGGGTACTGCAAGAAGGATGGCCGCCAACCAAGCAAAGTTGAAGCAGTTTGTTGCTACCCTACAAGACGCTACCAGGTGTGATGGCCACTGACTGTTTTGACAGTCTGTGGCTAAGGATCAAAGAAGAAGAAACAAAAAGATATGCTCCAGTATACCCAGCTGTAAATGTGTACCTGAATTTGCTCTTGAGTTAGGGAAGGAAAAGGCAGCTAGGAAGGGAACTCATCACCCCCCCCCCCCCCCCCCAATGCTGGACCTAGTATAGTGAAGTCTCTAACACTTCACTTCCCTATGGTAGTATCTGCTATAGGACTACCTATTACGATTATCTCATGACAATGATGAATATCTTTGTGCCCTGCAGTCAACAGAGACATAGCACTAGCGGCGATAACAATACCACTTCATCATTTCCCTTTGTGCTCCTTATAGAGCATGCAGCCACTGCTACAGCTGGTCCCCTTGCAGGAAGCCTGCAGCAAGGGTTCATATGCTTTTGCAGCAGTGGTTTCTATGGCAACTTGTTTTACATGATGATGTCGCTGTTGAAGAGCTGGCACAATTATTAAAGACGTCGGGTTTCCCTGACAGAGGGTTCCTTCAATTATCATTGTGAGAAGCATCAAACATGAACTGTCAGAGATACACAACAGTTGCCAACCCATTAATTGTCACCTTGTACGACATGCCATAGGGTGAAATAGGGCTATTCTTTCTTTGTCTCGTCACAACATCATCACTTGCTATCATTCAACTGTTGTTCAAAAACACCGCTTCTAATAGCATCATATGAGGATAATTTATCACACACTTCTCAAAGGGTGATTATTAATATTACTCTCACACATGTCGGCCACATGTATTGTGAAATATATGGAGGTCAAAAGACATCATGTTCAATATGAAGATCTTCAGCTCAAATGTCCAATCAGCGTGGCTCTGAAACATGCAGAACAACAGAAACAACAACCAAAAAAGTTAGAGGCTTTCATAAATGGGTGCTTGCATAGAATGGAAGGATTGAAATGGTAAGAACAAAGCACGTGTGGCCATCACCAGTACCATTCCTGGAAAACCTCTATGGACACAGAAATAGCCTCAAGCTGACTACTGCTTTCTTTGAACATAATCAAGTTGACGTCTGAGAGTGTACGAAGAAGTAATTGTAAGAACCAGACAGCAGCCAGTGGAACAGGAGATGAAAATCAGATGCCAGGGATGGATCAAACACACATTGTGGAAACCTGCAGATAGCATTACAAAGCAGTCCTTGTTCTGTAATCACCAGGGTAAGAAAAACTCAAGGAGACATAAATACAAGGAAAAGAGAACTGGAGATAGAAATTAAGGGACACAGAAGACATGTAAAGATCTTGGTTTGGACGACAAAGGATGGGAGGACCTGGCATAAATTTGTTGAAGGCCTATGCCCTTTGTGGATCTTAGGATACTGATGATGATGTCAGCCACTCTGAACACAGGTAGACAAGTCAGACAGAGACCGAAATGTTTAGTTGGTTACTCACCCCTGATTGTACTAATTTCTTGGCTTGTTCTGTTGCCTTGTCAGCAGAGTCCATAGAGGGAACTGGGGCTGCATAGTAAAGAAATGGACATAAATAGGGCAAATTTAAAAAAAAAGAAAAAGGAGTCATTACCCTTTTCACAACATTAAATTGAAAGCCATACTCAGAAGTTTTAAATTATTTACAAAGTCACTTCTTCCATCTCTGAAAATTATAATTGTTCTTCTTCTTCTTCTTTCTCCTAGTCACTCCTAACAAAGCATGGAGCCAGTACTATAGCTGTTCTTAGAAGCCAGTGCTATAGCTGTTCTTAGAAGTCAGCACTATAGCTGTTCTTAGAAGCCAGTACTATAGCTGTTCTTAGAAGCCAGTGCTATAGCTGTTCTTAGAAGTCAGCACTATAGCTGTTCTTAGAAGCCAGTACTATAGCTGTTCTTAGAAGCCAGTACTATAGCTGTTCTTAGAAGCCAGTATTATAGCTGTTCTTAGAAGCCAGTACTATAGCTGTTCTTAGAAGCCAGTGCTATAGCTGTTCTTAGAAGTCAGCACTATAGCTGTTCTTAGAAGCCAGTACTATAGCTGTTCTTAGAAGCCAGCGCTATAGCTGTTCTTAGAAGCCAGTACTATAGCTGTTCTTAGAAGCCAGCACTATAGCTGTTCTTAGAAGTCAGCACTATAGCTGTTCTTAGAAGCCAGTACTATAGCTGTTCTTACAAGCCAGTACTATAGCTGTTCTTAGAAGTCAGTACTATAGCTGTTCTTAGAAGTCAGCACTATAGCTGTTCTTAGAAGCCAGTACTATAGCTGTTCTTAGAAGACAGTGCTATAGCTGTTCTTAGAAGCCAGTGCTATAGCTGTTCTTAGAAGCCAGTACTATAGCTGTTCTTAGAAGCCAGTACTATAGCTGTTCTTAGAAGCCAGTACTATAGCTGTTCTTAGAAGCCAGTGCTATAGCTGTTCTTAGAAGTCAGTACTATAGCTGTTCTTAGAAGTCAGCACTATAGCTGTTCTTAGAAGCCAGTACTATAGCTGTTCTTAGAAGACAGTGCTATAGCTGTTCTTAGAAGCCAGTACTATAGCTGTTCTTAGAAGCCAGTGCTATAGCTGTTCTTAGAAGACAGTGCTATAGCTGTTCTTAGAAGCCAGTGCTATAGCTGTTCTTACAAGCCAGTACTATAGCTGTTCTTAGAAGACAGTGCTATAGCTGTTCTTAGAAGCCAGTGCTATAGCTGTACTTAGAAGCCAGCACTATAGCTGTTCTTAGAAGCCAGTGCTATAGCTGTTCTTAGAAGCCAGTACTATAGCTGTTCTTAGAAGCCAGTGCTATAGCTGTACTTAGAAGCCAGTACTATAGCTGTTCTTAGAAGCCAGCAGTGTTCTTAGAAGCTACTATAGCTGTTCTTAGAAGCCAGCACTATAGCTGTTCTTAGAAGCCAGCACTATAGCTGTTCTTAGAAGCCAGTGCTATAGCTGTACTTAGAAGCCAGTACTATAGCTGTTCTTAGAAGCCAGCACTATAGCTGTTCTTAGAAGCCAGTACTATAGCTGTTCTTAGAAGCCAGTACTATAGCTGTTCTTAGAAGCCAGTACTATAGCTGTTCTTAGAAGCCAGTACTATAGCTGTTCTTAGAAGCCAGTGCTATAGCTGTTCTTAGAAGCCAGTGCTATAGCTGTTCTTAGAAGCCAGTACTATAGCTGTTCTTAGAAGCCAGTACTATAGCTGTTCTTAGAAGCCAGTACTATAGCTGTTCTTAGAAGCCAGTACTATAGCTGTTCTTAGAAGCCAGCACTATAGCTGTTCTTAGAAGCCAGTGCTATAGCTGTTCTTAGAAGCCAGTACTATAGCTGTTCTTAGAAGCCAGTACTATAGCTGTTCTTAGAAGCCAGTACTATAGCTGTTCTTAGAAGTCAGTACTATAGCTGTTGTGCATAGAAGTTCAGCACTATAGCTGTTCTTAGAAGCCAGTGCTATAGCTGTAGAAGCCAGTTACTATAGCTGTTCTTAGAAGCCAGTGCTATAGCTGTTCTTAGAAGCCAGTACTATAGCTGTTCTTAGAAGTCAGTAATATAGCTGTTCTTAGAAGTCAGCACTATAGCTGTTCTTAGAAGCCAGCACTATAGCTGTTCTTAGAAGCCAGTACTATAGCTGTTCTTAGAAGCCAGTGCTATAGCTGTTCTTAGAAGCCAGCACTATAGCTGTTCTTAGAAGCCAGCACTATAGCTGTTCTTAGAAGCCAGTACTATAGCTGTTCTTAGAAGCCAGTGCTATAGCTGTTCTTAGAAGTCAGTAATATAGCTGTTCTTAGAAGCCAGTGCTATAGCTGTTCTTAGAAGCCAGTACTATAGCTGTTCTTAGAAGCCAGTACTATAGCTGTTCTTAGAAGCCAGTACTATAGCTGTTCTTAGAAGTCAGTACTATAGCTGTTCTTAGAAGCCAGTACTATAGCTGTTCTTAGAAGTCAGTACTATAGCTGTTCTTAGAAGTCAGCACTATAGCTGTTCTTAGAAGCCAGTGCTATAGCTGTTCTTAGAAGCCAGTACTATAGCTGTTCTTAGAAGCCAGTACTATAGCTGTTCTTAGAAGCCAGTGCTATAGCTGTTCTTAGAAGCCAGTGCTATAGCTGTTCTTAGAAGCCAGTGCTATAGCTGTTCTTAGAAGTCAGTACTATAGCTGTTCTTAGAAGACAGTACTATAGCTGTTCTTAGAAGTCAGCACTATAGCTGTTCTTAGAAGTCAGTAATATAGCTGTTCTTAGAAGACAGTACTATAGCTGTTCTTAGAAGACAGTACTATAGCTGTTCTTAGAAGCCAGCGCTATAGCTGTTCTTAGAAGCCAGTGCTATAGCTGTTCTTAGAAGCCAGTACTATAGCTGTTCTTAGAAGCCAGTACTATAGCTGTTCTTAGAAGACAGTACTATAGCTGTTCTTAGAAGCCAGCTGTTCTTAGAAGCTATATAGCTGTTCTTAGAAGCCAGTACTATAGCTGTTCTTAGAAGCCAGTACTATAGCTGTTCTTAGAAGCCAGTGCTATAGCTGTTCTTAGAAGCCAGTACTATAGCTGTTCTTAGAAGCCAGTGCTATAGCTGTTCTTAGAAGCCAGTACTATAGCTGTTCTTAGAAGCCAGTGCTATAGCTGTTCTTAGAAGCCAGTACTATAGCTGTTCTTAGAAGCCAGTGCTATAGCTGTTCTTAGAAGCCAGTGCTATAGCTGTTCTTAGAAGCCAGTACTATAGCTGTTCTTAGAAGTCAGTAATATAGCTGTTCTTAGAAGCCAGTGCTATAGCTGTTCTTAGAAGCCAGTGCTATAGCTGTTCTTAGAAGCCAGTACTATAGCTGTTCTTAGAAGCCAGTACTATAGCTGTTCTTAGAAGTCAGTAATATAGCTGTTCTTAGAAGTCAGCACTATAGCTGTTCTTAGAAGCCAGTACTATAGCTGTTCTTAGAAGCCAGTACTATAGCTGTTCTTAGAAGCCAGTACTATAGCTGTTCTTAGAAGTCAGTAATATAGCTGTTCTTAGAAGTCAGCACTATAGCTGTTCTTAGAAGCCAGTACTATAGCTGTTCTTAGAAGCCAGTACTATAGCTGTTCTTAGAAGCCAGCACTATAGCTGTTCTTAGAAGCCAGTACTATAGCTGTTCTTAGAAGCCAGTACTATAGCTGTTCTTAGAAGCCAGTACTATAGCTGTTCTTAGAAGCCAGTACTATAGCTGTTCTTAGAAGCCAGCACTATAGCTGTTCTTAGAAGCCAGTACTATAGCTGTTCTTAGAAGCCAGTACTATAGCTGTTCTTAGAAGCCAGTGCTATAGCTGTTCTTAGAAATCCAGTACTGACTCATGCGCTCCTTACGAAGCATGGAGTCAATATTGCAGCATTGTTTCTAGGAAGCATTTACAAAGCATATGCATGCTACTTACAGGGGTGGTTTCTGTGGCAATCAATTTTACATAATTAGGTTGCCAGCCCTATCTGTAACATTATAATTATCCAGTTAAAATGATAACAAATATTTCTTATTAAATTGGTGATATTCAATTACTCTCACTGATGATATAAATAAGTTCAATACTGTAAAAGCATAATGGATCCATGCCCACTGCAAGATATACAGAAATGAGAAGCCAGATTGACTTGCTAAAGAAGGAGAGAGAAAGATCCAAACTGAAGGCAGGGCAACATATGAATAGATAAAATTAGTAATAAAAATTAACTTTAAAGAAAAATGACATAAGGAAATAAGGAACACCCACAGACTGATGCAGCAGAACCATATTACCTCATTACCAAGAATAGATCAAGTGATAATTTTCATACTGAGACACAGTTCACTGATGAAATAATTTACCTGGATTGTTTTACTTTCACTTCACTCATTGATGACATAATGCACCTGTAATGTATTACTCTAATGTAATAATTTATCTGGACTGTATTACTCTCACTTCACTCATTGATGACAAAATGCACCTGTACTGTACTACTCTCACTAATGTAATAATTTACCGAGATTGTACTACTTCACTCATTGATGACACAATGCACCTGTACAGTATTACTCTTACTCAGCTCACTAATGTAATAATTTACCTGGACTGTATTATTCTCATTTCACTCATTGATGACAATGCACCTGTACTGTATTACTCTCACTAATGTGAGAATTTACCTGGATTGTATTACTCTCACTTCACTCACTGATTAAATAATGAATCTGTACTGTATTACTTGCAATCAGCTCACTAATGTAACAATGCACCCGGATATTATCACTCTCACTTCACTCAATGCCAACCAGATCACAGTCACCGGCCCATTCTTTACCTGGTTTATTCGTAGACTTGTTATGACCAGTCTCTTTCTCCTGGTTGCTAGCAGCAGCTTTCAGTGACTGAACCTGTTTTTTCTGTAGTGGAAATTATTAATTTTTTAAAATTATAAATAACAAAACAGTCAAGATCTTAAAAAAAAAACTGCAACAAAATCACTAACCTGGCTTAGAAAGCAAAGAATGCAACTTGCATTAAACACATATTCAAGGACAATGAAAACAACAGAATCAGAGGACTTTCTGCCTGAAGGAATTCACACTATACTTAACTTTACAACTAACCATATTATTGAAAGTCAACCACCTCCTGTTACTACAGGAAATCCTAGGAGACAACTTTGTTTGCGAAACCAGATTTTTTTCAGTTTTCAGATGTCACCCCAATTGCATTTGAAAAATAGCCAAAATCATCCCCACAAAAAAGCCCAAATTGTGTAAAAAAATTACCTAAAGTTGTCCAAAATAGTCAGAAATTGCAAAATTGTGATAAAAAAGTCATCCAAAGTAGCCTAAAGAAACTTTCGACTTTCAGAATATTTCTGTTTTTGGGTGTTCAGATAAAAAGATACATACAGCAAATTTTCACAGAATTCATTTAACATCATTAACGTTTTCTTTGTTGGAGCATTAAATATGAAACAAAACAATGTTCCACGTTCTTGTATTTGCTGATCAAACTTGTTCAAGAGTAGTAAATGAAATTTCAAAAATAATATCATAAGGACAGATAATGTATATACAAAAACTCTTAATTCAGTCGGGTTTGGGACATTTTCCTGCATCACCATTTTGTCTATACATGCTTGTAATGGGACATTTTCCTGCATCACCATTTTGTCTATACATGCTTGTAATGGGACATTTTCCTGCATCACCATTTTGTCTATACATGCTTGTAATGGGACATTTTCCTGCATCACCATTTTGTCTATACATGCTTGTAATGGGACATTTTCCTGCATCACCATTTTGTCTATACATGCTTCTAATGGGACATTTTCCTGCATCACCATTTTGTCTATACATGCTTCTAATGGGACATTTTCCTGCATCACCATTTTGTCTATACATGCTTCTAATGGGACATTTTCCTGCATCACCATTTTGTCTATACATGCTTGTAATGGGACATTTTCCTGCATCACCATTTTGTCTATACATGCTTCTAATGGGACATTTTCCTGCATCACCATTTTGTCTATACATGCTTCTAATGGGACATTTTCCTGCATCACCATTTTGTCTATACATGCTTCTAATGGGACATTTTCCTGCATCACCATTTTGTCTATACATGCTTCTAATGGGACATTTTCCTGCATCACCATTTTGTCTATACATGCTTGTAAGGGCACATTTTGTCTATACATGCTTCTAATGGGACAACCATTTTGTCTATACATGCTTCTAATGGGACATTTTCCTGCATCACCATTTTGTCTATACATGCTTCTAATGGGACATTTTCCTGCATCACCATTTTGTCTATACATGCTTGTAATGGGACATTTTCCTGCATCACCATTTTGTCTATACATGCTTGTAATGGGACATTTTCCTGCATCACCATTTTGTCTATACATGCTTGTAATGGAACATTTTCCTGCATCACCATTTTGTCCATACATGCTTCTAATGGGACATTTTCCTGCATCACCATTTTGTCTATACATGCTTGTAATGGGACATTTTTCTGCATCACCATTTTGTCTATACATGCTTGTAATGGGACATTTTCCTGCATCACCATTTTGTCTATACATGCTTGTAATGGGACATTTTCCTGCATCACCATTTTGTCTATACATGCTTGTAATGGGACATTTTCCTGCATCACCATTTTGTCTATACATGCTTCTAATGGGACATTTTCCTGCATCACCATTTTGTCTATACATGCTTGTAATGGGACATTTTCCTGCATCACCATTTTGTCTATACATGCTTCTAATGGGACATTTTCCTGCATCACCATTTTGTCTATACATCTTGTAATGGGACATTTTCCTGCATCACCATTTTGTCTATACATGCTTCTAATGGGACATTTTCCTGCATCACCATTTTGTCTATACATGCTTCTAATGGGACATTTTCCTGCATCACCATTTTGTCTATACATGCTTGTAATGGGACATTTTCCTGCATCACCATTTTGTCTATACATGCTTGTAATGGGACATTTTCCTGCATCACCATTTTGTCTATACATGCTTCTAATGGGACATTTTCCTGCATCACCATTTTGTCTATACATGCTTCTAATGGGACATTTTCCTGCATCACCATTTTGTCTATACATGCTTCTAATGGGACATTTTCCTGCATCACCATTTTGTCTATACATGCTTGTAATGGGACATTTTCCTGCATCACCATTTTGTCTATACATGCTTGTAATGGGACATTTTCCTGCATCACCATTTTGTCTATACATGCTTGTAATGGAACATTTTCCTGCATCACCATTTTGTCTATACATGCTTCTAATGGGACATTTTCCTGCATCACCATTTTGTCTATACATGCTTGTAATGGGACATTTTTCTGCATCACCATTTTGTCTATACATGCTTGTAATGGGACATTTTCCTGCATCACCATTTTGTCTATACATGCTTGTAATGGGACATTTTCCTGCATCACCATTTTGTCTATACATGCTTGTAATGGGACATTTTCCTGCATCACCATTTTGTCTATACATGCTTCTAATGGGACATTTTCCTGCATCACCATTTTGTCTATACATGCTTGTAATCCTTTATCAAAAATCCTCAGGGACAGCTTTGTTTCGGAGACCGGATTTTTCCAGTTTTCAAATGTCGCCCAAATCGTTCAAAAAGTAGCCCAGATTCAACCAAAATAGTCCAGGTCACCCAAAATACATTTGAAAAAATTGCCCAAATTATGATAAAAAGATAGTTCAAAGAAACTTCCAATTTTCAGAATATTTAGATTTTTGGGTGCTCATAATAAAAAGTTATAGACCTGTCTATGGAGCTCTGGTTTGTATCTATGTGCTTCTGAGTTTTCCATTTATTTTTTTTCATGACCAAGCAAAAGTTCTATTATTAAATTCCAAATCAGCCTCAAGGTTGGTGTTGATGAAGTCCAGATATGTAGTACATTATTAAATGCTGCATTTGCTTTCAATTTCTCTACCTGATAAAATAATGAAACATACAACGATCAACTTTTGATAGTAAAGAAGATGATAAAACTATCAAAACTGACAATTTTAATCAAATTTTGAAGTTTTTTTCGTGGTTTTCTCTAAATACACAAGCAGACATCACAAATGTTTTAGCGTTTGCACTTTTGGTTCAGATGTTTATAAAGTCTTTGTTATATAACTTTACATTTACTGACATTTATCTGTTGCCTTCTGGATGTAACTACCATGTTGGTTCTGCTGTGAATGTGGTCTTTGTGTTTTGGCTCATAATGAAAATGTCACTGACATAGTGCAAATGTTCAAAATATCTAGTAAGGTACCAATAATATTGACAAATGATTTAAAGAAGCAGTGAAGAAAGAAAAACAATTTTTCTGTTTATATGTGATTGATAAAACAACTATTTAAAAAAATTATTTAAAGAAGCAGTGATGACGGACAAACAATCTGCGAATAGTCTGAAGAAACATTAAATATGATTTCACACTGAATTTTAACCACTTAGCAAATCTGCTAGATCTAGTTTTTTTTCTACAAAAAATATCCAGCCAAAAAAGGATATCATATACCATAAGCTAACTTTACCTCATCAACAAAATATAGTTGAAATGAAAAACAGTTGGATTTATAAACTACTGCATCTCTAAATTATTTTCTGAGGCCCTATTGAACACACAGCCTACTTTTCTTCATTTCAACCCAAAATAGGACTGTCTATCATCATTGTTTCAATATAACTGACTCTAATTTAAGCACTAAGCTTTGCTAGGGAAGTAGTTTGTCGCAAAGGCTACAATTTTAATAGGTCATTGTCAGCCATAAGCTATGGTGTTACAATGTGTGCCAAGGGACTACAATTAAGAAGAGGTATTATTGTTTTGCATCACAGACTATCAAACAAAATATGATTTTTCTACAATATTTTTAAGTTCTAAGTATTTCTTTTAATGTTTTTTTTTTTCAATGTAAAAGGAGCTGGTTTATTTTAAAAGTAGGGAGCCGCGCTGGTGTAATGGTTACAACGTTGTACTGGCGACCAGGTTTTCAAGGTTCAAGCCTGGGCGTCGGCACTTGAAGGAGTGTCAACGACCGGGATTTTGACTGAATAATCTGAACGGCTCCTGAGATAAACCCTCTGTGGATGGGAAGGAGCAAAGCTTCTGACCGGGTTGGAAGGAAAGTCCTCAGGTTCCCCAGCTTCGCAATGACATGTCATTGGGCCGAAGGGCTGAAAGCCCAAGTGCCGCTGGTTAAGGAAATAAAAAACAAATAAAAAAAAAAATTTTAAAAGTAAATCAATTCACTTTTCCCTTTACTTATTTCTGGTTGTGGTGAAGTGGGATGTTATAAATATTTATAGGGGACTTAGTGTACTGACTGAGATCAGCTGTGAAGGTATATATATATCTAATAAGAGTAGTGTATTATATATAACCTTACTTGCTGCCACATATGTATACCTCAGTCAGAATTATTCTGGAATAGTGTGATGACTACGTTATATGTCTAGGGTATGTGTATGATGAAGTGTAAGTCAAAACAACAACAGACAGATCAACAATTTAATTTATTCCACTACACTTGACAACACTGTGACACTCACATACATCAAACACTCTACAAGGATATCTTAAAGGAGTCACTGATAACTTTTCAAATAACAATATGTATTCATTGCTGTCATGAATGAATATGTGTCCTGATTCAAATACAAAGGAACCAGGAATCACAATCAATTTTAATTACAAGTTATATGTACAGAATTTATTAATATGAATCTTGTAGTGACATCTATTTTCAATAGTATCCTATGTGTGTTAGTTGTGTAGTAGTAATATGAGGTAATACTGGTTTTGTTTTGTTCAAGCTCTGTTGGTATTTGTCATCATGACTTCAATAGTTTGTCTTTATTGGAACTAGTATTGGAGATGTTCTCAGTTCCTGATATTAAAACAATTTAATTCCCCTCTTAATGTTATTTTTACAATGTCATTTTAAGATGGGGGTACATAATGTTGAGCTCAGCTGTCCACATCAGCTTATCTTGCGTGATGGCGGCAGGAAGAGACTCCTCTGCTCGATTTCTCCCCTGGGCTCTGGAGACACCTCACTGATAGCTAAATGGACCAAGGAGTATGCTGTCCGACTCTGGATTCAGCAAAGCTCTGACCAGGTGCTGCTCAATAGCGTCAAGACCACGGTCCCTGAAAACAAGAAGGATGTACCTTCTACTTCATAACTAATTGATACTCTAGTTCTACACTGAGCACAATACATCACAAACATTGAGTTCAGAGCGTTAGGCCAACTGTCAGCTTCATCTGAAATATTTTATACCAGTATTTCCCTCCCTAATGGTTACTACGCCTCTGCAATTCCAGCATTATTTCTTTCTAGTCAATCATCTAGGTGTCAGTGTACTGTTTGGCCATTCCATGCCGTTTTACTTTCCTCCGACACCTTCTGTTCAGGCTGGAGCATTATAGGCTTTACATCATGTTTGCTACTGAACTACACATATATACAGGCATAAATTAACAATTCACATTCAATTTTCATTAAAAGATACTGAATGTTTCAAGCTTACCACAATTCATAGAATAAACACAGATACGTTGACTAGCAATGAATTCTGGCACAAATACTGGCACAAATTCCCATCTGCTTATGTTCCAGGCTTTTATTTAGCAAAAATATGAGCTGGCTTCAACGCACTGTTGCTTTATCAAGCTTATTTGAACTAGTGGTCTCGAACTAACGCTCCTAAGTGATTATATCAGCGAGTCTGGCCAATGGAGCCACGTTTCGACAAGTGTTTGAAAAAATTTTACCTTCCTACGTCTCCCCTAACAACCAAGGATAGCATTTATAGTCCGACTAATCGTGTTTAGCCTTACATATCATTCCAGCCAATCAGTTCAAATGTAACTTGTGGCCCATTTCCCGTACAATGGTGGTTTAAAAAATCTACCACTGCGCGATTCTGATTTTGGGTGTTGTCTGACAGCACCATCATTTTATTTTGGCTATAACTTGTTAATTCCTAGACTATTTGCGTAACGTTTTACATATTCTTTGTCAGCAAGCCCTAAGGAACCCAAATATACAAATTTAAAAGAGCTAAGTGGCTGCGTTCAAAATATGCAATTTCTTCTACCTCCTGTTTCGAAGATGTGCTGTCTGGGTACTGTAATGTTTTCAAACGTAAACCCATCTATTGTCATCTTTCCTAATAAGAGTTTTTCAGGATTTAAAAACCTAACTCTGGGAAGGGTAGTGAATTTATCACTGTCCGTCTGAAAAAAAAAAGTTAGTGCATGTGGCCTTACACGCGTGATAGTAGTAATTGTGTATCGCGCGACGCGTGTTGCATGCGTTCCTGATTTTCAGCCCTCCCTCTCTCTTTCTATTTGAGTCCATCTGTTTGTTCGTTTTGGTAACGTAGTATAATTAATGTTAGGATTAATTTAGGTCATTACGCAGTGCCTCTCAATGTTTTTCTTAGAAATGCAATACCCGTTTTAATGTGTTGTGGAAACGCTTGTATTTATGCAGTGGCTTATATTTAACGTGGAAACGTTACAATTTGCAGACGAAGCATAAAACAAAGGGGATTTCGAGTACTGTCATTGTGACAGCACTGTTCTTTACCATTCTTCTTCCTTTCTTTATTATATGTATTTATTAGGCTTTATATTTACTTGATAATTTATATATGTGGATTAGAATATTCCACGACACTGGTTTTTACATTGGACCCAAGTTAAGAGTTTTTACATCTGCCTCAGCTCAGCACCTACTAGGCAGGTCAGGCATCGTGGGTCTGGCAGTTTTGGAAAATGTGTTCAGGGTTCTGGATTCCTTTTCCACATGGACATTCATTCGTATGAGATATCCTGAGGCGATATAGGTGGCCTAGTAATCTGCAGGGGCCAGTTTTCAGGTGGAAAATGATGATCTGTTGGTGTCTATTAAGCTGGTGGATTGAGATATCTGTTGTATGTATCTGTTGAAGAGCTGCGCATGATCATTGAAGACTTTGGGTTTTCTCGCTAGTGGGTTCCTCCAGTTATCGTTGCGCAGACTTTATGAAAGAAGTAAGAGGCGGTGTTAAGGATGATGTCAATCAGAGAGTGGACGTTGGTCGAGCCGGATGAAGAACAAGGTGTCCATTTTTAATTGTGTGCAGATTTCATAGTATTCAGTAATTAAGTATTTCCGAGGCAGGTTAGCCTCTCAGGTATCCGCTGGGATCAAAGTCAAAGCACACGCAGTTTATTTCAGAAAAGGCCGACAACGGAAATATGAGCAGTATGAACGACAAGGGCAATGACTGAAGATGCCGGTCATGGAATGTCAGAGAGTGAAGCCTGAAGTGATAATATATACAGTTCGCTCTGTTGTATTTTCTCTTATGGAATAGACCTTGGATCATCCTGGCCAGGTTTATTCATTGAATCCATGTTGTGTAAATCTGTACATCAGTCCATCCTGTGAGTCAAACGTCAACTGTCAGGGTTTCACAACAATATCACCTTCCTTCTTTCACTGGCATTTGTACTTGTGGATGATGGTTTTAGCTTCTCAATAGGTCAATGGGTGGCTGCATTGTTCCATTTTACTGCCACTTCTATATAAAGGATCTGCTCTTTCATTTCCAGTGATTTCACAATGGGAGGGTAACCACTGAAGGGAAATGGTTGATGAACTTTGGATATTATGTTCAGATCTGATCTCATGGATCATTTCTCGGTGTTCTGTACTGATTCCAATAGTGATCTACATTCAGTAAAGATTACTATCTTAGCTGGTAACTGCCATTCTGCTGTAATGAAGATTCTCAAAGCTTGCAGTAGTCCACAGTTTCTGCCCTGAAATTTTAGATCTTTCTGGTTGGGATCATTCCGTTTATAAATCTGATAAAAATGCCTCCTCCACCGATCTTTACTGCCCCCTCTTCGGATACATCTGTGTGTACGTGTGTCCACTCCTTGGGGTTGTACTTTTCTTCAATCATCTCCTGAGCCAAAGTTTTTAGTTGTTGGCAGTTCAGATGGCTTTCTTTCTTATTTCAGGGACTTCTGTGATGATAGATGTATTTTTATGTCAGCAGTTTGGCTCCTCATAATCAATTAACATTTCCATTTCGGTAGGTTGTTTTGGGAGGAGGTCTTCATAACATTGATGCAAATTTTTTGAGATATGAAAGAAGCCTGTTTTGCAGAGCTATGGAGTTTGGCATGCATTGGATGATTTGGCATTTATAGTAACTTCTAGCTGTGAGCACACACTTTTTCCTTACATCTGTTATCAAGGGGTGGATGTTGGTGTATCTCGCTATTGCCTGGATTGGAGTGGTCTTCATCCCTCCAGTGATTAGTCAAAGTCCTGCATTTTGCTAAATGTTCTGTTTGTTTTTGATGGTGTGAACCAGGCTGACAAGCCATATTCTTCTTCTTCGTTCATCCTGAAAAGGACGTTGGTTGCGTTGTGTCCGTTTACAGCGAAGCTGCGATATTTGCGCCTTTTGGCCGACACATCGGACGTCAGCACAGCATTTTTGGGACCGGGTTTGCCTTCCCTCTTCAATCCCTACTCTCTCAGCCAGACTGCAGTGATGCAGTATGTTTCCAGGACCACCACTTTGAGGTGGAGTAGGGTCTTGGTCAGCTCTGGTTCACTGACCCTGACGCAAGCAGTCAAGCTATGGGTTGCTGACTGCATTCATCACTTTTGCTGCGTCTTCAGTCCCACATGCCATATTCAATTACAGGCCTGGCAGTGCCTGTATAGATTTTTTTTTAAGAATACTGGTATTCCCCCAAATTGTGCAAACCAGTTTCTTCATAAGGGAGAGCTTCCTTGTTGCTCTGTTCTACTGTTTTTAGGCGTCACTTCCATGTGAGTCTCTTCTCCAGCTTGACTCCAAGGTATGTTTGGTTTTCCTCATATGGAAGTTCACTTCCATTGGCTTTGTATCATTATTATTATTTATTTTTTTTTAAGTACTGCCTGCTCGAAAAAGGGTTAGGGTTATAGCTATGCTTACCGGTAGCGAGTATGTGTTCCATCAATAAAAGCGACACGGCGATGTATCGATAGACAGTTAGCCCACATGTTTGTGTCTGTCTTCAGTACTACCACACTTTTTCAAGGACTATTTAGATGTTGTATTTTTAATGCTGAGAACCATGTTTGAAAAACGTTTATTACAAATAAGGGAGGGAAACCTGAGGCCTGTACCGAACTGTCAGAAAACATTTTCTTTAGCCTAAATTTACCTTTTTTTTCAATTTAGCCAGGGTTTGTTTGAGGATTTCTTCTTCCTCTGTATGCGTCGCTGGAAAGTGTATGAAGACCATTCTTGGTATATTATTATTTAATACGGTATGGAGTTATATTTCAGACGCTAACATATCATGCAACGGATAAATAAACGCAAATTTTAGTTTTCCATGGCTGTTTGTTCACGAACAAAACAGATTTGGTTTCTTTCTTTAGAAGAGCTACATAAACTCATTTAATCTTTTCTATCCGTGCCAACAGAAGATCGCAGTTTTACGGTGTCTTGACATGGCTTTTACCTCAATAATATTTCCCGGGATAGACGAGAATTTCAATATTGTTAAAGGTGGACAATTCTGCTCAACGCGTCTGCTTTGAATAATTAAACACGCTCGCCTGTTTATTGTTATAGGTCCTTACCTATGTGAGTCAGCCTAATTGCCTTGTTGTCTTCAGTCAACCAGTTTCCTTCTGCTCCCCAAGACAGACTGAGAGTTATAGTTTTTGTTAATGGTATTTCGTGGAAGGACAAAGTGACAAATGTCGAGATGCTGTCACGCGCTAGCCTTTAAGACAGTGCAGACATAGCTTGGCTATGTCCGCAGCTCTAAAGAATTTTTTTAATAATGGCAAAAGAAACGCCGTTTGTGCAAGACAGACATGAAGGCACCGATGTCGCAGACAAGATAGACTTAAAGGTACGGAACACTGTGCAATGCCTCCTGCTTGACGGTACCGGACACTATACATTGATGCTTACCTGGGTACCGCTCACTGTACTTTGGAGTACCGAAGGATTTTAGCGCCCGGGACGAGCCAGGAAAAATGCGCCCAGCTAGATAAAATGAATGCTCATTTTGTAGACAAATCAAAAGGAATAAAGACAAGCTAGAGACAAGTTGTCATTCTACAGTTTTATTTAGAGTGGCATTTTCAAGTGTTGTTACATCTTTGGCATTAGGTTCAATAACGCTTAGGAAAGACTCTCTGACAACCTTCTTTGTCGCAAAATCCACGTCTACAAACCTGATTACCTCCGACAATTGAACCCGATGTCTATGGTCGGGAGTTGAATCCAGTATGATACCATAGTACTTGTTTCTTTTAATGCCACTAAACTTTTTTGTTTTTTAACTGCTGATGCAAAAGACCGATGAATTCGTTCTGAATTGTTGGAGATAGATAAAAAGCAGAGCTCGGATTTTCTATGGAATGCTGCAAGTGATTAACTAAAACAGGATCAAACTGGACTGTAAGTCTGAGAAGTGCATGAAAATTGCCATTGCTTACGTCATCGCTGGCTGCAAGACTTTTTTAATGACCACATAGTGCCAGATTTTGGGAGCTAGGAACTTTATACAAACCAATGCTCTTTTTAAGACTTCTCACCATCTGTGGCTGTAAGTCTGAATCTGCATTTCAACTTCTGCATTAATTAAACTTGCCGTGTAAAATTCTTCTCTCTGTTTCTTTCCATGCGGTAAAAGATAATCTGTTACTTGGACTATTCTCGTGTTGCTTCATTCTTCGCTATGCCGCTAACTGCTGAATGCAGACTGCATTTTAGTTACTTTAAAAAAATATTCGTTTTTTTTTTAATTGTTTTTTTTTTCTTTCTGGGAAAGGGGAGGTTACACACAAGAATATTCACAGAAATTTGGTTTTGATTTACTCTATTTGGACTGAGTGGAGGAAGCTACTATATTTACAAGTAGGTATTGGAAATCGGACTTTACTTTCTTGAATTAGTACACCATGTGTTCTCATTATAACCCATCAAGGGCTGAATGGAGTACTTTATTTTTTAAAAAATTAATTAATCCAGTAGCTAATTCAAAAGTTCTTACACGTACAAAACTACGCGACTATGATTCAAAATACGACGATATTATACAATATCTTAAATGCATAACACGCACAGTTCTCAACATAGTTCGACTGGTGCTGCTGCAGACTGAATAGGGACACTGTAATAAGACGGCGGGGCAGGCAAGGACATCAACATCAGAATGAATAAGGCAAGAACAGCCTTATTTAGCCTAAACAACATCTGGAAGTCCTCTCAATACAGCACAAGCACACAATTAAGATTATATCAGAGCTGTGTGCTTTCTGTGCTTCTCTATGGTGCGAAATGCTGGAGGGTTACAGAGAAGGAAATGTCGAAATTGTCCTCTCTTCACACAACATGCCTAAGAAAAATTCACCGAATCTTTTGGCCGAATATCATCACCAACCAAGATCTGCTTACTCGGAGCAAGCAAGAGGACATGCACACCATCATAGCTGGCAGACGCTGGAGCTGGGTTGGCCATGTCCTCAGAAGAGACCCCATGCCATCACAAGAACAGCTATGCTTTGGACCCCTGAAAGAAAACCAAAGAGAGGCCGACCAAAAACAACCTGACGGAGGACTGTGAAGGCTGAGATGCAAAGAATGAACCAGAGTTGGGGCACTGTACGAAGGATGGCCTCCGACCGAGCAAAGTGGAATCAATTTGTTGTTGCCCTACAAGACGTCATTAGGCGTGATGGCAACTGACTGCTTTGACGGTCGGCGGCTAAGGATCAAAGAAGAAAGATCTTGGAATAAGGAACGCGGAAACTAAACCCAACAATCAGGCTGCGACGGACAACAACGCGCTGCTTCCGTGCAAAAAGAGTTTCAGGAAAGAGATAAGTGCCGTATAGGTTTTCTACATACGAGAGGTTGTGATCATTTAGCCGAAGAATAGGAACGATTTGAATTTGTAGGCGAAAAGGAAACTGTTGGAATTTGAATTTGTAGACCATGTGTCGTAATTATAACCCATCAAGGGCTGAGCGGGATACCAGATCCCGGAAATCAGATATGCTGACGACATAGTTGATAAAGTTGAATATTTTATTCCCGTTAATGATATCCACCAAAAGGATAAATATAAGTGGATGGAAGCAGACATCATCATCATCAGTTGATAAGATCTCTATGGTGTTGTTTGCTCCACTGTAGTGTATGGAATGTCAACTTGACCTACGCAGTGGTGTGTAGACATGGATTGAGTGTATAATGTGCGAATGATAATAAGGGTTCGTGGTGTTGACAAAAATGTTCTTTTCTCACACTCATGTATGGCTGGAAGTCATCGACACCAACGACTGTGTACCTTTACTAAAGTTTAATTGGACGTACACACTCGACAGCACAGATAGTGACAAATCACAGGTTGGCATAATACATCATGGTACAGTGGATAACTGGTCTTGCAATGTTATGTTACATGGGCACTCATGTAGATTAATATTATAATGGACTGTCAGTAGCCAAGCCCTCAGTATCGCCCATACATATATATCATCTGACTTCACTGACTGAGCACGTCAGCTTATAAACAATATTTCAGATGGCTTCTAAACCTAATCTCGTTTAGCGACGATTCTCCCACATAATGTTCAGCACATATTTTTTTTCATATAATAATATTGAACCGCTGATAAAGGGTTCTCATGTGTAGCAGTGATCTCTGGACTAAACAAGCGATAATACGGGCATCCCCTTTTCTCTTCTTGAAAGTCACTACATGTTTGGATCCAAGATGGCTTCACTCGTGAGCTGTCACTCACGTTTGGATACAGATAATGAATCTGTCCTAAAGTTAGTCATTCATAAAACATTGCATTGCTCTGTAGATTTGATCATGAACAATTGACTGCATTCTACAGAATATAGTGCTGCTAGGAATCGAAGTCGTTTTCATCGAGTCAAATATATTCTCTTATCGAAAATGGTGGCTTCGTACGAGAGTTCATAAAAGTATCTTGGATTACCTTGGTATAAGAAATATGAAACTGCCATTCCTTGGCAATACGAATAAACACTGGGGTAAAGCATACACGATAGGTCTAGACGACTATCACTTTCCCCACAAATACTGAGATCACTTTTTCCCCGGCGACAGGCCGACATAGAAGACACAGTCCCTATCAGGACGAAGCCAAATCACACCACACTCTAGCGACACATCCGCCGAATAGCCTTTGACCTCTCTAGAGACAACAGAACATATAGTTCGACTTAGATATGTAAAGATATACAGATATAAGACAGACTCGTCCTACTCAGACAAACAATACACATAAATTCAGGCCATAGATATTCTGAAGCAAGAACAATCTATTACTACCCAAACAAAGAATAAATCGCAGAAAACTGGATTTATCCGCGGAGTTCGATCGAAAAAGCCGACACAACTTTCAAGGGAAGTAACACAATAATGACTTTTCCTTAAGCACTATTTTGTTTACAAAATATTTGCGAACATAACAAGTATACCAATGTATAATATTGTAAGATATCAAAGACTGCACGTAACAGTCTTACCACACCTCCCGGGAAAAAAAAAAAAAAAAAGGAACTTTTTTTTTTTTTTGAAATACATCTAGGAGCAACGTACAATAGGCTCACAACGCATGAATAATGCGCAGATGAAAATATCAGGAATACCTATAACGCCTAATATGAGGCTAAGTCGACTTATGGAGCGACTGGTGAGAATGTGTCTCATAAACTGAGAGAAATTATTTCTCTACAAGTATATTTTTCCAGGAAGGTGTCATCAAAGTATAATACAATTCTGGCAATTACACAATGCCTAAAAAAATTCATATCATCATTTCGTATTAGATATCTTAAATTTATGATTTATGAAGAAAAAATCATCAAAGCACAGCGGTGAATAAACATCAATGAACCGCTATGTAGTGATACAATCATTATATTATTAAATTACAAATGTGTATCTATCATGATATAGAAAAGGAACTACTATAGAACTAGACATATCAAGAAGTCTAAGCCCTAATAGTTATGTGGAATCATGTGGGCATCTTGACAGAATGTCTGCCATCACATTATCTGATCCACGAATAGCTCGCACAGAGAAATGAAAAGGTTGAAGAGCAATTGCATATCGAGTAGACCTCGAGCTCTTCAAATTCTTACTCTGTATAGCAGTAAGAGCTTTTTGGTCAGTTTCTACTATGAAATGTGCGCCTAGAAGGAATCTCTGTAGTTTGAGGATCGACCAAACCATAGCTAATAGCTCACGGTCTAAAACCGAATAATTCCTTTCTGCCGCATTAAGTTTTCTGGAAATATACATTACAGGATGCAGAGTTCCAGAGTACTCTTGCATTAGTGCCGCTCCAATCCCAGTGGATGAAGCGTCACTACGAAGAACGAATGTCTTATCTTTAGTGGGTAGCACTAAAATAGGTGGTGTTGAAAACAGTGTTTTAATCTTATCCAGAGAGCATTGGCATTCCTGAGACCAGTGGACCACATTAGGCGAACCTTTCTTTAGAAGTGTTGAGAGAGGTGCCATGATAGAGGATAGATTCTGAATGAATCTGCCATAAAATTGAATAAGACCTAACAGACTTCTCACCTGTTTTTTAGTCTTAGGGATTGAGATGTTAAGTATCTTACTAGTATTATGGTCCTCTGTCTTTAGGAAACCATGACCAACTCGGTGGCCTAGGAAAGAAATTTCGCTAAAACCAATATAGGCTTTAGAGGGTTTCGCTGTCAGGTTGTGCTCACGCAAAGTAGACAGCAATTCATCTAACCCTGAATAGTGATCTTCCCAAGTATCGCTGAAAAGACAGATGTCGTCTAGATATGCAATGACATCTGACCGATAAGATAGGATTCGGCGCATCATGCGTACGAACGTAGCTGGTGCGTTCATAAGACCGAAAGGCATAAAATTCCATTGGAACAAACCTCTAGGTGTTGAAAAAGCCGTGAGAGGTTTGGCGCGTTCAGATAAAGGAACTTGCCAATATCCTTTAGACAAATCAAGTTTAGTGAAAAAATGAGATTTGGAGAGTCGAGTAAGTAGCTCTTCCAGTAAAGGCATAGGTTCGGCATCGAACTTCGTTACTTGATTCAATTTTCGATAGTCAACGCAAAGACGTATGTTATTGTCTTTTTTACGCACAATAACCATCGGCGAAGAATATGCAGAGGTGGATGGTTCGATTATTTTCAAATCTATCATCTCATCCAACTCTTTCTCGACCTGTGCTTGAAAATGTATAGGTATAGGATAAGGTCTAACCCTAATAGGAGTATGGTCAGTTAGAACAATGTCATGTTGAATGACATTCGTTTGTCCAGGGATGTCAGTGAGTACATCCTGAAATGTTTGCAACATAGTTGAAACTTGTCGCTGTTCTCCTAGAGACAAATCAGGAGAGACAGTAACGTTCTTCCATGATTCACTGAAATGAAGTGGGATCATTGGAAGAGGAAGATTTACATCTGAAAAACTTGTTTCCTCATCCTGTATCACGGACAGTGATGAGTAATGACCATGTTGTACTGGAGAATTGTCCGTTGCTTGGAAAATGGGTTGCAAATAATCCGGACGTTCATGGAATTCAGTAAGCATATTGATGTGGAAGGTTTTATGCTTCCCATCAATATCGACAATATAGTCGACATCGGAAATTTTCGATATTATATCGTACGGACCTTTCCAAGAAATAAGTAATCTGTTTTCCCTACAAGGTAGTAATACAAATGCTTTGTCACCAGGACAAAGTTGTCGTAAGCATCTCTTCTTATTGGCAAATTGCCTTGCCTTCTGTTTCGCAAATTCAGAAGAAGAAGTTGCTAATTTGCATGCTTCGATAATTTTTTTGTCTCAACGCGATGACATATTCGTAGGATGACTTTGTGTCATCGTCAATATTGTCAGATGTTATGAGATCGTGAAGCAACGACATAGGGCCACGCGGACGCGCGCCAAAGACGAGTTCAAAGGGAGAAAATCCCGTATGTTCATTGGGTACCTCTCTGTAAGCGAAGAGGGCCGCAGGTAAAACTCTGTCCCAGTCTTGAGGATGATCCTCAGTTATCTTCCCCAGTAAGTTTTTAAGTGTTCTATTAAGGCGTTCGACCATACCATTAGACATTGGATGGTAGATACTACTTAAAGATCTATCTATCTGCAGAGTAGACATTACTTGAGACATGGTATCTGATATTAGTTGGGTGCCATGGTCTGACAATATCTCTCCGGGGAACCCCAGACGAGAAAATATAAGCCAAAGAGCATCTGCAATATCAGCAGTAGTAATGCTCTTCAGAGGAATAGCCTCTGGCCAACGTGTGCACATATCAACACACGTCAAGATAAACTGATGTCCTCTGGCAGACTTGATCTTAAATGGACCAATAATGTCTATGGCCATTTTTTGAAACGGCCGAATAGGAATGTCCGCCGCCTGAATGGGTGCAGCATGCCGTGGACCTTTGGATTTAACTTCCTGACATACTTTACAAGATCGACAATAAATACGTATGTCCTTGTTTACCAATGGCCAAAAGAAAGCCGCAAGGACTCTTGACTTAGTACGGGAAAAAACCCATGTGTCCAGCACACTGAGAGTCGTGAGCGTGCTGCAAAATTTTAACTCTCAAATTCTTGGGAACCAGGATTTGAGAATGACTTGACGTAATGGAGTCTTGAACCATACGTACAAGTACGCCATTCTTCTTTGTAATCCACGATTTACGACTTGTGTCTTTATTCGGATCACCTTTAGTTGCAAGAATGAAGAATTTCTTCAGAGTGGGATCATCTTCTTGCTGTTTTATAAACGAGTCACGAGAAATTACCAAGGGATTATCTTGGTTATGCACTTCATTATCTTCAATAGATGAAGTTTGAGGCATATTAAGAGCCTGAGCTCTAGTGACTACAGCGTTAGCAATCTGCATGTTTTTGCCTTTCCCACGTGGAAATTTGTTGCGGAGTGCATTCCTTGACTCCATGAATGCGACCGATGATGAGGTCAGCGATCGGATTCGGAAGAAGACATGCGTGTACATCTCCTGTAAAGAAAGGAGTAGCAATCCTAATGATAGCAGTAGAGTATTTCTCTAATGTGCCGCCAAATGTTACACATTTGACTACTTGTCCAGTGGCACGGGAAGGATCTACGAGTGACTGCCTAACACCAATTGTGGTGCATCCAGAATCAAATAGCACAGAGACTGGATTGTTATTCACTAAACCCTTATGTAAGACAAGAGAACCTCTTCCATCATGCGCGACTGATGCTGGAAGAGCAGGAAGAGGATGGCCACAGCTTAAAGTAGACACTGTGGTTGGCTCAAATAACGTTTTGCATTGGGGGCACTGAGATGCTCTCCCAAAATCAAAAGCGGCACATGCCATATTACTAGCATCATTATTATCTTTACTCTGTTTATAGGCTTCATGGGACTCTTGTTGTACAGAGTTTGCCTGAAAATGTGGTTTATGTCTTTTGTTTTGAGATCTACCTCGGTTATTATCACCTCTGTAGTTATTGTTACCTCTATTGTAACCCCTATTTGGGTTTGAGTCATAGTTCCCTTGGTTACCATTATCATATTCATTATAATGAGTATCTCTGTAATTATGATCTTGTTGACTCCAAAACGGATAACCCTGATAGTTTCTATAATTACTTCCTCTACGGAAATTCCTATAATTATGACCACCCCTGTGTCGAGAGCTATCAGGTCGTCTCCAGTTCTTTGAAGAAGAACCCTGAAATGATTGGTTACCTTGGTTTTGATAACTATTATGGTTACCTTTTTTATCAAATCTGTTTTGAGGTCCCTGAAATCTGTGTGAATAATTGGGATTGTATGGTGTTGCTGAAGCAACTGGCATACTCTCCTTAATCTTAGTGTTGCCAAAAGTCACGTCGGGGTGTGCAGTGACATATTGGGAACAATATTCTTCCATTTCTTTTAGAGATTTGGGTTTACGCTCATGTATAAATTCAAGGAAAGGTTTGTTCACACATGACATAATCTTATCTCTGAGCAACAAATCCATAAGTCCTTCATACGTTTTTTTCTGTTTTGGAAAGCTCAATCCAACGATCAACTGTGAGACGTGCCTTTGCAGTGAATTCTGAGAATTCTACACCCGTCTCAGGTACCATCGTTTTAAATAAAAGGCGATAGCCTTCCTCACTTAGCTGATATTTTTTTTTATCAAAGCCGCCCTAATGACATCATAATTATCCTTATCTGCTTCTCCTACAAGGCATAATCTAGTCAAAGATTCACCTTTCAAGTTTTCTGATAATTGATTAGCGTATTGTGATTTATCCACATTATGTGTACGACAAGAACGTTCAAATCTATCCAGCCAGAATGTAATATCGTCACTGGACTGATTGAACGGTGGAACCTTAACCTTGTAAGTAGAAGGTTTACCATTACCACTAGATGCCTGATTAACATTACTCATACTTGTCAATCTCAATTTCTCCAACTCAAATTCATGTTCTCTTATTGCTTTTTTCTCTTCAGCATCTAATCTTTTTTGTTCAGCCTCCCTGTCTAATCTTTTTTGTTCAGCTTCCCTGTCTAATCTTTTTTGTTCAGCTTCCCTGTCTAATCTTTTTTGTTCAGCTTCACTGTCTAATCTTTTTTGTTCAGCCGCAGCTTCTCTTTCTAATTTTTTTTGTTCAGCTTCAAATCTCCTTTCCTCCACCTGCATCTGCAATTTCTTTTGTTCAGCAGCAGCCTCAGCTTCTCTTTCTAATCTTTTCTCTTCCGCCATAGCTTTTCTTTCTTCTGCAGCTAATCTTTTCTCTTCTGCCATAGCTCTTCTCTCTTCTGCAGCTAATGCTTTGTCATATTGAGCAACTGCCCATTGTTCTAATTGTTGACCAGTCTTATCAAGGGCTTTCCCTTGTGTAATGAAGTATTCTAATGTAGCCATGATGTCTAACAATAATACTAATCACCTGAACAATAATAATACCACAAGTTCTCAATGACTTGATTAATCAGTATACTATCCCAATATCTGTGGGTCACAAGCCTTTAATAAGGTCTTGTATAATAGTAATAATAATCAGGTACTGGTTTATACCATAATCCAAGTGCAGTGCACAGGCAATTGTGTCTTATGAAATATACCTATATAAAACATATGTCAACCAACAGAATACATAAAGTACAAATAGGACTGACAATACAAGAACGTTTGCAGAAATCAAAATAAATCAAATAGGGAAATCAATGAAAATAATCACTGAATCTGCAAAGAATAACAACACAAATGACGTCACAATATATGAATATAAATTGTGAATAGAACTGAAAGATAGAAAAGGTTAGACCAACAAATTACAAACAAATCAAAACAAAACTAAAGAACAAAGAAATATTACAAAAATAACAATAATTACAGTCTCCACAGCTAACACAAAAGCAACAGTTGTCGCAGCAAATTTTCAATCAAGAAAATTGCACCTATAGAAAACGCCCACAACGGACCCTCTATGACGTGGGATATTCTGTTGTGAGGACGCCGCCCAACCTTAAACACAACCCGCTGACATAGAAACTAACATACTATACAAACAAATAACATGTAAACATAAATATATAAAATTATGTGTATGATAGTATGTGTTGCAAAATAGGCTCAGTTTTACAGTAATGGCAAAGTTATTTTTATGAAAATAAACAAACTGCCACTTTATTCAATTAAACATTCTGGCCTTAAATATTAAAGTTCATATATGGAAAACAAGAAGATCCATCGATGAAAATAGGACTTCTTAGTTCACAAATACTGTCTTCCTGTTAACATTGACAAGAATTGATCCAACTGTTCTGTGAAACTCTGTAATGTCTAATGTAAAAAAATGTCAACAACGCTGACCTACATACTGCATTCACTTGACAGGTCACGTGACAAAGTGTTGACAAAGAGCAAACCAATACTGCAAGTGTGTCGTATCAGCCACAGGAAACGGTCTGGTATCGGTAATCTGTTGACTTCTGAACTTCTGCGAGGTCAAACCCAGAAAGCTGGTCCACCAGTTGATAAAGTTGAATATTTTATTCCCGTTAATGATATCCACCAAAAGGATAAATATAAGTGGATGGAAGCAGACATCATCATCATCAGTTGATAAGATCTCTATGGTGTTGTTTGCTCCACTGTAGTGTATGGAATGTCAACTTGACCTACGCAGTGGTGTGTAGACATGGATTGAGTGTATAATGTGCGAATGATAATAAGGGTTCGTGGTGTTGACAAAAATGTTCTTTTCTCACACTCATGTATGGCTGGAAGTCATCGACACCAACGACTGTGTACCTTTACTAAAGTTTAATTGGACGTACACACTCGACAGCACAGATAGTGACAAATCACAGGTTGGCATAATACATCATAGTACAGTGGATAACTGGTCTTGCAATGTTATGTTACATGGGCACTCATGTAGATTAATATTATAATGGACTGTCAGTAGCCAAGCCCTCAGTATCGCCCATACATATATATCATCTGACTTCACTGACTGAGCACGTCAGCTTATAAACAATATTTCAGATGGCTTCTAAACCTAATCTCGTTTAGCGACGATTCTCCCACATAATGTTCAGCACATATTTTTTTCATATAATAATATTGAACCGCTGATAAAGGGTTCTCATGTGTAGCAGTGATCTCTGGACTAAACAAGCGATAATACGGGCATCCCCTTTTCTCTTCTTGAAAGTCACTACATGTTTGGGTTCCAAGATGGCTTCACTCGTGAGCTGTCACTCACGTTTGGATACAGATAATGAATCTGTCCTAAAGTTAGTCATTCATAAAACATTGCATTGCTCTGTAGATTTGATCATGAACAATTGACTGCATTCTACAGAATATAGTGCTGCTAGGAATCGAAGTCGTTTTCATCGAGTCAAATATATTCTCTTATCGAAAATGGTGGCTTCGTACGAGAGTTCATAAAAGTATCTTGGATTACCTTGGTATAAGAAATATGAAACTGCCATTCCTTGGCAATACGAATAAACACTGGGGTAAAGCATACACGATAGGTCTAGACGACTATCACTTTCCCCACAAATACTGAGATCACTTTTTCCCCGGCGACAGGCCGACATAGAAGACACAGTCCCTATCAGGACGAAGCCAAATCACACCACACTCTAGCGACACATCCGCCGAATAGCCTTTGACCTCTCTAGAGACAACAGAACATATAGTTCGACTTAGATATGTAAAGATATACAGATATAAGACAGACTCGTCCTACTCAGACAAACAATACACATAAATTCAGGCCATAGATATTCTGAAGCAAGAACAATCTATTACTACCCAAAACAAAGAATAAATCGCAGAAAACTGGATTTATCCGCGGAGTTCGATCGAAAAAGCCGACACAACTTTCAAGGGAAGTAACACAATAATGACTTTTCCTTAAGCACTATTTTGTTTACAAAATATTTGCGAACATAACAAGTATACCAATGTATAATATTGTAAGATATCAAAGACTGCACGTAACAATAGTCCTCCTATCGACCAGCCCAGAAGGACTTGAACAATTAATTCTGTCCACCAAAAAAAAAAAAAAAAAAACACAGCGAGGCCCAGAATTTCTACCTAAACGCCAAGAAGACCAAAGTATTGACAACAGACAAAGTAAAGACCAAACCAGAAATTGAAATTGATAACGAAGAAATGGAAAGTGTTAGTGAATTCGAATACTTAGGATCAATCATCAACAGCTCTGGCGACTGTGCAGTAGAAATTACAAGAAGACTTGCAATTGCTTCACATAAGCTAATACAGATGAAAAACATATGGCAAGGCACAAGCAAAGAAACAAAATTACAACTGATCAGAGTATGTATATTCCCAGTAGCAACATACGGCTGCGAGACTTGGACACTCAATAAAACAGTTGCAAAAAAGGTTACATCATTCGAAATGAAATGCTACAGAAGGATGTTGAGAATACCCTGGACAGAAAAAAAGACCGACAGAGAAGTACTGCACTCATTAAACGTAGAGGAAAATTGGCTACTAAATATCATCTAAATACCATCTATGGGACCCAAAGACGCAACAATAGAGAATGCAGTCAGTGACCCATAGCTTGACTGCTTGCGTCAGGGTCAGCGAACCAGAGTTGACCAAGACCCTACTCCACCTCCAAGTGGTGGTCCTGGAAACAGGCTGCATCACTGCAGTCTGGCTGAGAGAGTAGGGATCGAAGAGGGACGGCTAACCTGGTCCCCAAAAATGTCGTGCGGAAGTCGGATGTGTCGGCCGAAAGGCGCAAATAGCGCAGCTTCGCTGTAAATGGGCACAACGCAACCAGCGTCCTTTTCAGGACGAACGAGGAAGAAGAAGAAGATACCATCTCTAAAAGGAAGCTGAAATTTGTCGGTCATATAAAAAGACAACAGTCTGGAAAAAATAGTGATGGAAGGCATTGTCCCGGGAAAAAGGGGAAGGTGTCGACCAAGACGACGGTGGACCCAGGACATCACAGACAGTCTGAACTTGTCTTTGGCTGATGCAGGTGTAGCAAAATATGCGAGAATAAACGCTCAATTCAGTACGATTTAGGCATAAAACGATAATAAATACATTAGCCCGCATGTGTCTGACGGTTGGCATCGTCGAAGCCAGCAGCGCTGCTTTTTGCACAGTGCTAAGCCTATAGAACGATTTCACGGAAAAAGTCTGACACGCTTTAGTTTCGTTTTCGAGAAACACTACTAATAGTTAATTTTTGCCCAATCTGCTGATTACACTTTGTAGTCTAGCCTTACAATTAACTATTGGCGGAAGCATGCCGCAATATAGCTATCTGAAGTAACACTTTCTGTCAACTTTGTAGCAAAATCCGTAGTAATCCTTACATTTTTTGGTAATATTACACGATACAATGCTAACTAGTAACGCAAATTATTAACCCGCCCCGTCTACACCCCGCTTAGCTGACACAGTCTGCAACGCATATATTCACACTGCGGAAAAGCCAGCCAAGGCATAACCACGCAGACAGTTTTATTTCCTCCTAGTGGTAGCATTTCTGATGTAACTAAAACAAGTAGTTATTTGAAAAAATACATGCTCGCAAGATGAAGGAGAGGAAAGATGGCGGACTTGTGTAAAATTTTAGTTGACGATAGACGATGACAAAAATTGGAAATTACAAACCATTATGAAGTTCCCCATAAGAATTATATGATAGTATGACGTAGATTTAGCTGAGTAAGAATGTACTTTAAATAATATGATAGTCCCAGTATTAGAGAAGTTATTGAAGAAATACTAATATCTAAGAACACACGACCAGACACACTGGCGTTCCTGCTCATGTTTTTTGGTAACGTTAGGGGGACGCGAGCTGGAAAAAGAGACAGGGAGGTACATTCAAATTCGCTTGGGGTGAACAGAGTATGAATGGGAAAGGGGAACGGTAGGAGAAATGTAATCCTAAACGTAATATCTTTTTGTATTGGGCATGACTAGAGCAGACGGGCCAATCGACCACCAGTTATTCAAAATTATTTTGGGTTTTTCATTCAAACTGCATTTGAATTCAAGTAGTAGAACGTTACGATTGGCTAGGCTGGTAGATATTAGCAAAAGGCTTTGACTATTCATTGCCAGTTGAACTAATATTTGTATACAGATACGCTGAAAAACAGCTACGTTAATTTTAAACTTAAATAAAGAATAAATTCACAGTCTGTGCAGTTTGGAGGAAGCTGAGGCCATTTCTTCACCAAATCAGCGTCATTTGTTTATATATTTCTTGATTGTGGTAAGGATATTTTATGAAATTTAATATGTTTGGTCCAACTACAAAGTTAGATACTGCTATTGGGGAAAAAGTGAAGGACATGTCGGAAGCAGACATTGTTGAGTCCACACATTAAACGGTATCTGACTGATGTATGTTGTTATGATTATGTTGACATATTATTGTATTAAAATAGTTTAGCAAGCCTCTGTGTTCAATGAACACTGTTTAACATGCCTGAAGCAAATATAAGTGAAAAGAAAAGAAGAGAAGATCATATCACAGGAAATGTGGTTACTCCACATTATTGTATGGAGGAAAAGTATGTGAACGTACAGTGGCGTATCTACTATAAGGACTTGAGGTGTGGTCACAACCAGGTGGGAGTCCTGTACAATTCGGGGTGAGTGCATTTGTAAGGCACGCGAGGCTGACCCCATACCCACGTAGGAAATTAAGTGTTAGAATAATTGATCAGAGATAAAAGGCCAGGGTGTCCTTTTGTTGCAGAGGGTCTTTGTTCCTGTTGCCGGCTGGTGACAGGAAACCTGCTGAGTGCTTATAAACGCCAACCAGTCTCCAACCAGACTTATATGCTGTCGAATATCCAGTAGGAGCTTTGGCGAGTGTTGAACTTGAAATTTCTGCAACTACCCATTGAATTATCTTACAACAAGGACTCCCAGGTGAAGAGTAAAACATCTGGGGCATCTCTGACATTTTCTTGTGTTTCAAAATATTACACAGGAATATTATGGGGTAGGATGAACTACAGCCCTCATATACAGTGACTCTCCCGTTAGATAAATAAAGTGAACTAATTTAATATTTCATACAGGAAGGACATTTATAACTACATAATAACTTTTATTTATTGGGCAGATTGTCCCAACATTTTTAATTGTTCTTTTCTGTAAACTATCTTGTCCTTATTTTCAAAGACCTGTTCACAAGCTATGAATGGACAGGCAAAATAAATTGTAAATATTTGTTCAAAGAAAAACTTAACTGCTAGTTATTATCTTCTTTAATAGAAACTTAAAGTGTTTGATTGTTGTGTACCATCATTCATTTCTCCCCTAGACACTAGGTACACCATACACTAGAGCCAGAAGATTGACCGTGTGAGACCTAGGGAGGTAGCGTTAGGTTCTCTGCACATAATTCATCATCATCATCTATAGAGTCAGAGACCTACATTTGCTTGACCTCACACGGTTATAGCATACACCTTTTCATTCTTTTTAGGATACCATCATAACCTCCCCAGCAAAATCAACTTTGCTACAGCAGGTTTACTTGCCAAGAATCGTGATGCGTTCAGAGCAGCTGTAATGGAGACAACGTCCTGGAAAGGATACGTCATATGATGATGAGACGAAAATGAAAATGTTAGAATTTGCCAAGAAAGACAAGATTCGGAGTGTGTTAATAGAACACAGATGTTTACAGAGAAACGACTAGACTATTTGGCGCCCCCTTCTGCCACTGCTGCCCCCTTTCACTACACCACTGCACAGTGAACCTTATCTGCTAGGTATAGAACACTTGGGCAGGAATAGCTTAACATTTTAAAGGTAAATATAAATCAGATACCTGCACATAAATATAATTACTGTAATGCTTTTCTGAATCTATTGAGAAATGGATGTTCCATTAAAACCAAGGCATTAATACAAGATAAATGCGCTTTTATTTCTACTTGGTAAGAACTCTTTTGGGTATAAATAAAGAGCTGGAGAAGAGAGGGATGATCATAAGCAGCTCGAAAACAAAAACCATGGTGATATCACGAGAGGAAAGAAGATATCAGATTAAGCTGGGAGAATAGGTCATGGAACAGGTCGATAAATACCTTGAAGCTGTCATAGACCGGAAGGGAGGCATCAAAGAAGAGTTGGCTACCCGAAGAGCAGCAGATGAGAGACTTTTTCAAGCCATAAATCGAGGATTCCTCAGCAAAAGAAAAGTTGGTAAGAAGACGAAGATGGTTGTATACCGCTCCACTTAGTCCCAGTCTTGACGTATGGATGCGAGTCATGGGCAATGACTACAACCCACAAAAGCCAGATCCAAACCTCAGAAATGACGTATCCGAGGAAGGTGGTTGAGTAACAAGAAGAGACATGGTTCACAACCAAACGATACGTCAAGGCCTAAAAACCCAACCCATGCAGACTGTCGTACGTAAGGTTAATTGTTTTATTTGGCCCGTCTGAGTATATAGAGTGGATGTCGACAGATACGCGAGATGGTATAGAAATATATTTTTTCACGGGTGGTAGACTTGAGAAAAAGAAAGACCTGTCTCTGGAGTGATTAGGTAATCACTTCCAGCCTTTCCATACGACTGTACTTTTAGTGCAAGATAGCTTTTATCTCCCTATCAAGAATAGATAAGTTAATCTACACACACACAGCTATGTGGCACAAGACACACAAACGTGAAAACTAAGAATAAATTGGTATGGGTCTGCTCAACACACAAAGGTAAGTATTCTTTGTAGTTTACTATCATTTAAACTCGACAACATCAAATATCCAAAGAAAGATCAAATAAAATCAGATTTACATACATATGAAATAGCAGAAAAAATGCACCCTCCCTCTATGGAGGAAAAAAACCCCCAAAGTTAATAACCCAAAGGTCGAAAATTAGCACTATGTTACAGAGTAGACAGTAAAGTAAACAAGTTCCTACTATGTGCTACCCAGTAAAGTAAACACGTTTAAGCAAATCCATTGTTGGTAAATTCCCTAAAACAAAGAAAATACTCCCACACTCTTTCAAACAGTGGCCACTCACTCACTCTTACCTATTCTTGGTGATATCCCTTGGAAATACAATTATCCCTGAATATATATTTTATCCGGTTCACTTCCCAAATTGGCCCCAGTTCATCCTCTAACAAACAAAGACTAGTGAAGTGAACGCCGAATCTGGTTTTTTGTTTGTTTCAGGCAGTCAACTACATGGTTTTAGCTAGCAAATCATAAAGAGCTACGAGGTTACAAAGACTGTTTTATTACTGTAGGCTCTTTTTCCATTACATGTCACACAGACCCAAGTAGAACAATCCTAATTGAGATGGTTTGGCCATGTCTGCAGAATGGGAGAAGATCGGCTACCACGGCAAGCATGAGAAACTAAGAGCCAGGGATCCAGACCTCAGGACGACCCAAAGTCCGCTGGGAGGATAACATTAGACAATCTTTGAAGGACCGAGGACTAGAATGGAACCAAGCCAGGAGGAAGACAGCCGATAGAATATTATGGCGCTCTCTCTTACAAACCTCTACATCTCACGGTAGAAGAGGAACGACTAAGTAAGTAAGTCGGTTAATTGTCCATGACTCACTTCCATAAGCCAGCATTGGCTATGTGTTACAAGGAAAAACAATTACTTTCTTACTTCCATTTACAATGAGTTATTGCACAAAATAATTTCATTTTATTAAACTTCTACTGTACCTGGGATATTCTACACTTCCCCCTGGAGATATTCGATGTTATTAACGTGAATACGTATTTTAATCTATACATTTGTTTTAAAACTGTTCTAATTGCTGTGATAGTACATTATGGAGACATTATTTTGCAATGTCCAACATTTCTGTCTTTGTGCTATTTATGTTGGGGATTTTATTTTTACTTTCTTGTATTGTTGTATCAATCCTTTCCGGCAATGCTATTTTACTTCATTTGGGGGGGGGGGGGGGGGGGGGGGGGGGGGGGGGTTTTATGGACCACCTTCATTGAACACGGACGACTCCATCAGTGCTCCGATCTCCTTCCTTAGATTATATAAACACAGGATCACAGCACAGTGCACGAACTAAGTAGCAGAAGGTAAAACTAGCGTATCTCAAGTTATTTACATCATGCCCACCAGCTGATATTCCTGACATGGATCTCATTGTATTTTCGCTGTGTTGTGCGGATCAAACTACACGACATATTCCTGCCTAACACCCTGTGTTATCTTCTGTAACATTCCTATGTGGTTGCCAATTCTTATAGCTGCTGCTTGCTGCCAGTCAACATTCTTTTTCATTCTCAGATCTTTGCAATCAATGTTTACAACAGTAGAAGTAGCTTGGGTATATTCATTTGTTGGCATTTTCTTTTGTCCTAAAATGGTAGTCTTCTCATGTCTGTTAGGTGTTCATAAGGGGCAGGAGAGTGTGAAAGTCTGGGATGTTTGGGATAATACCTACATCATAATTCTTTGTCATTATCAATATTTGTTGCAGGACTTCACTAGACCTTATCTTTCCCACAATACCCTCATTAATCCTCATATTTTAATGTGTTTTTTTGTTATATACTTTTACTATATTGTGTTGTGCTCTAGGTCAATTGATTCTCAACACCTTTTCTACAGTTATGAGTGAATTTCATGAATTAAGTAATATAATACTGGTATTCTCTGTTGTTCACACATTTTAGTTAATAATGCCCTTCATTACTGTCTGCAAGACATTCTGCACAGTAAAATTCTTCTATTTTAAAATATCCCATACCCAGGGCCGGATTAAGCCAAGAAGGGCCTCTAGGCTTTTTGGTGTTTGGGCCCCCATTTCACCTACTAGGTAATAGTTTTAATATTTATTTTCAAACGCTTTAGCAAGTGATGGTGTATACTAGTATTTTTAATAGACTGGTATGTTAGTTTGTTAACATTGCTTACATCTTTTATTAGTAACTAGTGTAAAAGCCCGTCATAAGACGAGAATTAAATTCAAAAGCACCAATACCTATCGGCAATTTTACTTATTCAAAGTATTTTTAAAAACCACTGTGCATCACCACAGTACACGAACTACGTAGCAGCAGCGAGGATCCCAATGGGTGTATGTGTGTATACGGGATCACACATTCTATAAATATTTTTGTGCACACCGTCATTTGCTCACTTTTCTTTGTCGAGTGTTACTATTTTCGGGAGAGTACATATAAGGGAAACAATACAATTAATGTCTAACTTTCAACCAAAGTTGCATCCCTTAGCGCTAGTGACAGAAAAAGCTGGGATTTTATATATATATTGATTGTAAAATCTATGCATTTTTTAAATTCTTTAAGAGCTCTGGGCCCCTAGGCTTTAACCTACTTAGCCTAATGGATAATTCGACCCTGCCGATACCCAGAAGTAGTCTAAGTAGCTTTTACTTGATACATTCTTTTTAGAGCCTTGAATAACTTATATGAATGTCTTTCAGACTTTTATAACACGTTACTGTCCATTCATCAGTTATTGTTCTTTTAATTAAGCTTCTGATCCCTGTCATGCGCATACCATATTTATTTGATTTTATTTCGATCTACTTTCCTTGGCTTTTTCAGATGCTTTTTCATTTCCTTCTATGCCAACATGGGAAGGTATCCAAGCCGTTAAAACTGAGCATACTCTCATTGGTTTCTGTAAAATCTGAGCTAGAGGTGGTTGTTAGGGAACTTGTTTCTATTGTGATCTGCTAGGTTTTCTTGTCAGCATTGATATTGACATAATGACCGTTATAACCAGCTCCCGCGTGGATTCATGTCTGATTTGAATTAAAGACATATAGTTTCAAATATGTTCGTTGATTATTTTATTTGGTTCGTTGTTACTGAAAATTCTGATTTAAACTTTATTATTATTATGTTTGACTTGTATATATATATATATATATATATATATATATATATATATATATATATATATATATATATATATATATATATATATATTATATATATATATATATATATAGAGCTATCACTGTCACTGGACTGTAAAGTTGGTATTTAGTTTATTAAAGTCCTTCATGAGTCATCACTCAAATTGTTTTTGGTATTTGTATTTTATTTCTTATTACTAAGTTGCTGGATAGGCTGACCAGTATAATTGCGTTTACACTTATCTCCAAAAATGAGAAGCATCCAACTATAGCCAGGATCCCACAATGTCTGGATCTCAAGGCTGGGAAAGCCGGGTGTCTAGTTCTATGTGTCTTGAGAACGTTTGCACCACAGAATCCCGCAGAAGTGAATGTCTCGTACAATCTTAGTAGGTGCAGGATAAAACCTAGAATATAAATAATCGCAATCCCTGTATGGTCCAGCACTATACTATCCACACACACAATGGACGTAACAAACAGTGTCAGACATTGTGCCAACAGTTGCACAGGACAATTTACCTCAGTACTACTCACAGCCAGTTCAATGTGATTACACTTTCCTTTTAAATCCTAAGTTCGATCCATTTGTCCATGATCTGTTTCCATACAATGATTTGGTTTAGTACAAACTATTAAGTGACACCTTGAATAATAATAAAAGTTAATTGCTTATCCTTTACAGGACGTGGCAATCAACCCCAGCTTTTATTGGCTGTTTGTGATTTTTCTAGCAATTTTTACGTTCAGTAGTTTGCCATTGCTTTCTGAACGGTACGGCGCTTATACCATTGTTAAAAATCCACACAAAGCGATCTGCTACCAAACCGCCTGCAGCAGGTTTCGAACCTGGTATATCTGGATTATGAAACTGCATTCATATCCATTAGGCCACAGACGCCGACCCTTGAATAATACATGTTAACAAATCCTATCATTCTTTCTTATGTTCCTGATCAGTGTGTCGTTCCTTTATGAAATATTCCTTCAAATACATTATTAAACTTACAGTCGTCTTTTTGCCATAATTCTCAAATATTCTACACATTTCCCAATGCTGGCTTTCGTCTCTAAAAGTCAACACATGCTTGCGTTCAGATGGCAATACATTCGTCCTGTAATTTTTTTCTTTACACACTCAACACACTTACGAACACACAAGTGGATTAATCACAGGAAAACTACATAATTATATACATATATTCTTTATAACCCTCAGGCAATACACATAAGCTGTAACAGGCTGATAATCGGTATCTAGGTCTGCTATGCAGATGCAGTGGCAAAGTATTTGACAGCACACTTTTTGCCGCTCTCTTCTGTTAGCTTGTGTTTGAAAAAGTTGTGGCCTCAAATCAGCCAAGTTCAAGGACTTTTTATAGTACCGCACCCTCCCTCTCGGATAACATGGTCCAAAACCGGTGTTAGGAATCTAAAATGAGGCGTCTTTTTGTTCAATGTGCAATATTTTTAATATTTATTATCTCTCTTAATTCTGAACCGATTTTGATCATTTATTTAAAGTTAGAATTATACTGTGAATTTATCTCTACCTTTCTATCTAATAATTGTTTAGTTGGCAAAATGCATTTAAATCTATGTAGAATTTAACTAACTGAATTGAGGACTACCCTGATGTATAGATGTCAATTTAAACGATTTTTCTCTTTAAATGAACTACTATTCGAGGAAGTCTTTGCACCTACCTCTTAAGTAACATCCCCGTTGTTGAACTATCTATACCTTTCCGTTTAAGCATCTTTAGTCCTTAAGAAATTAAATAACTTCCTACTATCATTTGCACAAAATGGGCCTCTGTGTTAAGCCTAAAAGGTTTCCTTATACACACCAGGAAAAGGAGCGTTTTCATTGGTTATTGTTTCGGTCCGTTTTCCTATAGTATTGCGTGCGGTAAATATGACCGTGGTGTAAGACAGACCAAATCACGACAGCTTCCCGGTAAGCCTATCACTCATATTTTCTTTCCTGTTGTTTAGTGCCACCCTTTATGTCCAACAAGTACCTGTTAATTATCTTTATTTATGTACTATAAGTTTCTCCACGGTTATTTCTTCTTTGAAGCTTTACTTCCTAATCTGTATCTATTTCTTTCATTGATACGATTTAATTCATATATATATATATATATATATATATATATATATATATATATATATATATATATATATATATATATATATATATATATATATATATATATATTCTTCATACACTCTCAGACGTCCACTTGAATGTTTTCAAAGAAAACAGTAGTCAGTTTGAGGCTATTTGAATCCCCGTAAAGCTTTTCCACGCAAGGAGCTGGCGTCGGTCATATGCGCTTTCTCTGTACCGCATATAAGGGGCAACTTTGAAGCAGATGTTCAGCACTCCAATATAACCGTTTGTAACCCTTCAATGGGTTTTGGTTGAACAGGGTATTACAGCAAAATAACAGACGCAAAGGAAAAAAAAAATGTTCAGCACTTCTGAAGCGGACAGACGTTTTTTCTGCTATACTCAAAATACACAAGGCTGATACGTCCTTTTCAGGACGAGACACAGCGGAGATATTCTTCAAACTTCCCAAGTTTTCAGATAAGTTATTACATTTTTATCTATCTTTAGTATTAGCTTATTGCTGTTAGGTTTAGGTGACTAGGTAATTGATAGCTAGAAGTAGTATTATAAGTTAGGAATTCTATTAAATACCGTACGCTTGATAGACATATAAAATATAAGTGGCGATTTCTTTTTAGTTTGATTTAAGTATTAGCTTATTACATTTAATACCAAGTAACTGGTGACTAGTATCGCTTGGATTATTAATATAACTCACGAATTTTACGGCAAAATAAAAAGTAATATAAAGTAAATAGATCCAAGCGCCATGTGGCACTTGCTTGTGTGAGATCTGGCAGCCATCTTGATAGACATAGTTTAACTGGTGATTTCCTTTATAGTTTGATGTAATTATTAGATTATTGCAGTTAATATTAAGTATTAAGGTACTATTTAACTATTGCTATAAATATTTGTATAATTTAGGAATTGTAGTGAGGAAAAGAAAAATAAAATAAACCAAAAACCATAGATTACTAATAAAAATATTCAGCCATCAAAATATATATTAAAGTTACCTGGCAAAAATTCGAACTGGATTTAACTGTTCAACAAAGTCTACTAGACAGGTTTAAGTGTTTTTAGTTTGATTTTTTACCTTTACCTTTTTATTACATTTAATGTCAAGTAATTGATGACTAGTTAAGTATCGCTTGGATTATTAATATAACTCACGAATTTTACGGCAAAAAAATAAAATAATAGAAATTAAATAGATCCAAGCGCCACGAGGCACTTGCTTGTGTGAGATCTGGCAGCCATCTTGATAGACATAATTGTAGTGGTGATTTCCTTTATAGTTTGGTGTAATTATTAGATTATTGCAGTTAATATTAAGTATTAATATAAATATTTGTATAATTTAGGAATTGTAGTGAGGGGGAAAAATAATAAAAAAACCAAAACCCATAGATTACTAATAACAATATTCAACTATTAAAATTTAATTTAAGTAAAACAAATATATTAAAGTTACCTGGCAAAATTCTAACTAGATTTAAGTGTTCAACAAGGTCTACTAGACAGGTTTAAAAGTGTTTCTTAAATAATAATAATATAAAATTTTTTGTTTAAAAGGGAGAACGCAAGGATATACAAAACTTAAGATTAAAGCAGTGAGTAAGGATAAACATTAAAGTTCATACAAAACCAAGCACCGTAATAAAAGAGTAGTAGCAAATTAAAAGACCATGCCACAAATAACCAGGGCACAGTCGGGGGAAGGAAAAGCATGGGCCAAGACACCATAAAAGGACAAAACACCAAACCTGACAAAAAAACAAGACCACGAACCCTGAAGTCAGAGACACAGAAATAAAGGACAGGATAGAAACAATAAGGGAAAAACTGGAAGGAGGCTCAGAAGTAAAAACAACAATAAGCATAAACAATAAAGGTGAAAATTCAGGAACCAGGACAGCGAACAAAAAGATAGGACCCAGGGAAGACGACAATCAGGACAACCAGGAAAACACAACCAAAAGAAGTCATGAAACCAGAGGAGAAAACAAAGAAGACTCCAACAAAAGGAAACACCCAAAAAAGTGAAAATAACACAAATAGCTGGAACAGAAGCCACGCTTCGATCTCTCCCGGACGACAAAATCCTGGTGATCCTGGAAAAAGTAACTGACAAAAAATCCATTGCCAAAATACAAAAAACGAGGAATAATGCTAACAATAAATGAATCAGAAAAAACCAAAACTTTACTACAAGAACTGCAGGAAAAACCAAAATTGTTCCAACTGACCCACAACATCAAAATACAAATTTCAAAAGAAACCAGAAAATGTGTTGTAAAAGGTATAAACCCAACCCTGTCAGGTGAGGAAGTTTTAAAGAATCTGTCCAAGCAGAACCCAGATTTAAAGCTGGTACACGTAGAACGAATAACAGTGAAAGGGAGTATTGTAACCCCAGTGATAGTAATAACGACAGAAGGGTGGGAACCCCTTAAGACAGTACTATTTGGGAAAGCTAAAAAGAACACAGAAGCCTTCATCCCTCCAGTTTTGCAGTGCTCCAACTGCTTAAAATTTGGTCATGGCCGACACAGTTGCAGGGGAAAGGCAGTATGCAGGTTTTGTGCCAGTTCGCACCCTTTTACCCAGTGCGAAAAGGCTAAGTCAGATACTGACTATAAAAAAGGATAATGCAAACAGAAAATGCATTAACTGCAAAGGGAACCACAGCGCCAGGTTCCAGGGCTGCCCAGTATATCAGCAGACTAAAAAGCACTGAAGGAATCGATTACAACCAAAACCCCTTTCAAAACGGTCATTAAAGATTTAAAGGAAAACAATACTTTTACGAGCACTAAAGTAATAACAAAAATTAAGAGTGTGCAAGAGAAAGTGATTAAAACACAGTTGGCTAAAGAAAGTAAGAACCAGGTAGATAGTAACAAAACAGTACCAAAAAACCAGTAGGATGGTTCAACTACATCCCTGGAAGGTACGAATGCACTGAAAAGTGCAGAGGCAATGCTTCAAGAAATGAAAGCCATACAACACCAAATTGTCAAGGATGTAGTTAAATTGTCAGCACTGAAAGAAGAAAATGAAATGATACTAGTTAAACTATCTGAACTGAAAGAGGATAATGAAATTACACTAAAAAGGATAGAAAATCAGAGACAGGAGATTAACATAGACAGAGAAGCAATAGAAAAGGAAAGTGGCAAACAAAAGCAAGAAGCTAAATGGAAAGAATGGGTAACAAAAACTGTCAAGCACATAGAGAGAGTTTTGAGAGAGGAAAGAACAGAAGAATCATCACAAACCCAAGTATTGAAAAAAGTCTTTAATTACATAAAAGAATCACCAAGAAGAGTAGGCCTTATGCCTCAAGCAACTGATAGGGCCAATACAAATTAAGAGCAAACTAATAGTTCTAACACAAAACAAAAGGGATACTAGTTAATATAAACAATGGGAGCCGCGCTAGCGTAGTGGTTACAACACCGCTCTGGCGACCGGGTGATACAGGATCAAACCCGGGCGACGGCATTTGAGGATTTTTCGTCGACCGGGATTTGGACTGGATTAACTCGAGACCTGGCGAGGACATTTGAAGGAGTGTCGTCGACCAGGAACTGGCGGCTCCTGAGCCGACCCAGCTGCAATAGGTACCTCCGAAATCGGCGAGTATTTGCCTGAATGGCGAGGGACACCTGTCTCTGTACAAGAAATAAAGGGATACTCACGTAAAATCAATGTCAGGTTAGACATAAAAATAATAACCTGAGATTTCGCCTCGAGTATTAGCGGGCGAACGCAAAAAAAAAAATATATATATATATATATATAAACAATGGGTAAGAAAGGATGTGGAATTGTAGGGGTATCAAAAAGAATTTTGCACCCCTACTAGCAGAGACAGTAGAAACTAACACTATATATGCTCTCCAAGAGACACATTTAAACCCAAATAGTAGATATAGTTGTAAAGGCTTTAAGATACTTAAGCACGATAGGAAAGAAGGTAGAGGAGGGGGTATCGCAGTCTTAGTTAACGAAACATTTAAAATTATAGACTGGGAAGTATTTGATACAACCAACATAGAAGGTATCCAGGTTACTATAGCAGCTGAACCAAACAATCTAACAATCTTAAATGTATATCCTATAGATGGCACAATTAAAGATGAAGAAATACTAGCCATAAGCACTAGGCCCCCAAACAGTCATAGTAGGCGATTTTAATTCCCATCATTATGCTTGGGGTGGACAACATGCAGACAATGCAGAAAAACGCCTACTTGACTTTATAGAAAACAATGACCTGCTAATACTAAATGATGGAACTGCAACTAGAATTAATCCACAAGCTAACAGGGCAGACTCAGCAATAGACATAAGTATAGCAACTAACAACCTAGCGAATGTAAATTGGGAAGTGTTACAAGACACAAACTCAGATCATCACAAACTCAGATCATCTGCCCATTATAATAACCATGCATGAAAACGTCATTCCAAACCCAGAACCAGAGAAACCGACTTTCAACTATAAAAAAGCAAACTGGGAAGCCCTCCAATCAGAGCTGGAAATGATGGAATATAAAGACATGGAATCAGATGATTGGAACAAAGGAATAATTGTTAAATTGCCCAAGAAGGGAGATCTTGCAGACTGCAATAATTGGAGAGGAATCACTCTTCTCTCAGTTCCCAGCAAAATACTAGGCAGGATAATTATACAGAGAATTTCAAAAGCAGTAGACCACAAACTGAGGAAAGAACAAGCAGGATTTAGAAAGAACAGAAGATGTGTAGATCATATATTCACTCTCAGGAACATTATAGAGCAGTGCTCAGAATGGCAAAGACAGCTGTACATTAAGTTCATTGATTTTGAAAAGGCTTTTGACGGCATACATAGGGACAGTTTATGGAAAATACTGAGGGCTTATGGAATTCCAAGCTGCATAGTGTCAATCATAAAAAGCCTCTATGCCAACTTTACGTGTAGTGTTGAGCAGAGCAACCTAACCTTTCAGGTGAAGATAGGAGTACTACAGGGATGCCCCTTATCAACCACTCTATTTTTAACAGTCATAGACTGGGTGATGCGTCAGACAACAGAGGGCAGTCCAAGAGGAATAAGATGGTCTACATTTTCTACATTGGAAGATCTGGAATATGCAGATGACATTGCACTACAAGCACATTCACATCAACACATCCAGGAAAAAACGGATAGACTTAATAAGTTTAGCCAGCAGGTGGGCTTGAACATCAATTTAAAGAAGTCAGAGGTCATGACGCTCAATGTGAGCAACCCTGAGCCCATATCAGTAAGGAATCAGCAACTGGTACAGACAGACACCTTCACATACCTAGGATGCATAGTAACACCAGACGGCGGGACAGGCAAAGACATCAACATCAGAATGAATAAGGCAAGAACAGCCTTTTTTTAAGCCTAAACAACATCGGGAAGTCCTCTCAATACAGCACAAGCACAAAATTAAGTAAACTCACATAAACTGTTATCCTCAGGGACCTTCACAGCTGACCTCATTCAGTACACTAAGTAAACATAACAACAACAATTTATAACATCAAAACCCACCACATATATTGGGGTCTCCTGGACCGGGATTTAAACTATTGGGGTATAAGTGTGTATAAATTCAACAGTGTCCCTAAAATTAAAAGTTATTCATAAGAAATATTTAAGGTGGAGGGTAAGAGTTGATGAATCTTCACCGCCAGTAGTAATTAATTAATTAGAGTGTCACTTTGTTAATTAGAGTTTTGTAATCTATCTTAGAACATTATTAGAGTTGTGTGATACAGGATGGCAGATCTAGCCAAATTCAGATCGGCTGCTGTGCTGACTGCTAAAGAAATGAATATGGAGGGTCAGGCTTTGATCCAATATGTAACTTCAGAATGTGACAAGTATATTGAAAGGGAAGATAGGAAGTTAGCAGAAGAAAGAAAATTACAGTTAAAAATTGAGGCTGACAAAGAACTTAAGAAGCTGCAGATTGAGGCTGATAAAGAGGCTAGGGCATTGGAGGCAGATAGGGTGGCTGAAATAAAGCGGCTCCAATTGGAAGAGAAGATGGATGCTGAAAGGGAAGACAAGCGATTGGCTGCTGAAAGGGATGCAGAGGAAAGAAGACAGGCTGCTGAAAGGGAAGCAGAAAAGGAGGAGAAGAGATTACAAAGGGAGCACGAGTTACGACTAAGGGAGTTGGAATTTCAAGGCCATGCTCCTGAAAATGGTGCCAGCCCCTTTACCTCCGATAACACTGCTAGTCAGGGAGCCTCAACCTCAGCTATGGGTTTTCATTTAGACGATTTTGTTGAGAAAGACGATGACATAGAAAGTTTTCTAAGTAGGTTTGAACTTTTGGCTACCACGTATGGGTTAGAGAGAGAAAGGTGGAGCCTAAAGTTATCCCAGGGTCTTAGGGGAACATCTTATGAAGTGTTTGCAAAAATGAATAGAGACGACCAAGACAATTATGACATGCTAAAGCAGGCTCTGTTAATAAGATATGAAAAGAATGGTGAATTTTATCGTAAGAAGTTTAGAAATGCCAAGCTTTTGTCTGGGGAGACATACCACCAATTCTCTGCCAGACTGGAAACCTATTTGGAGAAATGGACTGCTCTGGAGAAGACCCAAGATCTTAAAGAAATGATCATGATAGAGCAATTAAGAGAGTCCATGGCTCCAGACCTGAGAAAGTTTCTCATGGAACAAGGTGCAGAGAGGTGGGTGAGGTATTGAATGTCGCTGAGAGGTATCAAGCAGCCCAGGCAGAGGTAGCTGGCACTAAAAAGAAACATATAGAGAATTTTAAGGCCACACAGCACTTTAATAAATATGATGCCAAAGAACAAGGTAACAAAGGTAGGACAAATTTTGATAGGCCACGAAACGATTATCGTGATAGAAACTCACAGTTCAATGACCAAAAATATAATGAAAGAAAACCTTTTAACCAAGGAAAGAGGTGGTGTAAATGGTGTAGGAAGGACAACCATAACACCGAAGTTTGTAAAAGGAAACCTTCTAACATTGCTGCAATGAAATCGGGGAACCAGAGATTAAAGGTTAAACCTACTGGACAGCAGGAACCTTATCACCCCCCAGTTTGTGAGTATGTTATTTGTAACGGAATCACCATAAGGTGCCTATATGATACAGGTTTGGATTTTGATTCAGTTGTGAGGTCTAGCCTAGTGAACCCAAGTCAGTATACCACCAAAACAGTGGAAATACAAGGGGCGACTAAGGACATACCACTCATGACACTTCCCATCGCAAGGATAACGGTGAAAACTCGCTATGTGGAAGGAGAAATCAGAGCAGCAGTGATAGATGAACCAATCTACCCTCTGATATTGGGGTGTAGATATGTCTTCTTGGGGAATTCCTAGAGACCTGTGATCATGGTGACAGTGCAGACCAGGTCACAGTCAAAGGAGGAAGAAGGGGAACCTATAAATGCTCCTCCAGAGGAGATGAGGAAGGCGCAGGCTGAGGATAGAACACTCAAGCCATGTTTTAAAAAATTGCCAAAATGTCACACACCTCCAAGCAAGGGAGATTATTATATGGAGAATAAATTGTTATACAGGAAGACCGGAACTGGATCCACTGGTCACGGACAGTTGGTACTTCCAAAGGCATATAGGGCAAATTTAATAAGGAGCTTACATGTTGGAAAAGATGGTGACCATGAGAAAATAGGTACCATCTGCCAAAAAGATCTGACCCTGTCTTTTAATTCCATGTATTATTGCTTGTAAACATGGTGGATTAGGTATTGTGTTAAGACCTAGCCTAATTTTGTGGTTTCAGAGTTTCTTTGTCTGGCACTGTGCTAGAGCCAGATGTTCTGAAGAGTACAACACTGTACGAAATGAGATGCCTACCATACTACCTCAGCACATGTGAGGAGTGGGCCTAATGAACAACTTTCTTCAATCGTCACAGGCCAGATAAGTATTAAGGACCTGGCCTGCTGAGATTCATCAACGAATATAATATACTAGAAACTCCATTGTGTATTAAGAAACTTTTCCACCATTAATCCTGTCTAAAGAGCAAATGAACACTGTTAACTAAAGACTGGGTATGATGCAAATACCCCGACCCGACATCCAGCACTAGTTCCTAAAAGACTTTAGTTTTAGTATCAATATTAGCAAATTTAAATTATGTATATGTACAAGTCTTTCATGTGTTTACTCGATTATATGTAATTCTATTGAAATTGATTCATATTGATTTAAAAGTCCTGACCAGAAGAAAAACTTGGTTCAGGACAAAATAAATTTGAAAAAATTGTAATTTCTAAATTTAAAACACAGTGTTAATTGACTTGATTATATAGATTAATATTAGCGTTTGTGTGTGTGTGTTTGTGTACTTAATTACCAGCACACCACATTTCATTACCCTAGACATTAGACGTAGCTATCAGACATAACTAGTCAAGAATAAGTCTGATTGAGGTCGTAGGTGGTAGTAGCAAGGTACCCTGCAAACTCACATAAACTGTTATCCTCAGGGACCTTCACAGTTGACCTCATTCAGTACACTAAGTAAACATAACAACAACAATTTATAACACCAAAACCCACCACAGTATTCTTATTTTGATATCGCTGTCTGTCCCTCCAACTTTGCCTATATTACTGCCAAGATATGTGTACGATTCTACATCTTGTATTGGTGTTTCTTCAAGTTCAACCCTGTTATCATCACCTGCATTTATTTATTTATTTTGCAGTAATGCTTTATGTTTAATCTGTGTTTGTCATATTTCTTGCATTCCAGCAGGAAGTGTTAAATAGTGTTAGGTATATTACTTTCTTTATAGATGGGCTCCTCTATTTTAAAGTAGCCGGTTTCTAATCTGAGCCAGCGTCGCAGGCAAGACAGACTTAATGGTACAGAACACTGTACAGTGCCTCCTATCGGACAGTAACGGACATTGTACATTGATGAGCACCTGGGTACATCTCACTGTACAGTGAACATTACCTCGCCAGGTATAGAACACTTAACTTGGGCAGGAATAACTTAACATTTTAAAGGTAAAAATAAATCGGAAATCCGTACATAAATATAATTTATATTTTACTGAATGTGTTGAAAAATGAATGTGCTAATAAAACCAAGGCAAAAATACATGTTTAATTTTTTTTTTTTTCTACATGGTAAGAGCTCTGTTGGGTATAAATAAAGTAAAACTGAATAGATAACATTCCTTTGAAATATACTAGAAACCACTTTATGATATCAAAACTAACCCCGACATATTGGCTTTAAGCTACACTTAAAACCCTATCATAGTGAGAACCATTTGTGACCGTGGAGTTGAGTTGTAGTTGTCACGGCACAGTCATTTAGATAACTTATGGAACTGGTGCAGGCACAAGTTGTCTTCGATATGCTTTAATTCTTCTTTTCAATGTTTCAATCTTTCAAGTTAAGTACTGGCGACTTCCAGAGGTGGTAATACTTGAATGAACTAATTCCAAATTCGTTCTTATCCTCTAGGTGTTAGTTTTCGTAAGTGAAAAGTTACTGAGTATCTATTTATCCAACAAGATAACTTCAACTTTCAATTTCACAGAGAGAGTATCTTAGCCTTTTGAATCTTATAGATTCTACAGGAAACAATATTCTTGTAATGGGGCAGAGCGCACTTTCGTTGATATGCTGTGTAACAAAACTGGTCTTGAATATCTCTAAGATCAGCAGCATTAGGCAAAGGACTTTTGTGACAGTCTGGGAAAAGCTCCTGGTTTCTACATCACCAGATAAAATCAGGTCCGTACAGTTTGGCTTCTCTTGATCAACTGACTAAGAAAATATATTCTTTTACTAAACCCATAAGCGGCGCGGTGCCCGTTGCTAGGCGATTCCCGTCAAGAATGGCGTCAATTAACTAGTGACGTCAATCGTTGCTCGCAACTTCCGCCAAAATTTATAGTTAAGGTTACAGCTAAAAAAACGTTTTTTGCTTCCATTTATATGATGCATGTAGTAATTTATTCTGTCTTTATTTATTATGTTAACGTTGGTTACTAGCATTAGCATAGGCCATCCGATCACATAAGTCCCGGGGCCACAGAAATGTATCCCGTAGTTAGACATTTTCGTTCTGTCGACTAACCTAACGTGTACCTAAACTATAATACATGAACCAGATTTTGAGTGGGGGCATAAGCATATGAGCCAATTACTAATACTTTTAAGTAGAGGCACGCTAACAAAAAAAAAGTTATGTCTTAGTATACAATAGTTTGTCCAACCTGTATTATCATGTATAAGTATCATCAATGTATAATATATAACTGATAGTTCTGGAACTTCAATAAAACTTGTGAACGTATATCATCAAACTAACATATATCACTTGTGAGTATGCTTATGTAATGACTCATGTTATCTTTAATATCAACCATAGACTTGTGAGTCTGTATCTTCAATGGACAATATATAAAGAACTAATGAACTTAATCTGAACACAACAACTTATGTTTGGTCATACCAAACAAAACTACAACTTTTATTACATTGTAACTTCAACTGTACTCTAACTGTATATATATTTCTTAACGTCATCCATACTGTCTACTGCAGATCAGTAGATTCAGTGCTATATGGATGAATATAACTCCTGTTAGTGCAATTTCCAAAGTAGCATTAACGCAAGGAGAGCTGAGGGTAGAGTAAGGTGGAGGAAGAAGGTAAAAAGGAACTGGAGGGTTTATAGGAAATGTATTCGTGGGGATATTCACAGCTATCTGAGGAATAGGAACCTCTGTGTGTACTGGGACTTCTTCTGGTTCCAGTGTATCACTAGCCTGTTTAATTCTAGTACACTTGATGTGTTTAAAAAATGCCACGTCTGTAGTAGAAATAACCGATTGTAAGTGTAAGAAAGAAACCAAGAAATGTAAAGAGACCTAAGACACGTGTCTGTCTATCCATGACGTTAGAAGGCTGTACCTTATCTATTTCTGTAATAAGTGAGGTCATGTCCACAGTATCGAAAGATTTTAAAGGTGGAGGGATAGAAAAAAACAGTTCTTGGGGAAATGGAGGACAGAAGCGGTCGTCAAACAAAAGAAGTGGAAAAGTTGAACTGACTGGTAACATTTTCAGTCGGCAAGTCTTTTCGTCATGGGCGAGCATGCTTGAAAAGGGGCATCGATCCTAAAAGAATGATCAGAAACTGAACATGTGGGGGGAAGACTAAGAACGTGAAATGGAGGTTGTAGAGTCAATGTCGAATAGACAGAGGTGTCGTTCTAAGCACAACGTTGTGTTAGAGTGGAAGGAGTAAAGAGTGTGAGAAGCCAGGTGTGTGTATTGATATTGTAAATATTCATAGAAGCATGGATAAACTTTACTGTCCGTGTACACAAGCTGTTGGCCACAATGAATGAAGCTTAAGTTTTAACATTGTAAAAAGGACTTTCGATATTACAAAATGGAAATGGTGTTGACATGCACTTTTCATAGTCAATCTTTGACATACGCGTGAAATAAGTATTCGCTTGATTTATAGCCATAGCATAGGTCTGAGTGTCGTAGACTGCTGCTAATGACGACTAAAGGAATCTTAACTAAAACTACTAATTCCCTGTGAGATAAAATTGTCGCCACTCGCAGAGATTCATAGTATGAGAATACATTTTATGTTTGTACGTCTGGTGTGCGTAAAGTATGTGGGAGGAGGGGTGATAGTTGAGAGAAAATAATCTTGAGGTCTGCTGGTGTGAGACAAGAAGGTAGCAACCTATTAAGTACATCGATGTGAGACTCTAATGTGTTGATGATGTGGATAGTATGCATTAAGATATCTCTAGACTTATCGATAACATGTTGTAAAAAATAATATATGATCATGCAGTGTTCTATAATATGCGTGTGGTTCAATAAATCTGGGACCGATAGTGTTGTGAAATCCGTCAACTGGCCAATAACAGCTCTCAATTGGTTAATCATCTACCTATTGGATTTGATTGATGTTTGCGTGTTATTGACTATTGTTATACTTCTATTCAAAATGTGCTTGATGGTGTTCTGATTACTTGCTAAGGTTCGAACATTAGAATGTAAGTCATCATAATTACTATCAGTTGCTGTGCAAAAGAGGAATTGTAAAGCATCGCCGACAAAAGTTAATTTGGCGCGTTTGTGGCAGTTTGCATATCTGATGCTCTGAAAGTGCAGTGTAATGTCTGTGAGCACTTTTCTTAACCTTTGAGACTGCTTTGGCTGCAACCAATAAATCAATAAAGTTAGTATGCTGGGTTGCTTTATAGTCAAGGATAATGTTTGAAATGTATCTTTCTAAATCAATAAATGTCTGATGTAAATCTCCCAACTCGGTCTGAAGGGGGCGAAAAGCGGTAACCAGAGTGATGGTCCATGAGGAGGAGGAAATGTCTTTTAAAATTTCGAACAATGTTGCATCTCGCCAGATCAACTTCTCATCAGTGATGGTTGTGGCTGATGCTACTATGGACAGCATTTTGGACAGCATTAGCATTAGGCCAACCTCATCTGAAAGAGAATGCGGATAAAAAAAAATAAAACCTATTAGAGTAGCCGTGCTAACTCTAAGATAGCAATGTCTCTCCTGGACAGTCTACTATCATATTCGGAGATTGTATAATGCTGAGTGGTCACGTTGATTGCTGTCTGGTCGAACGTTGGGTGTGACGGTGGCCGAGTATTGCGCTGTGCGACTGAGATACGTTTCGGTCGTTGACGCTTGCAACGTATTTTCGTGCGCACATGTTCTTGGGGTAGTCTGCTGAACTTTGCTAGAGGTAGGGAGTCATCCGCAGAGGACGAGTACGGTCGCTTAAACGCGAAACGTGTGGGCATATCGATGCTGTCATTGATATTGTCGTCGTCATCTTCAGGGTTCGCAGTGTCCAGATCAGACTCTGTACGTGGGGGTAAGTCTGGAACGAAGCTATTATGCTCTGTGAGTGTAGCAGTAGATAATTCAGTATCAGAACGTTGTATGATCTCTGGTCGATCGTTGTTATCGTGGATGATTTGTTGTGGATGAGACATACGGTGTTAAATATCCCGAAGTGGAAGATCGTCATCTTCGCTGATGGTGGAGTCAGTGTGTGGTGATGACTGGCGGTGGGCTGGCTTGAGCGATAACATGTTTGTTCTGTTGTGATGCGAGGTGGCATTTCGTCTTCGCTGGACTGGTCGTTATGTGCTTGAATTCGTTCATCCCGACATCGTAGACGTTCCTTTAGTTCCTGTAACGGAATGTCCTCTTCGCTTGTTGAGGAGTCACGACTGCGTCGCTCATAGGGTTTAGATGAGTGTTATGGTGATCTTCATCATGTGACATATCCTAGAATCAGGAACCTGGTAATTGAGGTTATCTTTTCGTGCTGGTCTAGTGTAAGAGGGAATAGGAATTGGGATGGGACGGTTGTCATCTTTTTTCATCTGAGCTATTTGGGCTTTTGTCGTCACATTTTTCTCTTCATGCCACAATATGAAGTTAGTGGGGGTTGTTTGTTCGAGGACCTTATAGCCATCGGACCATTTGGAATCAAATTTATAATTTCTCACATGTTTCTTGAAATAGACCTGGTGTTGCGTACATTTAATGTCCGTAACAGGCGTTAACAGATATGGTAGTCTCAGATCTTATTGATCTGTAGTCCTGCCACTGTTATAAATATGTACACACTAACTCTGTTTTGTGTATTTTAGTTTATTGCGCACGAGAATGCACAATGTTGATATTTTGAAAATTAACGCGTTTTGCGTTGCCTGCGAGAGAGGGGAATGACGTAGCTAGCGATGAAACAAGCCAGACTGATAGTCTGTTGTGATGAATAGTTTTTTCTACCCTTGGTATCGGGGATCTATTCGAAGTTGGCGACTTGCCTTCTTGTTAGAAGCCATGGTCGATTCATTTAAATGTAAGTCTTGTTCACGCCTTTTAAGAAGCGATGTTTTTATAAGATTTTCGTGATGTCTTCACTCATACTGGTATCTAGCTGGAATCCACATTCCAGGGTTCCATGAATGGATCAGCTGAGCGGTATGAATCACTGAAGAAACGTAATTGTAGTCCTACGGGAGGAATTGATTATAATATGTATCTTTAATATGGAATTACGGAGTGCCTTCTTCGATGTCACGGCATGTACCGAGAGGTTAGTCAAGGAGAGTACCTAACCGATATTGTTTTGCTGAAAGAATAGCTGGACTAACTTTATTCAACTGTCCTAGCATGTTATGGAAGAAGTAAACTAAGGAGGACAGAGTTTTTATTTTATGTATGACCAAGGAATATTGATAAATGACCCTGATGGCATATGTCCTTGTATAAGGTCAACCGTTCGACATATTAGTGACAATCTGAACCGATTAGTCATTACTTGAACACTATTTGATTGAAATATAATATTTGACCATATACTTTGCAAGGATAATTGTATGGAACTATTTTAAAGGATTTAATGAAATGAAAGTTGAGATTCATGCATCCTGTCAAGTGGAACTGTAAATAACCATGTCGTACGTTAGCAACTAGTGTTTTGTAACATTAATTGTCTTCATCAATAAATATGTTGAATTGTGCTACCCGCCTTACAGTATACTTCAGTTCACCATCTGCCTTTGTTGCTACGCCTGAAGTTTATTTGAATTCGCGTCATCATTGAGAACTGGTAGTCTTCTATTAACCCCATCAAGAACGACTCCAACAGCATGGCGGCCAAGTGTGGTTTTAATTTTATCAGATTCAATAAGGGAACGACCTCATTAAATTCTTCGGCAGCTGATTTACTTTGAGTTTCGATACGAATATGAGTTCCGGACGACGGTTGGCGAAAGGTCAAGGACAACGTTGGACCTCAATTTCAAGTCCTCATTTTTGAATTCGAGCAGTGTTTTACTCACAGAGAAACATAACCAATCTCATACGTACACCTACGGATACGAGGCATATTTTTTCTTCTCCGTCGAGATAATTAAAAACGTCGTGTTGTTATCACACTGTTTTACGTATAGCTGTGCCTCTTCCTATGGTTATGTCCACGTATTATTAATTCATGTTTTTTGTTCTATGTTCTATGTTTTTTGCGGTAGGTTGGGTAGGAGAATTATGAAGGGAACATCCCAGGTTTATCTCAGGGCCTTCATAATTGTTCTGTAGATTTATTTGCAGACTTCCCATAGTGGAATGTTCCGACACCTGTGTGTCGAAGGATTCTAGGTCCACTGTGTCTGGTTGTCTGTGACACCTGACTGTTTAGTTGTGACGTCCAGTTTCATTGTAGTTTTCGTAGTGATTTTTATCCGTACTTTAGTTTTATGATGTATTTTGTTTGTATTATCCGTCCAGTCTCACCTTACTATCGTTTAGTTTTTTACAAACCTATGTTTATACACTGTTGTTACGCACAGATCTTTTCTAAGACTGTGTGTAATTAATCTGTATGGATTGTACACTTTAAATTTTTTCGGACAAAGGTAAATAACCCTTGTTTGACTGTGATTACATTCTCAATGGGGGTTACCTTCTCTTGTTGGTTGACTCGCTGGTTCATTTGTTTTCGAACGATGTTTGGTCATTCCTTATACGGTAGTATCGGTCAACTATTTCTTGGAATGATTGAAACCAGGGTTGAGTTTTATTCCCTGTCCATATAAGGCGTGATTTCTGAACATAGCTTTGTTGGAATGTTTCCTTCATCGTCTCGTTTTGAGTGTTACTCAGGTGTATGCGTTCTGCGCATGTCTAAACTTTAAGAGAGTTAGAATCGTCTTCCGCCCAGGGAGTCGACGAGATGTACTGAGCAGAGCGGACGCCATGCTGCGTCTGTGATTTTTTGATAGGGAATTCTGTAGTCCTCCTGTGAGTTAGTTAACTAACGAGGCTTTCCCTATATGATTCAAAAACGCCTGGAGGCGTATGTTTTGTGGTGTTGATTCTGAAGCAAGGTAATACCCTCCATTATTGAACTCTGTGATCTACCTAGATGTTTGACATTTTGTCGTTCTCTGCTCGCTTGTGTGTTACAGAATGGAGAGGTTCTTATACTAGGAATTTTCACCCCAGGTATCTTCATACCTGAGATCTATATATACACGGGTCGCTCTAGGCCCAGAGAACAATTTCTATGTTCTATGATCTTCGCTATGCCAGCTATTGCACCTATGTCGAGGGTTAGACTTAGGGATGCTATAAAGGTCAGCTTGACCTGTACTCCTGAAATGCCATTCTCGTGCGGACAGTAATAGACTTATTTTGTACATCTGATCTGCCAGCATCAGAGAGGAGTATTGATATTTATGAATATTTATGAGATGAAGCTGAGGCTATCGTCAGTTAAGATTACCTATATAAACTTAGAGAATGTATGCAGATCCATGAAGAAACTTTATTAATGCTGAATAATATGAACTGTCATGTCCATGACTTTTGTGAACTGGATGTATCATTACCTGTCATTGTGGCGTCCAAAATAAATGATGGAAACGTCACCAGCAGTTATAACATTTCTATGACTTATACATGTCATAACTTCTGTATTGTGGAACTGTGAATCTACGTCACACCTACACACACAGCAACCTACTTCCAACCAGACAAGACACCATCACCACAGCCTATACATATATTTCTGGTGTCTATAGGGGTGGTACCTACTTGGCTATAAAATTAACAACGACTTGGACTTATACCTGTATATGTTCATAGTGGCCAGATTGTGGCTTATCATCATTAGTGGTCAGTAGTCAGCCTGAAACCACCCTTATCAACTGTGTTGTCAATTGTCTTGTTTAATTGTTTATCGCAGTTATCATTGCACTTTTTGCAAAATTATTTCTTTTTTTTTCATTCTAACTTTTTTGATTTCTGTGAATGTTTTCATTTGTCATTAACTATCTTGTCTTGTCACTATTGTAGTAATTGTCTATTACTTTTGTCTTATCATAACGTTACATAAATTATGTTATTGATTAATAATATATCTGAAAATTATATATGAATTGCATACCGTTCATGGACAAGAACGGGTCTCATTGATTAGAGTGAAATATAATTTGATATTAACTGAATAACACTTTTTAAGGAGAAATATTCCAGAAACATTTTAAATAATGTCTACCTTAGATTATTTTATTAAACAAGCTAAATCCCTTCAGTTAACTCCTGAAGAGGTAAAGGTATTCGCACTTGCGGAATATAAAAAGGCTCAAGAGATAGAAGCTGAACAGAGGAAATTAGAAACTCTTAGGCTTGAGAATTTGAAATATGAAACGGAACAGAAGAGACTTCAGCTTGAGGCAGAATACAAAAGACTTCAAATTGAGGCTGAAGAAAATGAGAAAAAAAGGAGATTTGAGGCTGCAGAAAACGAGAGAAAAGCTGCGGAAAGTGAAAGGCAACTTAAATTTGAGGCTGCAGAAAACGAGAGAAAAGCTGCGGAAAAAGAAAGGCAACTTAATGGATATGAACGCAGTTTCATAATCCAGATATACCAGGTTCGAAACCTGCTGCAGGCGGTTTGGTAGCAGATCGCTTTGTGTGGATTTTTAACAATGGTATAAGCGCCGTACCGTTCAGAAAGCAATGGCAAACTACTGAATGAAAAAAAATGCCTAGAAAAATCACAAACAGCCAATAAAAGCTGGGGTTGATTGCCACGTCCTGTAAAGGATAAGCAACTAACTAACAGGAAGCTAATTCTCAGAAAACTCATGAAGGCCAGTCTTCATCTAGACATGATAATTTTAGGGAAGTTCACCTAAAATTACCCAAATTTAATCCACCATCAGACGATATAATATCCTTTCTTGACAGGTTTGAGGCCACATGTAAGTCTTATAACTTGGATAAAACACAATATTGTACACATTTATCCAGACTACTTACAGGCGATGCTATGGCGGTCTATCATACAACTAGTGCTAATGATAAAAATGATTATGACGCTCTTAGAGCCGCTCTTCTTAAAAAGTATCAGATGACTGAAAATGAATACAGATCACGTTTTAAAACTATTTTACCACAATCAGGAAAGAACTTTAGTGATTTTTTATCTCAAATACGTCTAACCTTGGAAAGATGGATCGAATTGTCCAAGGTGGAAAAATCTTATGACGGTCTTTTCGATTTATTGCTACGCGATAAAGTTTTATCGTCAGTAAATCCTGCATTCCTTTCATTTTTACATGAGCGTAAGCCTTCTAATATGAAGGAAATGAAAGAAAATTGCAAAAATTTCTGCACCGCTCATCCTAACATGGATATTAGCAATGCCCAGATTAAAGATGAGTTACCTGTTGCTTTTGCTATGCAACGTAATAACTTTCCACGCCATCGTTAATTGAGTAACGATAGATCCTGTAATAAGGGAAGTAATGATAATTTCAACTATGGTAATTTTCACCAGGGGAAGCAATACCAGCAATCTTCTCTATTTAATGTTTCTTAGGGCCAATCTCACAGATCTTGAGATTTTGGTAACAATAATTTTAGATATAATCAAGGAAATAATAATAAACAAAATTGGCGATCAAAATCACATTATCCTTAAAATAAACATGGTTCTTTGAATAGATTGTTTGGCCAAAGTCACAACAGTGATGACAATAATTGGCGTACTCATTCAGATTTCAACTCAAGCAGAAATAGTAATTATAGCAATTTTAATGACAATAGTCAAAAATCGATCGCGACGAAGAGATAGATCTTCGAGCAAACCACGGCAACACTTCAATGTTGCTTTGAGAGATACACAGGCTAACAATGAACATGATAAAGATGCTAATACGCATAATGCCACGTCTTGTTCTCTTGATTTTAATCAGGTGAAAGCTTGTTCTGAGTGTACAACTCTTTTCCAGCCCAAGGCGATCACGACGCTGCGATGCGGACACATTTTGCCTAGTCTACCTGCAGTCTGTACGGCAACTTCTGCGTCGGTGCACCAGGGACAGGGCTGTTTAAAATTTAATAAAGGATATTGGGAGCCGCGCTAGCGTAGTGGTTACAATACCGCTCTGGCGACCGGGTGATACAGGATCAAACCCGGGCGACGGCATTTGAGGATTTTTCGTCGACCGGGATTTGGACTGGATTAACTCGAGACCTGGCGAGGACATTTGAAGGAGTGTCGTCGACCAGGGACTGGCGGCTCCTGAGCAGACCCAGCTGCAATGGGTACCTCCGAAATCGGCGAGTATTTGCCTGAATGGCGAGGGACACCTGTCTATGTACAAGAAATAAAGGGATACTCACGTAAAATCAATGTCAGGTTAGACATAAATAATAACCTGAGATTTCGCCTCGAGTATTAGCGGGCGTACGAAAAAAAAAAAAAAAAAAAATAAAGGATACGTTAATTCTATTTCTTGTTCTATTTTGTTTGATTCAGGATGTAGCACAGTCGGTGTGCGGACTTCGCTGATCGACCCTTCTTGTGCTACGGGGAATACTGTCAAGTGCGTCACCTTCGGCGGCACTGTGGAAACCTTCCCTACAGCCATTATTAATTTACACACACTTTTCTTTTCAGGGAAAATTCATGCGTGCCTTCTTCAGAATCCTATTAGCGACGTGATACTAGGTCGAATACATGGTATAAAAGAATGTACCCTTCAGCAAATTGCTGAATGGGAAGAGCGACATATTCATGCTGCAAATGCAGTAGTTACCAGAGCGCAAGCTACTGATGTGTCGCGTGATACACCTTCTGAACCTACGGTTCATGCCAGTTATGATGATGATTCTCCTATTTCACGGGAGCTGTTTCCTAATTTGCAAAAGAATGATGATTCTTTAAAGAAATGTTTTCAATTTGTGACCAAAAATAATTCCAACAACAAAAATGCAAAATCTAGACATGACTTTGCTCTTAAAAATGGTATTTTAGTTAGATTGATAAGGGAAAAAGATTCATCTTTGCGTTCTCAGATTCTAGTCCCGTCTTCTATGAGAGCTCGGATATTACGTCATGCACACGACTCTCAATGCGCAGGTCACATGGGTTTTTCGCGAACCATATCTAGAGTGCTATCCGCATTCTATTGGCCTGGCGTCCATAGAGATGTAACTATCTATTGTCGTTCCTGCGTGACATGTCAAGAGGTTAAAGTACGGGGTCCATATCATGCGGCTCCTATTTAAGCTGCGGACATCCCTATTAGACCATTTGATAAAATGGCGATTGATATCATTGGTCCTATGCTACCATCTGCCAGAGGACATACACATATTCTTACTTGTATTGATATGTGTACGCGTTGGCCTGAGGCCATACCTCTGAAGAACACTTCATCTGCTAGTGTAGCAGAGGCTTTAATGTTGATCTGTTCACGCATTGGTTTTCCGCGTAAGATCTTATAGGATCATGGTGTCCAGTTTATTTCCGAATCCATGTCGCAGGTTAGAAGACGTTAGGTGTAGATAGATCTCTCAGTTCGATCTACCATGCTATGTCCAATGGTTTAATTGAGCGTCAGAATAGGACACTCAAGCAGTTGTTGGGTAAGATGACTCAAGATCACCCTCAGGATTGGGACCGAGTCCTACCCGCTGCTCTTTTTGCGTACCGCGAGGTGCAAAATCAAGCTACTGGTTTTTCTCCATTCCAGCTGGTTTTTGGCATACAACCACGCGGACCGATGTCGTTAATTCACGACTTACTGGTTGAAGAGAATATAGAAGAGGAAACTCAATCCTCGTATGAGTATGTGATCTCTTTGAGAAAGAGAATCATAGATGCTTGTAGATTGGCTACTGCATCATCCGAACAGGCTAAAGAAAAAGCTCGTCTATTTGCAAACAAGTATAGACGTCTTCGCCAGCTTCTTCCTGGTGACGAAGCATTTGTTTTACTACCTTCTCATAACAATCGTCTACTAATTACATGGAGAGGTCCTTTTAGGATCATCTCGAGAATATCCGATGTTGACTACATCGTTGATATCAATGGCAAGCATAAAACCTTCCACATTAACATGTTGAAGGAGTATTACTCACGTCCTGATTATCTGCAGTCGGTGTTCCAAGCGACTGACGATCCTACTCCCCCTATTCAACACTATACAAATTTGTCAGTTATTCAAGAAGAAGAGTCTACTTTTCAGGATGTACAATTGCCTATACCAGTTGTACCACTTCATTCCACTAAAAATTGGAATGATGTCACTATTTCTTCTTCTCTTTCTGCTGATCAACGGCAGCAAGTCTCATCACTTCTTCAATCGTATGAGGATGTTCTCACTGACATTCCAGGTCATACGTCAGTTATCCAACATGATATTCTCTTAACTGACGATACACCTATTCGAGTCCGTCCATACCCCATCCGTTTACACTTTCGTGATAAGGTTGATAAGGAATTGGATGAGATGCTTCAATTAAATATAATTGAACCATCTTCATCACCATATGCTTCATCTATGGTGATTATTAGAAAAAAGATAACAATATTTGTCTTTGTGTAGACTACAGGAAATTAAATAAAGTCACACAATTTGACGCTGAACCTTTGCCACTTTTGGAAGATTTATTGGTAAAATTATCTCATTCTACTTTCTTCTCTAAGTTTGACCTGTCTAAGGGATACTGGCAAGTCCCTCTGACACCTAAAGCAAAGCCACTCACTGCTTTCTCGACTCCACGGGGCTTATTCCAATGGAATTTTATGCCATTTGGTTTAGTAAACGCACCTGCTACCTTTGTACGCATGATGCGTCGCATACTTTCTCATCGTCCCGATGTCATTACTCACATTGATGACATTTGTCTTTTTAGCGACTCATGGGATGAGCACATTCAGGGATTGAAGGCATTACTGTCTACTTTACGGGATCATACCTTAACAGCTAAGCCATCGAAGGCATGTGTCGGTTTTCACGACATCTCTTTTTTGGGTCACCGTATTGGTCATGGCATGTTGTATACAGAGGACAGTAATGTCTCTAAAATCCTTAACATCACAGCACCAAAGACAAAAAAACAAGTAAGATCTCTTTTAGGATTAATACAATTCTATGGTACGTTTATCCCTCATTTATCAACTATAACTGCTCTTTTTTCTTCTTTGTTGAGAAAAGGGACAGCTAACGTGATTCAGTTATCTAACGAGCATCAAATCGCGTTAGATTCAATTAAAAAATTTTTTTCACACCCTCCAGTTTTGAGGTTACTTAACCCAAACCTTATTTTTATTCTTCGTAGTGATGCGTCATCATATGGAATTGCCAGTGTTTTGATGCAAGAATATTCAGGCACCTTACACCCGGTGATGTACGTATCGAGCAAATTGACAACTATGGAACAGAAGTATTCAGTCCTGGACAAGGAACTGCTAGCATTGGTTTGGTCAATTACTAAACTGGAACGTTACCTCTTAGGCTCGCATTTTATCGTAGAGTCTGACCAAAAGGCTCTCACAGCTCTTAATACGAAGGATGTTAAATCTTCAAAGTCAACAAGGTACGCGATAGCCTTACAGCCATATAGCTATACTATTCGTGCAATACCCGGATCGAAAAATGTTTTCGCAGACTTTTTGTCACGCTGTCCAAGCGAACCAGTCAAATCAAAACAACTTCCAGAAATTGAAACTTCTTCACATACAGTCGTTCAATTAGAATGTGAGGATCATTGAACTCTGTTATTTGCACTACTTCTATACAGACTTCGTATGGAACGGAATTATTCGTGCTTAGATAACTATCAGTATATACTCATTGATTGGATTACAACATAACTTTTTATGTCATACCATTTTCTTGGTACGGCAACACTGTAGACATTTATGAACATGGATATCCACTATTCATAATGAACATACTAAACTACGTGATGTTGTAGAAAATATCTTTTCATCGTGCATGGAACTTACATATCAGATTTTCATCTATTGTTAACTGTTTTCGATATAACAGTGACACTGATTAACACTGTTAGCAATTAAAGGAATTAGTAATTAGTGACTATTTTAATTATGAACTATACTGATTAGTTAATATCAATTTAAGTTACTTAATTATTATAAGCTAACAAAAAAAAACTTTTTTTTTCTTTCTCTAACATTTCTATGTTTTTCTGGTCAATTTTAATGCGCTGTTTTTAAATCTGCAAACCGTTTTTCTCTATCAGGTCGGGATCTCTAGAAAAACGCAATTGAAGTTTTTTAACAACGCATACAGTATTACAACATCATTCGTACAAGAAGTATAACAGTTATGTAGGCTTGAATTTCTTTGCAGTCGACTTTCGTCGGTGAATGGCATGTGTACATCGCGATGAAGCATCCAACAATAATCGGCAAGCATGGTCACACTCCACCGTCCTTGAAAACGTGACTCCATTACGGCGATATCTTGATGGAATCGTTCTCCATGTTCATCGCTGACTTCGCCAAGGTTGTCAGGGAAAAAGTCAAGATGCGAATCGAGCAAATGGATTTTGAGGGACATGTTACAGCCTATAATTCTGTATGCATCTATGCACTGCTTAACAATATGCAACATAGTCAACAGATTTGTGATTTCCCAGAAAGTTATCGACAATCGATTTGAATGCCATCCATGCGCGAAGTTCACTACCATGTAACAAGTTCTCGAATTGTTTGTCTGCAATAACTTTCCTAATCTGAGGTCCTACAAAGATACCTTCCTTTATCTTTGCATCGCTAACTTGCGGAAACTTTTCTCGAAGATAAGTGAAAGCTTTGCTCGTTTTATCTAACGCTTTTACAAAATTCTTCATGAGCCCCAACTTTATATGTAACAGTGGTAAAATGAAGCTGTCTTTGTTAAATAATGGCTCGTGTATTACATTTTTATACCCGAGCTGCATACGATCCCGGATAGGCCACACCTTTCTTGCATAATGTTCCTGTCTGTTGCGGCTGTCCCATTCACATCGGAAGCAACAAAATTTAGTATACCCAGTCTGCATGCCCGTGAGAATTGCAATGACCTTAGGTCTCCACAAATCCGCCATTGGTAGTCATTGTACTTTATTTTTTCCAAACGTATAGCCATATTGTCATAAGTTTCTTTCATATGAACAGAGTAGGCGACTGGAATTGATGAAAATAAATTTCTGTTATGCAATAACACGGCTTTTAGACTAGTCTTGGAAGAATCGATGAAAAATCGCCATTCGTTGACTATGTGCTCATGACCGTTTACATCTTTGCAATAGCAAATGTCATCATCCATCTCAAAATTTTGAACAAGTTCTCTGTGTCTATGACGAAATTTAGATATCGGAGTATTGGGCGCTAAAAGATTCCATTCTTTGAGTCGCGAACCGAGTAATTCCGCTTGTCCTTTGGTAAGAGCGAGATCACGTATTAGATCTGAAAGTCCTGAATGGTTAATTAAGTAAACACCATCATTCACCGACCAACGGGCTGATCACCCGTTTGCCAGTCACTTCGATTACGGAAACAACAGCAAATGGATTGATTTGCCGTTGCCCTAAAGACGCCAATAGGCGTGATGGGAAACAATGGCAAAGAAAACCTATCTGCTGTTGCCCTAAGACGCCACTAGGCGTAATGGCCACTGACTGCGTTGACGGTCGGTGGCTAAGGACGGAAGAAGAAGAATCATTCACCGGTATGTAATCGGAGTCAGAATTAGTTTCTAAAGCAGGTAAACTATCACTTTCTGATGGTTCATTCACGTCCAACGGATTATGTTCTGGTGGTACTTGGATCGGACACGTGATTGGATCATGAGGCACTGGTTTCGAAACCAATTCAATATTTGAATAAACCACAGACTTTCTAGTTTTAAAAGTGAAACCATGGATATTTGTCAAGCAGAAGTAACAATCAGTAGTGTGATTTGTATGTTCACGCCATATTACTGGCACTCCAAAAGGCATCGACTTATGCTTCGGCGATTTTCGTAACCAACCTGCCAATGTATCGAACAAACTGCATTTGGCTTCCAAGATTTATTTGCATCATCAACTTTCGAATCGAAATAAAGTTCATATGCTTTCTTTAGTAATGGTGTAAAGTTTTTCTGGTCAACACGATCGGTAAAATATCCGCACACGTAACAGAACAGATCAGCCGAATTTCTACAACTTCTAGAAGCCATATTTTGCTCAGAATTATTTCAAAATACAGTAACTATTTGAAAAATCGCGTAACATATGACATGCATCTTTTAGCAGTATAAAAAGTAGAATTATGTTGCTTTTTATTAATTTTTAATAAGTTATATAGTAAAAATGAAACGGAGCAAATAACGGTTTCCCAAAAATATATTTATTCACAAATATCTTAAGAACCCGACGTGATAGAGATAAACGGATTTCAGATTTGAAATCAGCGCAAGAAACTGACCTAAGAACACTTATTCTTATATAAGAAAGAAAAATGTTGTTTGTCAGTGTTATAAGCAAAGTATGGTTGACACTATACAAATGTGAAATATAAACAATATCTAATGTAATCTTAACAATAAGAGAAGAGTATGGTAATATAGAAAAAGAATAAGCACAAAAGAATAACGAAATAGAATAATGAGATCAAATTTAAGGAGTAAACAGATGAGATTACAAAAAGGGAAGTAAGTAGGATACGTCTAAGAGAAAAATAAATAAATCACGAGTTATGTAACTTAGAATCAAATGATAAAATATTCATGTAATGTGTTGTAAATATTATGTTATACATCTCCATTTCCAGGAAAAATCCTCTGAAAGTTGCAGCGTACATCAAATTCACGAACCAAAACTTGTGAAGTGGTGTTCTTACGAACGTCAACCTTGTTAACGAAATACAAATGTGCAAAGTTCTCATCCATCTCTGTCGAATTCTGATATGCAATTAGAGTCCATGTATATAATAATTCAGTATGGCTCGATCAGCCAGTGCAGATAGATTGCACCAACACAATAAGCGAAAATTCATGGAACCAATCCAACGTCTAATAAAGTTATTATCGTGTACCAATATCAGGTACCAACTTGAGTAGATATGTCTTGTTATAGTCCTGTATGACTTCCTGTAAGTTGAACGTAAGGATACAAACGATAGTCAGTAAAACATCATCAGATAGCAGGTACAGAAGGTGTACATCGAGATAGAGAATCCGCTACAACGTTATCTAATACTGGTATTGATTGCATCTCAAAGTTGAATGACTGGAGTAAAATCGAAAACCGAGCCAATTTGTGGTTGCGATGATCAGCTCGTTTCAAAGCCGCAACCAACTTCTGGTCTGTTTGTATGATGAATGGCGCTCCAAGAAGATATCTTTCGAGTTTCTGGATCGCCCAGACAACCGCTAAGAGTTCTTTTTCCACGATGGAGTATTTCTTTTCGGCCTCCGTCGACTTTCTTGAAATATACAAGGTAGGATGAAGGACATTGTTGAAGGATTGCATCAGAACTGCTCCCAAGCCATAACCACTGACATCTGTTCGAAGTATATATACTTTTGTAATATCCGTTAACCTCAAAATAGGAGGTGATGAGGAGACATGCAAAATTTTATTAAAAGCGATCTGACATTCTTTCGACCAGTGCACTTTTACTGGGAGACCCTTATGTAGTAAGGGTGACAGGACAGCAGTGATGTCAGACATATTAGGTATAAAGCAACTGTAAAATTGAACCAGTCCCAACAAACTTCGTTCCTGCTTCTTTGTCGTAGGGACAGATAGATTACAGATTTTAGAAACATTTTGAGGGATAGTTTGAAGTCGACCAGAACCAACAGTGTGACCAAGGAAAGTAAGTTCATGGAAAGCAATCTGGACTTTCGTAGGCCTAGCAGTAAGATGATGTAAGCAAAGAGTATCCAACAAAGAACAAAGACCTATAAAGTGATCCTCAAAATTTGGACTAAATAAACAAATATCATCTATATAAGTGATGATATCAGATCTATGAGATAGTAGTTTGCGCATCATTCGTATGAATGCGGCAGGTGCGTTCATAAGCCCAAAAGGCATGACATTCCACTGGTATAACCCACGTGGAGTAGAAAACGCAGTAAGAGGTTTGGCTCTCTCAGTTAATGGGATCTGCCAATAACCCTTTATTAAATCAATTTTTGTGAATGTGAGAGCAGTAGACAACCGAGATAATAAATCATCAAGAAGAGGGTGTGGTTCAGCATCCGACCTGGTCTTAGCGTTTAACTTGCGATAATCGACACATAATCTAATGTTGTTATCCTTTTTTCAGACAAAACCAGTGGTGAAGAATATGGTGATATACTAGGTTCAATAATACCCAGACGCAACATCTGATCTAATTCAAGTTCAGTTTGGCGCTGGTAATGAAGGGGAACAGGATAAGGACGTAACTGAATAGGGGTATCATCAGTAAGGATTATATCATGTTTAATAACAGATGTCTGACCTGGAAGGTCGGTCAAAACATCTGCAAAAGATTCTAATAAATTGGAAACCTGTTGATGTTGTTCAGAAGATAATGACGAAGAAATAGACACATCTCGCCAAGATTCTGAAGAATGCAAAGGAAGTATAGGAAGAGTCATGTGAACTTCAGGGAAGGTAGATTCTTCCTCATGAATCACAGACACACTAGAAGTGACTGAAATTACTTACATTGTTATCAATGTAATGGAAGATAGAATGTAAGTGCTCTGGTCTAGTATGATATTCTTTGAGCATATTAATATGAAATATTTTTCTTTTCCCTCTTACATCCACTACATAATCAACATCTGATATGCGAGATATGACCTTGAAAGGGCCATTCCATGCAATAAGCAATCTATTATCCTTCCGAGGAAGCAATACAAAAGCTTCATCACCCGGAAAAAGTTGTCGTAAATGTCTATTTTTATTTTGAAAGATACATGATCTCAGTTTGGCAGCCTCAGACGAATCTGTAGCCAACTGACATGCGTCCATAATCTTCTGACGAAGATTAACTACGTACTCGTAAGATGACTGAGTGTCATGAGTCATCTCAGAGTCAGTGAGAAGATCCTTGATCAAACCCATAGGATCTCGTGGTTGAGCACCAAACACTAAATGAAAAGCTGAAAATCCGGTCTGCTCGTGCGGCACTTCCCGATAAACGAAAAGTACAGCGGGCAAGATCCTATCCCAATCTTGAGGACATTTGACCGTTAAAAAATGATATTAAAAATGTACCTCTGACCTATAATCTACACTGAAGTTAATGATAATAAAATGAAGTAAAAGCTTGTTAAAAGTATAATATAAATATTAACGTAACACGAAAATATAATTCAAAAGATATATGAACTATTTTTAGTTTAAACGAACAAAATTATTAACGTCTCTGCTGTGCAGCTCTAAATATTCCACAAATTACAATGAAACACAAAGATCACGACAACATCTTAACTGTTATTATTCAATTGAAAATTGCCTAAGTTTTATTGATTCGTAATATAAAACATAATGAAAAAATTTCTTCAGACAATTCACAATGAACTACATGCGCATTTAAACAATATAACAGAAAAACTGGAAGAATCATGAATTAACAAACAAATCAAAATAGTGTATATATGCTATGTTCAAATAAACCTATAAATTAAACAATGGAGTACAGAACATTAGACTCATACAGTGGAATTGTAGAAGCGCAAAAAAGTATGCCAGCATTATTAGGCATGATTAAACATTTTAACTTAATATTTGCCATTCAAGAGACACATCTCAACCTCCAACAACGTTTTTCTATGCCTGAACATAAATATTTCGAAACGATAGGTCAGATAACCAAAACGGAGTTGGGGTACCATTTATAGTTCATAAAGCATACATAATAACGGACTGGAAATCTTTTGGAACAGAAAATTTACAAAGAACAAATATAATAGTACCGGTATCTAGCGAGTTAGAAGAAATAACAGTTATTAACCTCTACTGTTCAAGTGGAATTATACATGGCAGGGGTCTCACAAAGGTAAAGAAGAGATTAAGCAATAAAACTATTACAGTGATAGATTTCAATGCTCATCACACAATTGGGGGTAGTAATGTGATTGACAAATCAGTAAAAATATTGTTAGACTTCATTCAAAACAATACTGAATTATGGTTCAGTAACAAGGATTAACCCTTGTGTAAATCAACAAGACACAGCAGTTTATATAAGCATCATCATCAGTTGCCATCTCCACAACGGAGGTTGGCTGTAATGGATCTCCAATGTCTTCTGTCTCTTGTCTTGCTGGTGCACTCTGATAGACTCTTTCCTGTCCATCTCTTGATGTTATCTTCCCACTTATAGTGCAGTCTTCCCCTTGCACGTTTGCCTTCAAATCTCCCTTCTGTTATGGTCTTCTGCAAGGTGTTATGCCTTTTTATGTGGTCAAAGTATTTTAGCTGCCAAACTTTGATGTCCCTCATTAGTTCTCTTTTCATACCTAGATTTTCTAGGATCTCCTTATTTGTTTTCATCTCTTTCCATGATATACGCCCTATTCTTCTATATATCCACATTTCAAGAGCCTCAGTTCTTTCTTCCAAATGCTTATATAAGCATAGTAATCCCAAATCTTGCTAATACAAAATATGGGAAATTAAGGATACAAACTCGGATTATCAACCATTGAAATGACAAAAAATGACTCTTACAAGCCAAAGAAGTTGATTGAGAAAACAATATTTCACTATAATAAAGCTAATTGGATACCTTTCGTGACCGAAGACACAGCAAGAGAGATGAATGCAGTCAGTGACTCACAGCTTTGCTTGCGTCAGGGTCAGTGAACCAAAGCTGACCAAGACCCTACTCCACCTCCAAGTGGTGGTCCTGGAAATAGTGTGTACCACTGCAGTCTTGCCAAGAGAGTAGGGATCGAAGAGGGAAGGCAAACCCGGTCCTAAAAAAAGGTCGTGCTGAAGTCGGATGTGTCGGCCAAAAAGCTCTAATATCGCAGCTTCGTTGTAAATGGACACAACACAACCAACGTCCTTTTCGGGATGAACGAGGAAGAAGAAGAAGAAAGATAGCTTTCCAAAAGGAAATGGAAGAAACATCAGTGAATAAAGTAGAAAATGAAAATGTTGATATATTTGCTGATAATCTCAAAACAGAAATATTAAAAATAGCTGTTAACCATACACCAAACTTTAATATAACACGACAACTAAATACACACCACATTAAGAATAAAAGTGAATGCACAGTGAAACAAAAACCCAGTACCAAGGTGGACAAATAAATGTAATGTAATACAAAATTAAAGAAAACAAGCTCTTCAAAGTTATAGTAAGCATAAACAGAACAGAACTAAAAGAAAATAAAAAATAAGAAATGAATCAAACAAAATAATATCCAAAGCAAAAGAGAATTACTGGAAAAATGTCTGCCTAGCACTACATTCCAAAATACTCTATTACAGATGTGTGTAATAAATTAAAGGCTATAAGAGGCAGAAATAAACAAATGATGATAAATACTACAAATAACCCAGACAGAATACATTGCTGAATGCCTTATTCATTCGTTCATTCTTTCGGTCTATCGCTATGCGACACTCCTCTACGTCATTATTCACCGGTCATTATCTTCCTTTTTGCACCTTCATCTACTGGTAATTATCTTTTGCTCGGAAGGAAACTCCCAGCAAACCCCTTGGTTTAGTGCATGACAGCTGTTTACCTTTTTCTTTGTGGTTAGTTACAGCTTAGCAAAGGCGTGGGACAATAACGATTAAACCACACTGACATCATTTTGTTCGCCGGTCTCTTGTTTACTCAAGACGAAGTCAGGTTGTAGATATGCGAGTTCATTGCTTCCATCAAGTCTGGTAGTAGTCAAGCTAATGTGTAGGATTAGCAAGGAATGGCGGTTTTAAGATAACTAATATCTGATTTTCAGGCATGACTTGCAGGAGAGAATGCCACTCCTAAGATTGTCTTGATTAAAATAAGACTGAAGTAGTAGGACACGAAGAGATATGTGATAAGGGTGGGATAAGGGGCTGATAAGGCTGAGCTGGTTCAGTATTTGTTCCATCGCGAATGCGTGCTTTGTTCGGTTATAATCTTCAATGAGGGTCACCGTTATATGGATTCATTATGTGTTGGCTGTCCAAGAAGACATTCGTTCCTTTCGGAGCTTATTATGATATTATAAGTCTTCTCATTGGAGGAGTTCTTCAAGGTAATATTAATCAACATTGTCAATGCAGCCACACATCCGCAACGTATCGACGTAGATAAGTCTTCAAGTTAGAGTCCATGGTTTATTCACAGTTCCCACACGAAGACAGTCATACAGGTACAATATTTACATACAGTTAATTAGAATTTACTTGCATATATATTCATATCCGTCCGTGTCATATTGAAATCATGTGGACAGACCATCATGGCTATGTACATGCGCTACTGGGATCCAGACAGCCAGAAGTGAGCGCATGATGTCTTGACGATATAATCAAATTACTTATTAAATATCCTTCCTTAACACAGGTTAATTAGTAACCTTATAAATTCACTTGTATATACTATTATCTGGACTGACCCTGAGTCCTGGTATCACTTTACATAATTATGGCTATTAGCAAAGCCCAATAGTGGAAGGAGGTAAAAACACGACCGTTCGGCTTGAAGGACAACGTAACAAGGGTCCAGTAACTAAGTCACGAAGCATGACCTTATCGACGCGAACACGTCATAATTTGACCGTGTATTTCGCGTTCATTAATTCGCGAAGTATAAACATCCATTTATATTAATTCCATTGACCCTAAAAATGCGCACTGCCAATTCTAGCAGACGATATCAATAAAACTACCGTAACAATATGTCATAATTAGTTCCAACAAGATCTCTTGTCTGAATAAATATAGATGAGAAGAAGAGATTACAAGACTGAAACATTATGGCAAGGCATATGATATAATTGTTTCCGGTAAAGTACACTACCATATATGGCCATGACAATAATTATGATGAGGGGTTGGTGAAAAATTTACGAAAATATGACGCCCTACCTTGTGATTGGTTTTATGGTTTTAACAAAATAAGCTCCCGAGGTTGAATTTCGCGTGGGCGAATTTTTTACAAAACCTAAGTGTTTGAAGATTCTTCACTGATTTTCCAATTTTCATCGGAGAAACAAGATATCAGGAAGATACATCACGAGGATTCCATTATAGGACGTGCCATAGATATTAGAAGTAACTTGTAAAATTAAAAGTATAAAACTTCTTATATAATACTTAGAGTCACAAGTCCTAGGAAATCCTCCTCATGTGTTAAAGTTAAGAATCTACAATCACCATTAACTCATATGAGAAAACTGCTCCTTTACGGATGCAGTAAAGTGCTATCAGTCATTCTGTACAAAATGTATGCATCCCATTGAAGGGGTAAGTCTGAAAATGTACATTTTCTAAATTTATATGTACCTTTTACATGTATGAAATGCATTTTACTGTAAAGTTGTGTATGAACATGTTATAGCTGAGATCTAAAAATTTATAAGTGGAAATAGTCCAATAAATTGTGTTGTATTTGTGAACTTGGAGTTCTTTGGACTTATTACAAAGTTGCTCTTGGCCGTGTTCATATTCAGTTATAAATATATTCACCCCTAGCACTATGGTCAGCGGCAATAATATATCCGTGACATCTGTATTGGATGGCCAAGCCACGGGGTTAGTGTTACGGTATTTTTATAGACGCCGTCTGCTAGAACGTGCAGTCTTGGGGATTGCTGCATTTAATATAATGTAAAGTATGATTAGGCTATTGAACGCTATTCACGCGAACGGAGTATGACGTGTATAGCGTTGGTAGGTCACGCACGGTGACCAAGAGACCGGACCCCTTTTCCTGCATGACCGTCGAACTGAGAAGACGTGTCCTTGTATTCCTATAGTGTCGGGCATGGAGTGCCACACAGTATTATAATATTTAAATATGGATATGGGTCAGTCCACTGTTACTATGAAAGAGATGAAATGTTTTCAGGTTAGTAATTGACTAAACCTAAATGTCGGGATGAATTAACAGTCCTTATTAATTGTATTTTGCCAGACGCATAATTTCACTGTCGGTTGTTGGGATCACCAACCACGCGTACATATAGTTATGACGTTCTGTCTACAATAATTCATGCTATTTGACAAGGACTGATTTGCAGATAAATCATATACGAAGTATGAACAGAACTTCAGATGTATGCTCTTCATGATGACCATGTGTGAACTATTTATGTATGAATTCAATGTATTAAATCTGTGCGGACTCAAGACATGACTTATCAAGTCTATGAACATTGGGAGTTGAAATGGTATGATGTTGACAGATATTCTATCCCACTTTTCGCGTAACCTAATACCAAAAGCACGATACCATAATTGACTAGCCAAGCCTGCAACAACCCGCTGAGCTAATGGGTCGCAACAGATGGTAGGCCATTGCTTGGGGATCGAAAGAAACAAAGAAAAAAACATTTTTCACAAATTTTCACGGACTATTTACAATTGTAAGAGAATCACGCGATTTCATAAATATGACGTGGCACGCGTAACTAAGAAGGTTCAATCTGACGTCACTACATCATGCGTAGATGCCCCACTTCGAAAGGACAACCTTCAACGCATTCCAAGTTTGATAAAATATTACATGATCAAGAAGACCAGAAGATGGAATACTGTTATCAGCCAATGAGGAGCAAACAGTACTAGGCATTAGTCTAGTCCGTTGATGAACTTGACATCGCCGGAGCATTTTAAAGATAAGTCTAGTTTTATGACTGTTGTCATTCAGATAACACAATACTGAGTCCATTTCGTCTGTGCAGGCATGTCTATTCTATTTTTTATATATATATGTAATATCTGTTTTTACCGTTTGTGTTGTTCCTAATTCGTGGGCGGTAGGGTGGAGAATCGAAACCAATTCTATGGCTCCCTGGATGCCCGAATTGATTTTGATCGTTTCTTAAGGCCGTGAAACAATCGCATTTAGCGAAAGACCCAGTTGAAGAGTTCTGCCGACAGGCTCGTCTGTTCGTATTTGCTATTGTTTGACAATATACGTTAGGTGTGCAGTGTCGTAAATCAATGGTGTATTTGATCATATTCAGTTGTATTTTATTCAGTTGTGTGTCATGTTTGTAAATTATTTCGTCCATTCTAACCTTACTATCTTTTCGTTATATATGTCCGTTAATGAGTCCTGTTACGTCATTACTTTATGCATTCAATTTTTTTATGTATTCTGTATTAGATTGAGTTCAACCTTGACATTCCTTTTTGCTTACGATACTTCCGCTTGTTATGCTTAGTTTGTAAATTCATTTTTTATTGTGAAAATGTCCTTGTCGTACCGTAATATCGTTTTGTAATCCTTGGTTGACTAATTGTCTTGTTTGTCTTCATCTCATTCATTTATCATATAATAATTATACTATAATTTAGTCAATAATAATCTTGTAATTGAATTTGATTAATTTTTACGAAAATTTAAGGATGAATTAGGGACTTTGCACCAACTTGCAGTGGTGGTTCCAGAAATGGGCAATGCACTTTATAGAAGATGATTAAGGCATAATAATATATTATATATTGATAATTCAATATAAATTTATGGTCAGACTTAAATGACCGACATATTACATTGTTATTAGTACATTTTCCCATTACTACATTCTGACTTAGCACATATAATTAATTAAATAAAATAATTATGGAGGGACAATACTCATAATTATTGGAGGATAAAATTAGATGCGTGATATAAATTCGGCATCTTAAATAAATAAATAGCATAACTACTTCTGACTTATATTGGTGGGTACACATAATATTATTACAAAATATTATATATTGGTTGAACTTACAAATAAAAGTTCAATAACATTTTAATTACTTAGTAAGTATTCATACGTTGAGTAAGTACAATAATTATTTGGATTGGTGATTAATAGTAATAGTTGATTAAGTGAGTGAGTCACTATGGATATAGTGGACATGAGTTCCGTGTTGGAGGAGATATATATTGATAGTTGGCGTTATAAGGAATTAAAAAGCCCAGAACGTGAGAAATATGTAATGGATCAATTTTTATGTCAAGCTGCATTACATTTAAAGAATTTTGCTGAGGCTAATTTTCGTTCCATGCCTCATATAGCAATGGCTAAAGAGTTATCATATTTACTGGGGGAGAAACTTCTTACATTTTTGAGTCGCTACATTAATGTCAAGCATGATCAGGTATTAAAGAACATCCATCATGTGATATTTGATGATGTTCACGAAGGTTATAAAAGAACAGAACATCAAATTAATGAAAAAGCCCTTACTAGTGAAATGCAGCAGTTCCAAATAGAGTACGAAAAGAAATTGTTATTTGTGGAGTCTGAAAATTCTTCACTGAGAAATCAGATGACGCTGGTGACAGCGCATAATAAGGAATTTTATAATTCTATTACTGTACAGAATAAGAAGTTAGAAGAGGAGGTAATCTCATTGAGAAATGAAAATAGTCTTAATGTTGAGATTGAAAAGCAACGTGCATCTTTCAGTTGTAAGTGTCATACACAATCAACTCAGATTCAAGAATTGAAGTCTGAGATTACTCGTTTGAAATTACAGGGTGATATGTCAGAAGAGAAAAGATATCAGATAGAATTAACTGATAATAAAATGAAACTAGATAGACTCAATGAGGAAAATAGTGAACTAAGGTCTGAAGTTAGTTCATTAAGAAGATTACTTGATCAAACAAAGAGTATTGCCGTGGAGGTAAATAAGATTGACACTACTTTGAATGAGAAAAGAGAAGAAGAACTATTGGAAATTATTGCCAATCAAGAAAAGACTATAAGTGACTTGCGAAAGGAGGCGAGTTTACTGAAGTTTGAAATCAATACTGATAATTTGAGATTAAAAACACGGGAAGTGGAACTTGCAAATCAAGAAGTAAAATTCCTTCAGGTTCAAACAGAAAGTTTGACTACTAATAAAGTCTCTAATCTGGAGAAATCACTAATGGAAAATAAAAATAAGATTTTGAACCTTACTGAAATCAATAAAAGGCAGACCAATGACATTTCATTGAAAGATATTGAGATCATAAGTTGAAGGAAACAATAACGAGGCTCAAGGATAGGGAGATTGCCCTTACTAATAAGATTGATACTGAGTTAAGATCAGATGGTTATACAGACCAGGCCATCCAATGTGAGTTGATTCTCACTGATGATGTGCAGTTAGGATCCATTTACTATGATAAGGAACAATATAAACAATTCTGTCTAAACAGGGGCATTAAGACAAATATTGAATTAGAAAAGATGGAAAATGAGAGTATATCATTTGATGACAATAACATAACGGATGTATGTCATACATATAATGATAAATTTTCTGAATTTTGTTTTAGACAGGAAACAAATCTGGACGATGAGGTAACCTCATTGAAACTGATGCTGAATGACCAGATAGGTAAAGTGAAATCTTCCACGCATGACTTGGCATTATTGCGTGAAGATAATAAGACACTTATGGTTGATTCCCATAGAAGTAATGAGACTTGTGTGGATTTAATAGATGAAGTGAAATCAGAAAATGAAGAAGAGAATCCAGAGTCTGGTATTGATGTTACTATATCTACATCGAGTGATGATGGTTTCAGTGATGGCAGGGTGACTACATTAGAAGCGTTACTCCTGGATGAGAAACATAGGTATACTGACATGAGAAAAGAAACACAACAACAGATTTATCAACTGTCAACAGCATTGATCAGACTCGATTCTTTACAGGATAATGAGAAGAATATAAACATTAACTTGGATAAAATAAATAAGAAACAGAGGCAGGAGGTTGCTTTTCTGACTTCTCAAAGGAATAAATTAAGAAATAGGGTCGATTGTCTACTTGATGTACTGGCAGGTAAAAATACATTGACGAACAACAGAGGGAATGATCGTATTTTACGACAGGCAGTCAGTAATAAGTGTGATACTAAGGTGTCTACACACCCAGTGAAGATTATTAGATCTTTCCGTGGGAAATATACTTTCCCTCGACAAGATACTACTGCCAATTCTGAGGATAAATGTTGGCGACAGGATCAGATTACAACTGATCCTAAGAAAACTGTTGCCGTTGTCAACATTGAGAAAGATGTTACGAAGAAGGGTAATAAGTTGAAAAATAATGTTGGGTTTAGGAGGAACCTGTATAATAAAGTTAAGACAAATAAGTCTAACGGCAAAGGTTTTACTTTGCCTATCCAAGACATGTCTACGACATGTAGAAAGCCTACTACGTATCATCCTAAGTTCAGTCAGGATGATACATCATCCAATAAATATACTATGTCTAAGACAAAGAATACATATCGTCATTGTGCACAATTTCGTGACAATGATACTACGTACATTGGAAAGGGCGCATATTCTCGCACCGTGTTAGTGCGCAATCTGCCACGAGATACTACATGGCAGGCACTTAGTAATTTCTTTAAGTACACGGCAGACGTTAGGTTTGTGCGCTTGTTGCCACCTACCAACAACAGGTATGGTGAAGCTCTGGTTACATTTCGTAACAACAGAGATGCTCGAAGCGTTATCGAGCATGATAATGGTGCTTACTTTCACCACCATTGTCTTCAATTACAATTAGTACCTGACTCTGCGTCACGCAGATAACAGGTTACAGTAACACTGTTCGTCACATCTCTGATGACTCAGCATTAGTCACTCTTTTCTTCCTGGTTATTTATTCTTATATGACTTTCATCTTGTAGACTTTTCTATTATGTAACACTTTTGTTATCTTGTCTAGACTATGCGTCGACTATAGAAAATTAAATGCACAAACTGTAGTTGATAGCGAACCACATCCACTTCTTGACGACTTACTGCCACGTCTATCTACCGCAACTATATTCACTAAGATAGACTTAACTAACGGTTATTGGCAGATACCACTAACCGAAAAAGCTAAATACTACACAGCGTTTTCCACTCCGCAAGGTCTATACCAGTGGAATGTGATGCCTTTTGGGCTTGTCAATGCTCCAGCTACCTTTATTCGCATGATGCGACGAATTTTGTCAGGTAGATCAGACATCATCACATACATTGACGACATATGCATATTTAGTTCGTCATTTGAGGAACATTTTTAGGGACTTAAATATGTTTTGGAAACATTAAGAAAGAATAATTTAACTGCTAAACCTACTAAATTACAAGTAGCGTTTCATGAAATAACTTTTTTGGGACATATCATTGGAGCGGGATATATCCAAACATTACCTAGTACGGTTTCTAAAATTTTAAACGTATCCGTTCCTCAAACGAAGAAACAGGTTATAAGCTTGTTAGGACTAGTCCAATATTACAGCAGATTCGTACCAAACTTGTCATCCATCACGGCTGTTTTATCATCTTTATTAAAAAAAGACATGCCGGTGAAGGTGACATGGACTGGTGACTGTGATAGAATATTCAGTCAAATAATTGATATTTTTTCGCATCCACCTATTTTGAGACTACCTGATGCTTCCAAAAAGTTTATACTCCGTACAGATGCGAGCAATTACGGAATTGGCGCATGTTTGCTCCAATATCATGACGACGTCCTCCATCCCACACTGTACGTCTCAAGGAAACTTAAGCCACCAGAAGTCAAGTACTCAACAGTTGACAGGGAGTTATTATCCGTCATCTGGGCGATCACCAAACTGGAGAAGTTCCTCTTAGGATCACACTTTGTGATCCAGACAGATCAAAAGGCGGTGGCATCACTACGTCGGGCTAATCACAAGAGCCCAAAACTGACAAGATATGCCATTCTCCTTCAACCTTTTGACTTCTCCATCGAGCATATCAAGGGATCAGAAAACATCTTGGCAGATACGCTCTCCAGAAATCCTTCTGATGTTGATGCATAAACAATTATACTTTTCGCAAACACTTCCACAAGCGAAATAGTAATACCGTGGCATTTTTCGACATACAAATAAACCATTGACTACAAATCAAATATCTGCTTACTAAAGACATACTAAATGTACAAAATCAAGTGACAATGTGTTTATATTTACGCCAGGACTTTGGTTAGTGTCCATTCATCACAAAACTATTTAAAACCACTTCGGAAATAATAAGTGAAATTCCAGTCGAACTAAATCGGTATATGACTTACACTATTGGGCGTTCAGAAGTTCTATGTTTACTCTGATTCAGAACATTTGAACATTTTTTCTAATGGAAATTCACAAGGATCAAGACTACGGATGGATCGTCATATCCAATGTTAATTAATTTTAATTTAATCTTTAAAAGTAATGGAAATTAAAATGAAATGTGAGACATGAATATAAAAAAATGAAATATGAAAAAAAATGAAAGAAAGAAAAGAAAGCTCACACAATTCTTTGATAATATTCTTAGAATTACATAATCATATTGCATATTTAATAATTATATATTGACACATTACATACTATTTTATTATTTAGTTAGTTAAGTTAGATAGGTATTAACCACTTAACACAGATAATTTATGTCAAACACATGTAACTATGTTCAATTTATACATTATTTTCTTTCTCTACTTTTTTTTTCACTTGGTTTTTTCTTTTTTCTATTTTTTTTTTCATAACATCGTCTTTAATCTTCTTGCATTAGATTTTTAATAACTTTATTCTTAATACACACTTAGTATAATTGATTAGTTTAATTCTAATTAGTTAGATTAGTCTTGACATGACATTTCATTACGACAGACTTTAAGATAATTGAGTAATTATATATCAACATTACACATTTTCTTTTAGTTAATATAACATTTTTGTTTAATAATTCTATATGACATGATCGTTAATATATTATATGAATGTTAGTTAGTCGACATGACCACGACACTGTTCTAGACAGAACATCGTAGGCCATATGTCGCATTTTTTGTTAAAATTTTGAGATTATTCAGATAGGTTTTCAAAAAAAATCTATCGAATAGATTTTTTTCCCCCCGGTGGACAGGGAATTGTTACGGTATTTTTATAGACGCCGTCTGCTAGAACGTGCAGTCTTGGGGATTGCAGCATTTAATATAATGTAAAGTATGATTAGGCTATTGAACGCTATTCACGCGAACGGAGTATGACGTGTATAGCGTTGGTAGGTCACGCACGGTGACCAAGAGACCGGACCCCTTTTCCTGCATGACCGTCGAACTGAGAAGACGTGTCCTTGTATTCCTATAGTGTCGGGCATGGAGTGCCACACAGTATTATAATATTTAAATATGGACATGGGTCAGTCCACTGTTACTATGAAAGAGATGAAATGTTTTCAGGTTAGTAATTGACTAAACCTAAATGTCGGGATGAATTAACAGTCCTTATTAATTGTATTTTGCCAGACGCATAATCTCACTGTCGGTTGTTGGGATCACCAACCACGCGTACATATAGTTATGACGTTCTGTCTACAATAATTCATGCTATTTGACAAGGACTGATTTGCAGATAAATCATATACGAAGTATGAACAGAACTTCAGATGTATGCTCTTCATGATGACCATGTGTGAACTATTTATGTATGAATTCAATGTATTAAATCTGTGCGGACTCAAGACATGACTTATCAAGTCTATGAACATTGGGAGTTGAAATGGTATGATGTTGACAGATATTCTATCCCACTTTTCGCGTAACCTAATACCAAAAGCACGATACCATAATTGACTAGCCAAGCCTGCAACAACCCGCTGAGCTAATGGGTCGCAACAGTTAGTTTGAATCGTTAATAGAGAACTGGAGGGGATTAACGGATGCATACTACAGTATGTCGATGGAGAACTCCACCCAGTTGTTTATGTCAGCAGTAAAGGAAGTCCAACTGAATTGAGGTATCCTATCAAATAGTGCGAATTACTTGTTATGGTCTGGAGTTTGACCAAACTTGAACTCTATTTATTGGGTACCAATTTTTTGATTCAAACCAGCCAGATGTCTTTGACATTTCTGCATACAGCAAAATACCCTAACCAAAGAGTTACCCGTTGCATCATGTTATTGCAAGCTTATGACTTCACTGTTCTTCCCATCGAAGGTGACAAAAATGTGATCGTCGATGTATTATCCAGACGTTCCAAGTAACTATCTATATAAATGGACATTATTAAATTGTCTTAAGTGATGAACATTACAATTTTTGTTGTCTTTTAATCGATAAATATTTCTGGACACATGAACATTACATTATTGCGGTCATTATGATCGAAGAACACGTCTAATCGTTGGATATTTCTTGATTACTTGATTCAGATAATACTTATCCAGTACTTCAGTACTTAGCGGACATTAATGTTACTATGGTTGACTGAATCTACATTCGTCTATTCCAGATTTAAGTGTCGATACATTATATCATGCATGTGTGCTTGGAATTTTCGGCACATCTTTCTTTTGAAAACCATTGGTTTTCATTGGGGTGGTAATATATGGTGACTCTTTTTGCACACAGCAGCGTCCATTACTTTGGAACTTTGTGACGCTCAAAAGCATGTTGCTACGCGCGTCATTGTGTGTGAATTTTTATGACGTACCGTTGTCTTGCACGGCGACGGAGAGAGACCTCGATGTAGTTCGGACCGGGATGGTCGCTTTTTGGATTGTGTTCATGTGAGTGTTTGGCGGTTGTAGATTCTTAAATGCTAAGCCTTTTTATGGCATTATCTTGACTAGTGTAGAAGTCCATTCCAAGTGTACTACTAAGTTAGTTTACATATCTCAGCGGAGACCGTGAAGTATAAAATGTATTAATTAACTATTGTAACCAGTCGTCGTGTGGACTGAGAAGTTCTATGAAAATGCTTAAGCTTATTGGCTCAATGACTGATCATCTGATGCCTTATGAATTTAACTGTAAGTGTGTTTTAGCTGGGATCTACAAATGTATCAGTGGAAATAGTCCAATAAATTGTGTTGCATTCGTGAACTTGGAGTTCTCTGAACTTATTGCAAAGTTGCACTTGGCTGTGTTCATATTCAATTATAAATATACCCCTAGTACTCTGGTCGGCGGCTATAATATAGCCGTGACATATGAAAACAATCAAAAGCAATGCCAGACAATATATACAACAAATATGAAAGGACAGTATTATAATGTACACATATGGATCTGTAGGAGTGTCACACAATGGATTGGTGCAACCCCTTCTTCTTCCTAATCTCTGTTTCACTACAGTAGAAATCGGTACATTTTGTATTGATTTTATTGCGATTTTTCCGAGTCGCACCCATTTCTTTCTCTGTCCACTGGAGCAGGTATTTTGTATCTACATTCTTTCGCTACTTTAAGTATATTGTGTCTTGTCTGTTTATCTGACACTCCTTGTGGATGATAACACTAAACATTTACAGGAGCGGCTGAGAGAACATTATCGACAACCAAGTTGGTTAATCGCAGGCGCAGCCGATATCAGTACACAGATTAACACGTACATCGCCCAGTGCAATCTGCTTAATCAGTGATAAGGCACGGTTACATCTCCGCCAAAGTTGTAAAGAGACGGATTTGTGTGTGCTCAAGCAACAGATAAGACATTACTTTAGCGAAAGTAATAAGTGTTACATCTGACACATGTTGTCGTATGAGGTTAACGACATGTTCGCGAGTCTGTACGCAAGGCATCGTATGTCTTATTGCCATATATGGTAATGCGTGACCTTTTGCTTTACGCACCTTATTTCATGTGGAATATTTTGAAAGTACCACACCCTAACCCGCCTGTTTGAAAATGATTGGAGCTTTCGGTTAGACTCCATAACAAACAGATGTGTGGGAAGGCAGTGAATATAACCTGACGCTTCAGTCAGTCAAAACTGCTGTGAAGATCACTTGCCAAGACACCAGACCTTGCTAGAGTGAAGTCTAGAATTCAGAATTCCATTTTATCAGTCCAGACACCTTTTATTTGAGTATTTATCTGGACTTACAAAAACACCCCAGGAAATCTCATTTTTAATAAGGAAAGCCTCTGACTGAGGAAGCTGAAGGAAACACACAAAATCAGAAAGGGAACTTATTAAATTAATGACACCCCTGACGCGTGTGAATGAAAAAGTCTGTGAGCCAGGATTGGTGTAAGTTGTCATTTTACATTCTATATTTCTCATTACTAACATGTGAACATATATATGTATACTGCCCTGTGAATTTTATTATGTGAAAATCGCTAGTGGATGACCCAATCAGTTGAGGCTGGCAACCTCAGCGTATAGAATGATGATTCATGAACCACCACTGCAAAGCTGGAGAGGCAATACCATCACAAGGAGAAGATAACAAATTCGGGACAGGAATTTATGTTCCAATGTGGCAAATAGTGAAAGAATATAGTATAAAAGATAATATATCTATTTTCAGAGCAGAGATGGTTGCAATTCTGATAGCTCTAGAGATATCTCTAACAATCCTCCTCATAAATTGACAGTTTTAATAGACTCAATTTCAGCAATTCAAGCAATAAGAAACCTATGAGAATGCAGTAGACCAGATAATACATAAGAGATATTTCTGACAATTACTTATTTATACTTTAGAGGATATTCCGTTCTCTAATAGCTTGTGTACCTTCACATGTTGGTATGGGAAGCAAATGAAAAGGCAGATAACGAAGCTAAGAAAAGTAGAAAAAAAAAGAAATTTTTAAAAAAATATGTAGATGAATAAAACAGATAACAAGCTTAATTAAAATAATAATAATTGAGGAATGGACAGTAGAGTGGGATGGAATCCTGAAGAGCAGACTCGCATATAAATTGTTCAGAGCTCCAACAAGAACGTGTCATGTATCTACAGAACTAAAAATTCCTAGCAATAAGAAACTTCTAAGACTGCAACTGGGAAGGGGCTATTATAGAATAGAAGAACCTTTCGGTGCTGAGTGTCTAGAGGAAAATAATGTGGAGCATTTCCTACTAAAAAATATAGGTGTGAACAACAGACAAAACCAGTATTAGATTATTTGTGGGGTTGTGATTCATCCATAACTGTAGTGCAGGTGTTCAGAGTAGCAAGACCTAAGGAATGCACAATATTGTAAAATATAATATAACAAGAAAACAATAATTTATATAAGGGTCAGTGATGGTGTGACGGGAAAGTGAGACTCTGGAGGGGGTATCGTAATGCTTTTTGACGATGGCAGATGATTGGTGGATTTGATGTCATCCTGGACACTCCAGGCTTTCCCATCCTTCTCCCTCTTGTTAACAACATGACAGTTGTGAGAGATGGTTTTTCTGAGGGGGGTGGGGGGGGTGGGGTGAGAGGCGAGGGTACACATATATGCATTCACAAAATGTTACATTCTTTATTTACTCTTACTTGACTTAGTTTAGTAGGGAGATGATGTCAGGTAATCTCTTTCATGATGGATAATAATTCTCCAACCTTTTTTTTTTTTGTCTGGAAATGGTTATTTCTTTTACCTGGTCTCTCATTCACACGATCTGCTCGTAAATGTGTTACAACATTTAACTCCACAGATTCAGGTGTCAGTATGGGTTCAAGCGAAAGTGATTGATTACCCTAATCTGCAAAATATGGTCGCTGAAGTCCCGACATGGCAAGCATTGAGGGAAGGGAGTAAAACAATAGTTAAGTACAGAAAATGAGATGAAGCGCAATAATGTCGGCGATAAACATGAATGCTTGGAAAAGAGAACGAACAATTCTGTCACACAAATTCAGTTATTGATAGTTATAACTAGTGCAACATCCACATTCTGACCCAACACATTTGTTTCTTTAGACTTGTTGTGAGGCCAAAGTCCCTGCATGCTTGAGAGAAGCGATGCATCAAGCTCTGAAGCCCCTGTTGACTTGCAGTGATAACTGCAGCGTCATCAGCAAAAAACAAGTCTTTTATAGTGACCTTTCAGATTTTAGTTTTTGCCTTCAGCCTCTACACCTCATGGTAGAAGGGGAACGACTAAGTAAGTAAGCCTTCAGCCTTGCGAGATTAAACAGTCAGCCATCTGACTTAGCTAACTTACATATCCTAATTATAATCCATCAAGGGCTGAATTGGATATTTTTTCTTTAAAAAAAATTATTTAGCCAATTCTAAAACAAGAAACCTTTATGGTATTTAATGTTTTAATTTCATCGATATTCATAACTTCAGCAAAGAGTGTATCACCAGTCTTCATTTCAACCATTCTAGCATCACATGGACGAATCGTATCTTTACTTTCTAGGATTGAACATACATTTTCCTGTTTGGTGATACCAAGATTAGAATGATTACATTTGACTAAAACATGTAGAGTTCCACTGTCAGTACAGTGCCTCAATGTGCTGCACACAAAATATGTCCCATCTACTGGGGCAGTAAACACTCCTGACAATGGGTTAAAGTGACCACCCATATTACAATAAACTTGAACATATTGATCTATAACACGGCCCGTGGCAAAAAATCCCGAAAAGGTTCTCACTGCAGAGAAGCCAAATACTGGTCTTGAGGACTGCATTTCTGTAATAAATCAAATAATACTATCTTACAAGGATAATTGATTCACTACAACACTAATGATAAAATATTTACAAAAATTAAATAAATTATTAAGAGAAAAGTAAACATACAAACTGGCTCCAGAGAGACATGACAACATTAAATTGGCTCACAATAAAAATAAACTTAAAGCTAGTTATTATGAAAGAAACAGTTTAAAAAAAATTGCTATGAGGAATTAAAACACAATAGCACTGGCAGCAGTGAAATGATAAATACTTCAAAACTTGGATTGAAAAAAAAACAAACACTAAGATAACTGCAGGTAAATGAAAAAAACGGGAACAGAAATGTATATTAAAAAGAGGACAGAACTGACTAAAGTAATATCATTAAAATTATCATCATGGACCAAACATGCTGGTGAATGATGATAACGCAGGCTGATATGTGGATATATCCTTTAACCTAAGCTTGTAGGATGACTTTCATACTGTTAAAAGAACTTTGGGACACATTTTTGCTTCGTTAGATTTGCTCACTATTAATTGCTATGTATTTGTATCATATTTCCATCAATACCTTGATGAAAGATTTATGTAGCATTTGTATATGAAACCTAAAGGATCAGAGCAGGAAGTTTGAGATTATTTTTGGGAGACAGATTCCATATTTAGGAGGAACATATCCCAAAGCAAAATACTTTATTGTAACGGTGCCACTTTTTTATGCCACATCTCTTATGTATCTAACACACTTGTTATGTACCTTGTTGCTAGTGTTGTGTGTTCCATATACAAATTAATAAGTGAAGCGTTGTTTCAATGAACTAACCTTCAATTAAAGTAACAGAATACAATGATGAATAGGTACAATGAATCATGATATAAATCAACGTTCTCCAACAGCTCTGCGGAAGGTCACCCAACAACAACCGACATGGACGCAGTCTGGGTTTCCATGCTAAACTTTAACAGTTCCTCCCCAGTGATTGATAGCTAGTACCATATCTAACTGCTGGTCTTCTTTGTCTTCCAGACCTTTGTGGAGGCACTGCAACCTCCACTGTCTTCTGTGACAGAATCTGGTGCGTCAAACTGCAGATTAGATGCTCCCTTGTAAACCTGATCTATGATGGCTGTGTTAAGTAAAAAGTCATCATAGCTATCATCGGTGGGTGGTGTCATTTTCATAAGACTACCCGGACTTAACTGGTTTGGGTGTTTCTGTATAGTCAGGTTGTTATCCAGATGAACTGTGTACAAAATGTGACCAATGGTTCTTATGATATGACCATGCATCCAAGGATCACCTTTTGAGGATTAGCACCTTACCCACATAGGGTCTCCAATCCTAAATCTTGAGACTTTACCTCCAACTATTGTACCCGTTTGTTCTCGCCGAGGAATTAGCGATGGTAGTTGTGTCCTTCGCTGACGGATGTGTAAGAGCTCTGCAGGGGATTTGCCAGTGATAGTATTTGTTGTTGTTCTGTAGGCAAAAAGTAGTTCATCCAGAGCTTGTCCACTCATAGTCTTTGAAGCAAAAGCTATTGGTCTCTAAGAACCATCTTGGTAATGATGTGATAATACTGCTTCTATTCCATATGAAGATGTGTCTGTAGCAAGTATAATGGGCAGGTTCCACACAAGATGTACCAATTTAGTTGCAGTTATGATGGCTTTCTTAAGAGCTTGGAAAGCTCATTCCTGATCTGCAGACCAGAAAAATGGTGTATCCTTCTTTCTTAACTTATTTAGTGATGCAGAAAGTTCTGAAAAATTATCAATGTACTTATAGTAATTTCTTTTCCCCAAGAAGGACTGAAATTAAGTTAAATTTTCTGGGTGAGGTAGATGTTTGATAGCTTCAATTCCAGAGTCTGATTGACGTATTCCTTCACTGGAAATAATGTTACCTTCAAGTGTTTGCAGATGTTCATTGCCTAGCCTTCCTGTTACAATGATATCATCCAGATGGTTAGCACAGTCATCAAGATCTTCGGTTATCTGTTCTATACAGTGTTGAAAAATAGCAGGAGTGCACGAGATCTCAAATGCAAGTCTTTAATACTGGTATGGTCCATGTTGTATATTGATAACTGCTAGGTTCTTAGATTCTTCTTCCAGTTCAGTTTGAAGATAGGCATCAGACAGATCTAATTTGGAAAACTTTTTTTTCCATTTTGTGGTTTATGAAATAACTCTTCTGGTCTTGGTAAAGGATACTGTTCAACTTGAAGCTGTGAATTAATAATACCTTTGAAGTCTTCACAGATTTTAACACTGCCGTTAGACTTCGGAACCACAACTATTGCTGCAGACCAGCTGCTTGTCTGAATTGGTTTCATGACATCAAGCTCCTCCAATCTTTGTATTTCTTTCTTTACTGCATCTTTCTGAGCGAAAGGAACCGGTCTAGGCTTGTGAAACTTTGGAACTGCATCTTTATGTAGCTGCAAATGTGCTTTAAATGTCTTGCATGTTCCTATCCAATCTGCGAAATCTTTGGAAATCTAGAACTAAGACAGTTTACTTTTGATGCATGAATGGGTTTTACTATTTTGACAATTTCAGGTGGACTCTTTAATTTTAAAACTAAATGCATTAAACAATAGGGCTCCAAGCAGATGTATGCTTTCAAGTGTATCAGTCACTAATAATCGAAGTGTTCTAATTTTATCTCCTAACCTTACTTTTACGTTTGTTCAACCTTTCAGTTCACAGAACCATAACTTTTTACTTGTGAGTTAATGGGCTTTAGCCTTGGCATATCTATCTGCTCATAATCCTTCAAGCCTACCATGCCACAAGTGTATCCTGTGTCAAGCAGAAATTTATCCAAGTGGCTATTCACCATGACATTGATGTAAAATTTATCATTCTGTTCTTCAATGCTGACTGTGTTCACATCTTCAGACTGACCCTTCCTTGACCTACTAGTAAACTTGTCTAGACTACAGCTCCGATGTGAGTTATTTACATGTGTAGCACCTGAAGTTTTCCCCAATGCACACATGGTTGAAATGTATCAAATGTTTCAGCAAAAATTGCACCGAAACTGTCTATATTTACATTCATATCACTCATGTTTGCTAAAACATGAAGGACAAGACTTAACTTATTTACTTTCAAGCTGTGTGACTTGACTCTGTCTGTAGCTTTTCTATTCAGTGATATGGCATGCTTTTGTTTATAAAATGGTTTCATCACATTAATGCCTGAAGATATTGGCTTCTCATGTCCAGTTTTACTTGCAGCCAAAGTTGTTTCATATAATGCTGCTATCTGAGATATCGTATCAAGGGATGGATGTCTTCTGACAATGTAGATCTTCTAATAAACTCATGCAGTGTGAAATGAAGAATCACCTCTTAATATGCTCGTCTACTAGTGACTGTCCACAACCATCCTTGGGGTACACAAATCTACAATCCGTCACATGACCACAAAGTTCAGCAATCCACCATGCGTTCGACTGATTTGGTTTCTTCCTGGATTGCCAAAATTTATGACAAGCTTCTTATCAGACGTGTTCAGTTTTGGAAGTGTGTTGTCACCTTGGACGTCAGTTCTGTGTATGTAAATTTGGATAGATCTTCTGTTCCGCAAATCTTCTACGTTAGCTGATATTAAAGATGAGTCTATCCAAGAAAGGAAATAGTGCCTTTTTATCAGGTCATCTGTTTGTAGATGAGCAACAAAATGATGGTTTACTCGCTTAAGATGAATGTCCCATTTATCCTGTTCTACCTTAAATTCAGGGAATGCAGGAATGGTTCTTTGATTGGTGTGACACATGGTGCCAATGCTGCATCTGTGCTGCTGCAGTTTATTGCTTCTGCAACAGCAGATTCAATATTTTTCTTTGGTCTTCCCTTTGCTATTTCATTTGGCCCATCAGCTTTTTAAGCAATATGGTTATTTCTGATGTTTGTTCTGCCATACTGTGAAATTGTTTTGTATGGAAAATAATCTCAATAGGTATATCCACACCATGCTTTGCCCAACACAGCAGTTTTTTACTAACATGACCTTTTGTTAAATGCCTTGGTAGTAAAGGATTTCAAGACATGCAGCTGAAAGAAGTTGCCTAGCATCTTTGCTAACACACTTTTAAGGTGGATATACACAAAGAAAAAGATTTGAGAGCAAAAATGAAAACTAACAAAATTGCAGTCAAACTTCCTCAAACCAACGAAAACAATGCTTTTATTGTACAAAACAGAAAAGTCAAAAGACTTTTTTGTCCAGGACACATGAACACAGGCAGAATGTTTCATGTACAGCCAGGTCCCCACCCAAAATAAAAACTACGTTTTGTTTTCCCTTGTCCCCTGCTGTTAAACATGGGATAGAAACGGCGAAAAATAACAGTTTCATTCATAACTTTTACCCTTTCACTCAATTTTTTTTCTTATGCAGTCTTAAGTCTGACAAAACATAAATTCTGAATGGGATGACTATGAAAACTTTTAAACTAGTGGTTAAATAAAGCTTTATAACCTTACTGTCCTGAAGTTAAATGAGTTAGCTGTGAGACCTACAAGGCATTATCATTCTTTTTCCTTTGCCACTCTGTTTCTTATTCTACACTGAGAATAATTCAGAGCATATGACTTACCCAATTCTACAATTCTTGGACAGACGGCTGCAACTTCCTTCACTACTTCCCGCAACTAGAAAAGAAGAAAGATCACACAATTAGACAACAAAGGTTTAATATTCTTGCTCAATGTTTGCTATTTTATAACTTTAGTCCCTCATAATCATCCCCAGAAATATGCATAATTATGGGCACACTTTGAGAAGCCTGGGGCACGTTGAAGGGATGCAGCCTAATAGAGAAACAAGAAAGGTGATACCAGATAACGTGATGGCACAACACCATTAAGGTGGATGAATAGCATTTTTTAAAAACCACCAAAAAAAGTACTCAGACTTTTAAAGTGGGGAAACACTACCAAAAACACATAAATTTTCAATGGAACATGTTCAGGCTAAATGCATGCAAAGGCCCAGAATAAAAAAAAAGAGCTCAAAACACAGAAATTTAATTCTTGATTTGCAAGATATCACTTCAAAAACCAGAAAATAGAGATCAAGAATACAGAAGAATAAAGAAAAATTAGCTTGCCTGAAAAGCTGACAAACTGCCAAATGATAAAGGCTAGCATGTGCATCCTGGTAATTATAAGAGTATATGAGGAGGACTGCAGTAAGATGGGGGTAAAACTGTAGAATAAAATAAACAAAAACACAAATAGTGATACGTCTTACTGGGAGAAAGGACAAGAAAAAACTGACGTTGCGGCTGTGGCCATGCGTGCTGGTCATAATGAGGATATAGTGGTTTGTATCATTGCCCTAACAGTAGGCAGTTTGGATGATGATGTTAAGATACTCCTGATCAAACTGACGATTACAACAGCGTATGACAGACAGATGGTTGATGGTTTAACATCTTCTGAACATACTTCACGTCGACAGCAGTGAACAGTATTGCGACTTTAATTACATGAAGTCAAAAGATTTGAAAATAGAGATGTGCCCAACCTCCCTCCGAGGCTGGTAAACTTTATAAAGCAACTTCCATAGGCAATTACTAAATATCGTTCTTACTAAATTTTCCATATAATCTCTGTTCAGCGTCACTGCTTCAATATTGTATAGTGTCTCTAGTAGTCAGGATTGTTAAAACTTGAGAACCACTGTTGTCACTAAGTTTCTTGGCATAGTATTTATCTCAGTACTCACTGTTACTAAATCTGTTCTGCTCTATCTCTGCTGTACTGTTTTCTTCTTGAATTTGTACGTGTCTTAGTGAGAGTTAGTTGGTGTATCTTTAGATAGGCTGGTCTACTACCAGGGATGACTTTCTACCAAGGTCTCATTATTGTAACAGTTTATCTTGTTGGCGTGACTTAACATACCTGGCCTGGCCTTCTTGAAAACATAACTGTGCATTCTTGAAAAAAAATGGAAACAATGTCTCTCTTGACCACATAATAAAATAATGTACTATCATCTAAAATAGTGGCGTACAAGCGATTAAAAGGCTAGACAAATAGTTTTAACATTCCGTCATCACAGAAGCAACCAACTAGTTGGCATATTGTCCATTTTGCCCCTTCTAATATCACTTGCCACTTCAAACTCTAATACAAGCAACTTGATTCCTAACACTACTCGCGTTCAGACTTTACTGACTAAAAAAGTGTACCAAGATTTTCCATGATAACTGTACCCATACTTTCTAGCACAAAACAGTTCACTAGTAATATGAACTTCCCGTGCGTGCAATCACTAACGCATAGTTTAAAAAAAAAAAAAAAAACTCCGAACCTGCCAGTACTTTTTCTCTAAAGGGGCATAAAAACACTACTGTTGATGGATAGTCGCCCTTTGATAATAAGTCTATAGGTCATGGATTTTTTGGCCCTTAAGTTAGCTTCAATAGTCTGTTCATTTCCCCTATGCAAATTTATGAAACCGGATTTCCGAACAAAAGCACTTCGTTATCCCCTATTTTGAATTATCACCATTAGCTACAAGTATTATAAGGACTAACACCAACAAACAATATCAAAATCTATGGTATAACCTTTCCCTCACACCCAAATTGCACACACAAGGACAAATGGAAAAATCTAACATCCAAAATACCAGACATGCTGCACAGATACAAATACAAAACCACAACGATTTTTGGACAAAGTTTAATTGTAAATACATACATTTTCCCTAAGCTTTTTTACATTGTCACAGTTTTCGACCCCCCAATAGAGACTATCACAGATTTAAACAAACAGGTCACAGCACTTTTTTGGGTCACACAATTTACAGCATTAAACACAAGACATGTATACAAGAAAAGAAACATGGAGGGACTGCCCTTCAAGACATAAAAAAGATCTAGGCACTAAGAATTAAACACACAGGCAGCATCATCAAACACCCAGAACGACACACACTCGCTCATTATTACATGGAACTCAGACTTTCCAAACTGAGACCACTGAACAATGCAATTCCCCATCACTTTGGCCCTATGCCCTCATTTTATAAGACATGCATACATCCAAGGACATGAAAAATTAATTCACCAGAAAACAAATGCAATATATAAACATTTAGTTAAACTCCAAGCACCACCATTACACCTAAGAATTAAAAGAGGACAGAAATATGCTATTAAAAATTACACCGAAACCTTCACTAACTTGCACAACCTAAAAATCACTGCTAAAGCCTTTAGACTAATATACAACATGACACCCACAACAAAACGAGAAGCACACAGATCCAACCAAATAACAAATTGTCAGCCATGTAGGAAAAGCATCCAAGAAACAGAAGATCACTTGTTTTTTTTTTTTTAATGCAGTACAATCACACCTACAATGAAACCACTGCAGAAAATCATCGATTTACAAACACTACAAAAATCAGATATCTACAAAGCAATCATTTTAAACATAATTCCGAAACAGCCAATAGCACACACACATTGATCTTGATTATTTTATCAGAATTTCGGAATCAGATTTGGTGTTTTCGGAATCTTGCCATGTTTAATCATTGTATTTTCAACGCTGGTTTATTTCTGCACATTTTTCCTCAGAGAGTTTTATCAATCGCCCCTGAGATGGTACCTCTTCCTTAACGAGGCAGCCTTGATTCGTAAAATGACTCTTTCTTTCCCCAACAGCCCTCCCTCCATCTCACTACTATCTCATTCTCTGTCTGTCCTAACATTTTATAAGTAAGCTTTCGGCCTTCTGTGCCCCCTCCCTTCCCCAGTCTCTCTATCCTCTAAAGTACTTCAGCTCGACCTTTTAAACTACTCATATATTCACGGGAGGTCAGTTTTACCACAGTTCTAGATGTCGTTAAAATGTCAAGGTCTGACCTTGCTCACTGATCCATAAGTGTGTTCGTGGGAAGTCTTTGACGCTGGTATTGTACTGCTAATGCATTTAAATTCAGGTGGAAATAATTGACAGCACGGGGAAAAAAAAATCACAACAGCATTGACTAACATTTTAATCATGAATGTATATATCACACGTTGGCTGTTTTATTATTATGTTGATGAAAGTAGACCTTTGGTAGGAATATGTGTGTACTAGTGTATATGAATTTTATCTGTATTTCAATTTGGCCTTGTATTTTAATAATGCGCATGATGTTTGTAATATGGTGTAAAAAGCAACGATATCTCTCTCTCTCTCTCTCTCTCTCTCTATATATATATATATATATATATATATATATATATATATATATATATATATATATATATATATCTATATATATATATATATATATATATATATATATAGATATAAATGTGTATTTTTTCTTTCTTTCCCTAACTTCCCCGCCCCCTTTAACACACATCCTCATCCTCCCTTCTCCTCCCCACCCACACACAACATTAAAGATGAGGTACTCCATCACCCAATATTTTGATCTTAAGTACACGCACATGCGAGATTGTATGCATGTTTCAAATGTTTTATCATCCTTTTTGTCATGTCCGCAGAGAGAAGGTTGCCTTTAAATTATTATTATTTTATTGTCTATGTATCTATTATCAGTTATTATTTTTAAATTTTTGATGCATATGTACATGTGTAGTTTATTTATTTTATTATTATTTTAAAATGGATGATGCAGATGTAAGCTTTTTATAGGATGATTTTGCACAAGTCAACAGCAGACCGTGTGGTCTTTGGTCAGAATACGTGGGTGTCCACACACACACACAAAATGTTCTAACGAAACGTTAATACTGACCCCGGCCGTTCGAGCTGTGACACGTTGAAGATTTACGACCAATGGTATTCGGCATCTGTAATTACAGGGACGTGGATAGTCACGACCGCCAAGCATTGAAAGTCGGCAAACAGCGGTCGTTAAATTGTGGCAGTGGAAAATCGTTTTAAGTGTGCATAATTGTGTATGTGAGTATGTGTGTGTGAGAGCGATGGGTATCCTATTTTCCACTTGGAATATGTTACAAACTTGAAAATCCTATTTTTTAACATTAAGGAGGCCAAATTTAATTTTGCTCTATTCATCTTGAGAAATTGAATAAGTAAGCCTAATAACATATGGGTGCAAGTATAAATGTGTAGGTGAACGAATATAAACAGTAGTATTTGCGTGCATGTGTGCCAATGAAAGTGTAAGTTTGAGTATTTATAGGTATTATGCAATGTACTCTCCTTGTGTTTCATTTTGCTGATTGCACATGGTTTTATATAATTGGGAAAAAAAATACATCGTAAGTAATCCCATGTCAATCAACAGTATCTTTTAATAAAAAAAAAAATGCAAGGTGCAATGAAACGTGCTTGTAACGGTGTGTACGTATATGTGCCCGAGTGTGTATAAATGTATATTTTAATTTAATGAAATGTTCAATTTTTTTTTTCTCCTTTATGAAATGTGAATAAAGTTTATTGTGACCGGTCACACACCGGGCCCACTTTCTCAGATGCAAACTGTAGACAACCACACACATGATGTTTAAGATTTCGGTTTCCTTAGAAAATAATCAAACACGTGGTACTTAATTTTAGTTCAGCTACATCGTAGGGTTTCAGAATTTGATTTATGGTGTCAAGATCCAACGTCTAGCTCAGATAACATCTCTTTCCTGCTCGGCCGTGAAATCGAATCTGAATGAGTGAAAGGTGGATGTTTTTCATCCAGTACAAAGCAAGGCGACCAACATTCAGGAAATAAAATGGAATCGGAAAGAGAAAGTCAGCGTTACTTCAGAAAGCAAAATGGGAAAGAAGGGTTTTAATTGTATCTTCACCGAAACATTGTAGTGGAAGTTTTGTCTATTCAGTATTTCCCTCCTTATTTCTCCCTCTCCACCCCCGCCCACTGTCATCACTATAAAAACGAGTGTGCATTATAATTTCAAGAACAAGGTAGTATGGTTCCTTTATCCCTTTTTCCCGTCTCCCTTTAATTACTACTATCATTACAAAAAATGTACAATGTATCAATGTATAATCTTTTTAAATGTGCAAGAAAGAGTTTATTGTAAATGAGTGGGTGCGAGGGAGTGAAAGTTTTTCTATACAACTGTTCATTGTGTAATTGTCTTTTCACTGAAGTTTCTTTATAGAAATATGTAAAATGAACATGTTTTGTAAACTTAAATGGAATGCGAATAAAAGAAAAAAGGAAAAATTATTTTTGACCGGTCATTTGACCGAGAAAAATAAAAAGGCCGATTAGGAAGCAATTACCGCTTGGCCGTGAAATCAAATCTGACTGAATGCTTTCTGTGACAAAGACGAGTTATTTGTGATATATCCAGTTCTAAACAAGGAGAGCACGACTGTGGAAATAAAATAGAATCGCACATAAGAAAGACAATGTTATATTTTAAAACACAAACGAAAAATAAAATGTTTTCATTGTCCCTTCACTGAAACTTCTTAGTCCGTTCGGGTGTTTTTTTTTTTTTGTCTTCTTCTTCTTCTTCTTGCGATCGCATCTTTGATGTTTACACCGTCAGACGAGTTCTCATGATGAATTCGACTGTTGTTTGAAGTTCCTCTTTAACTCCATATAGCTTTGAGTTTAGTGTTGAGTCATTGGGCCAGTATATCTTTCTTAACTGGTCATACAGAGGACAGTCCTGTAGAACATGCTCAGCAGTTTGTTCGCTTAATCCACATGTGCACAGTGGTGAAGCAGACAATCGTAGCTTGTGCATGTGTTTATTCAGTTTGTTATGCCCTGTCCTGAGTCGAAAAATAGTTATCTGTCCCTGCCGGTCGAGAGTGTGATAGTCGTCTTTGGGTTGGTTCTGTTCTCTTCTGATAGTCTGGATAGCTCTCTTTTTCTCAAAGTATGTGACTTCATTATCTTCTTGTTCACATTCTCCTCCCTTTTTTGCAAGTTTATCTGCCTTTTCATTTCCGGGTACACCACAATGAGATGGTACCCACTGAAGTATGGTTCTCTTTTTGGCAGCTACCTTGTTTAGTTCATTTCTCAGATGCGGGAGTTTACCACCCTTGAGAGCTTGCAGGACAGACAGTGCATCTGTGAGGATGACTACCTGGTGGCAGTCAGAGTTGGTGTTATAAATCATATTTGCAGCTTGCTCTAGAGCTTGAACCTCAGCTGTATAGTTGGAACAGAATTTACCAGTGGGAATGTGCCTAGTCTCATAGTGGTTGTCAGGATAAGAGATAAAGATACCGGCACCTCCATTCCTAACAGCATTAGTTGCTGATCCATCTGTATAGGCATGTATCCATGATTGATTGGGATAGCTTTCTTGGATCATACTCAATGTAGCAGTTCGTTTTTGCAGATCATTATACTCACATCCACTTGTGAGACCACTGACTGATGTATTAATTTGGAGGGCACTGCTGGCCTGCTCCCATGGTACAGGGTATAGGGTGGGCTTCAGTGGTGTTGTCTTCATGGATAGGTCTTCTTGATGCTGTCTTATAAGTCTTTTCCCCCGATGCACAAAGCTGCTACGCTTTAGACGTCCCAATGCCAGATCATCTAGTCTTGCCTTCATTGGGTGCATTTGCATACTGTTGTACTTTTCCATCTGGATCATGGTTTTTGTGTCTCTTCTATGGGACAATGTCTGTAATCCAGCAACCTTCTGCATCTCTGTTATTGGTGTAGTTTTCATGGCTCCTGTAATGAGCCTGAGAGCTTGATATTGCACCTTGTCCAAAGACTGCAGATGTGAGTTAGCAGCTGATGACCATGCTGCTGAGCTAAACTCTAAGTGTGGTCTTATTACTCCATTATAAATCTTCTTTAGATTTCGTTCATTTGCTCCCCAGTTGGTACCTGCTAATTTTCTGAGTATGCCTAGTCGTCTTCGGGCCTTTCCTTCTGCATTTTCAATATGCTTATTCCATGTAAGCCTTTGGTCAAATGTCACCCCAAGATAGGTGGGGTAGCTTTCTTCCTTGATCACGGTTGTCCCTAGGTGTATGTTAGCTGATTTGTCCTTGGGGGCGAGGGAGAACAGTGTTGTGGAGGTTTTGTCTGTGTTTATTGTGATAAGCCATTTCTCTGCCCATGACACTAGCATGTCTGCTGCCCGCTGCATTCTATAATTTGCTGTGGTGACATTTTCATCAGCGCACCAGAGTACTAGGTCATCTGCATATAAGGCAGCTTTAACTCCTGCAGGGAGATCTTTCACCAGGTCATTGATGTAAACAAGGAAGAGTGTTGGGTAAATTACTCCTCCTTGAGGTACCCCCTGATGGAGCAACACTTTTCTGCTCTGCAGACCGTCAAGAGTGACTCTAGTTCTCCTGTTATGCAAGTATGACTGGATCCATTTCATCATGTTGCCTTGGATTCCACTTCTCCTAAGTTTTGCAATGAGGCCATCTTTCCACACCTTGTCAAAGGCCTGCTTGAAGTCGACCCAGATCGTTAGGACCTTTTTCTTCTCCTGGAAGGCATCTTCTATTGCTGGAGACAAGTAAGTAACTTGGTCTTCTATACTGTAGCATTCTCTAAATCCAGCTTGTTCCGGCACCAGGATCTGCTCAGACTCTAAATACCATTTCAATCTGTGGTTGACTATTCGCTCCATAGTCTTCCCAACATAGCTTGTGAGACTGATTGGCCGGTAACTTGCAGCCTCGGTCTTACATTTCCCTTTCTTTAGTATGGGTATTGTGATGGCTTCTCTCCATACTTGGGGTACCGTTCCTTTCAACCAGCTGTGGTTGAATATCTCAAGCAGTTTTGTCTTTGCTGCTGAGCTCAGATTTACTAGCATTTCATTGCTGATTTTGTCTGGGCCGGGTGACTTTTGAAACTTAAGCTTGGAAATAGCCTTCTGTAGTTCTCCTAGTGTGATGGGTTCCCTCATTGGGGCAGGAGTATCTGTCTGTCCCATGGTTGCCAGTATTTCTTTTCTTATCTCTCTCTGATGATCTATGTTAATGGGTAAGTTGCTTTCTGAACTGTATCTTCTAGCAAACAAGTCTGCAGCTTGTTTGCCTCTGAAAAGTTTGCCACCTTCATCCAATGTGATAGTCTGCCTAGGTGAGGAACGCTCTTCATTTAGAGACTTGACTAATCTCCAAAGTTTCCTGCCGTCTTTCTCAAGGTTCAGCGATGCCGTTTTAGTTCTCCAGCTTTTCCGTTTTTCTTCTAGCTTTGTTCTCTGAAACTCTGCTACAGCCTTTTTCCATTTGTTGTGAGTTTCAAGTGAAGGCTGAGACTCTGCGTCCTTTCTAGCCCTGTCCATAGCTTCCTGACGTTCTTGGAGTGTGCTGGACCAGTATGGTATGTAGTTACGCCGGCATCCTTTGGGAATGGTTTCTTTTGCAGCTTGTAGTATGCATCTGTTGAAGTCTTTTACCACTTCATTAATGTCTCTGTTCTGTACCTTGAGGGTAGACAGCAGCGTGTTCACCTGATGCCTGAATAAACCCCAGTTGGCTTTTTTGTAGTTCCATCTTGTAATGGCTGGGCCTGTACTGAGAGTTGCACTCTGGACAGTAAGAAAGATTGGGCGATGGTCGCTTCCCCCTAGTTGGTCTCCTACTTCTCTACTAATAGATCCAGCTATATCTGGTGTGGAGAAGGCAAGATCTGGTGTTGAAGTTGTGTGCCATCCTCTGGAGTAGAAGGTAGGAGTATCTGTGGCATTATTGACTAGGATTAGGGAGTGATCATCTTGCCAAGTTTCAACCTCTTCACCTCTGTGATCCAGATGGTTATAGCCCCAGCTCTGGGAGTGGCTATTAAAGTCTCCAACTGCTATAAAGTTGGTGGCTGGTACCTGTATAGAGCTGAGACTCAGGGGTTTGTTGTTCGGACAGTAATAGTTCAGGAGTTCTATTTCCATCTTGTCTACCTTTATCTGCAACAGCTGATATTCTGCTCCATCCATGTAGGTTTTCCTTTCGTGTGCAGGAATGTTATTCCTTACAAGAGTAAGTACTCCTCCTTTTCGTCTATCTTTTCTGTCGGATCTGAAGCATTGATATCCCCTTATTTTAAAGGTTTGATCTGCTTTCAAGTGAGTCTCTTGGATACAGCAAACACTGACTTGCTTCTCATACAAGATGTTTTCCAGCTCTGTCTTTTTGCTGTATCCAGCCTGCTTGCTGTTCACTCCCTCTGCATTCCAGTGCATCATGACAAGTGGCACTCTGGGTTTCTCTTTTTTCTGTTTTGTTTTGGTCAGTAGTTCTCCTCCGCCGTCTGCTGACTCCACAAGACGGTCTAGAGGGTCCTCCAGTAGCTGAGGGTGGGCTCTGTCGAGGCTCAGAGCCCGGCACTGCACCTGCCTGGTGGAGCTCCACAGGGCGAGCACCAGTACGAGATTTATTTGACGGTGTACTCTCTCAAAAAAAAAAAAAAAAAAAAAAAAAAAAAGCGAGTTGCGTGATACTGTGGTTTCCGGTGCGCCTTCTGGCCCAGTATCTATGACTTTAGCACCTGTTCAACGGGAGAGTGGGCTCATCCCTAATCTGTTTATGTTCCCAGTAGTAGACTATTCGCAAGCAGCCTGGGGGTGTCACTGCTCTGCGCGGACCTTGTTTACCGAGGCGGCGTCCGAGCTCGTATGGTGAAAATATGGTTGCGTTATCTTCAAAATAGCCCTGTCTTTCCCATGGCTTTTCTGCCATCCTGCAACTTTGAGTTAGGGAGTTCTGAGCTCCAGTCTCTTTCCCAGGCATTTTATCCTGGCCTGGCACGCATACAGAGGACCCCACTTCTGGTTCTAAGTTAGCAGTTGGGGATAGGTGGGGTAGCACACTGTGCATTCCCCGTCATCCAGGGGGCTCTCCAACTATGCAGAGCTTGCATAATGCTGTGCTCTGGTTCTGGGCTCTCCCAAGGAATCCTCACGTCCTGCACAGAGCCACTTCCAGATACCCACCACCTGCCAACCCTCCATTGTAGAAATCTCCTGCATGCGGCCATCCAGTCAAGAGCCAGTATTAAGTCTGGTGCCCAAGTGATCCCCCCAAGCTCAGTGTGCAATGCTGGGTTCTCATCATGCTGCAACACAGGGGGGATTGTGATGCTCAGCCATCTCTCTCAACTCTGCACCGATAAGTGACATCGGGGACTTAACTGTGCCTCAGTACTGGGAGGCCCCGTTTCCGGGTACACCACACACAGCCAATTGAGGCAACGGTCGCCGTGGGCGTGTCTTCAGTGGGGAAGTTGTGGAGTCTTCCTGTCCATGTTCTTGCACATCCTAACACTGCCCGCAAGACATCGGAGGTTTGGAGAGTGGCCTTCTCTGCTTTTTTGAGCCGGGGTGGGCTCCCCGGGCAAGTCTCGATGGGGATCGGGACGTGTCCACGCGCCAGTGGGCCCAGCATCGGCCGCATCTGATGGAGGACTTGCTCTGCCAGGTTTGATGTGGATTTCCTACCGCCCCGGGTAGAAGCCAGAAGTGTACTGTGCCAGCTCTGGGGGAGATAAAGGGGGTGTTTCTGCGTCTCCTTGTGATACGTAGCCAAGGTAGGGCTCACAGTGCTCTTTCCCCGCCACCAAATTGCCTGCTGGTTACGCCGAGTTCTCCGAGCTCTAGGCATGTGACCAAGAGTTGAAGGCAATAGGATCGTCAAGTCCTGAGTCTCTGTGCCTGTACGATGGGTTCCGATCTTCAGGGAGCAGTCCACGCTCGTTCCCACTCCCAAGACTTGTTCAGTATCCATCTGGCTCCTTCCCACCCACAGAGGGCGTGTACGGTGTAGTACACCGGTTTTATTATCGAGGTTTGCTCCTCTAGATCCGTTGTGTTTAGCCTGAGGATTCGCACCCTCAGTTACCAGGACTACCTCGAGGAGGGTGTGGCTCTTCACCACGCACAACGATCTTGGGGTATGAGAGGTTTTGCTAGGCCAAGAGACTAACACCGCAATGGTCGCTCCTTTCATGAACAAGAATTCACTAGGCCTAGGGTGAAGCAAGGGGGGAAACCCACTACCCACAACACCAGCACATCATACCCCCTGTCTGTAAAGACTTTGCCCCTTTTTTTTTTGTCAAAACAGAAGCTTACATACCACCAGTCATTCAATGCTCAAACTGCCAGAAATTTGGTCACACCAAAAGAACATGTAGAAGTAAGCCTAAATGCCGATATTGTGCAGGGGACCACACCTATGATCACTGCAAATTAGTAAAAGATGATAAAGATCACAGAACACAAAATATAAAGAGAAAATGTGCAAATTATCTATGAAACCACAGTGCACGTTTCCTAGGATGTCCACATTACCAACAAACAAAACTAGCTCTAATAAAATCAATCAGTACTAACACACCATTTAAAGTACCACTGCAACAACACCAACCATCAGTCGCTACATCTACAACTCCATCATCAAGAGAAATCACAGTCAGAACCAGAAATGCTGAAATAACCCAACAGAAAAATAAAGTCCAAAAAATACTGACAAAAGATAGCAATCTACCAGAGGTAAGTGAAGTAACCACATCATCAATAACAGAAGATACAGTGAGAACGGCAGAAGAAATCTTGAAAACCATGAGAAAAATACAGCATGAAGTAGCTAAACATGTGGCTAAATTAGCAGAACTCAAAGAAGAGAATGAAGATTTACTGAAAAGGACTGAGTCAGAAAGACAACTCATAAGGAGTGAGCAAATACGAACAGATAGTAACCAACAAGAAGAAATGTGGAATGAAAAAATGATAGATTGTCATAAACTTATTCATTCTGTATCAAACATTGTGAAAGCCTTTATGCCGAATCTTCAAAGTGAACTACAAACTCACTTTAACAGAGAAACTGAAAATCTAGGAGACTTTGTTGTTAACAAATAAATAAATATTTTATACAGTTTTCAGAGTAAAAGAGTACAACACTATTTATAATAATCTTAACAGTTAAATAATGGACATACACAACATTAGAATAATACAGTGGAATTGCAGAAGTGCCCAAAAAAAATATACCAGCATTAATAGGCATGTTTATAATATAGGAAATGAAAATATAGATGTATTTGCAGATAATCTCACAAAAGAAATATTACTAACAGCTGAAGTAATATTTGCCAATCAAGAGACTAATCTTAATCCAAGTCAACGTTTTACCATCCCTGAATATAAAGTCTTTCGAAATGATAGGACAGAAGCTCAAAAAGGAGGAGGTGTGGCATTTCTAGTTAATAAAACATATGTAATAACTGACTGGGAATCATTTAGAACAGAAAATTTTGAAGGAATAACTATAACAGTATCTATTGAGTTAAAAGAAATAAAAATAGTTAATCTTTACTGTTCAAGTGGAAACATAAACGAAAGAGATATCTCAGACGTGAATAAAAGAATAAACAACAGAACTTTCATAGTGGGAGACTTCAATGCTCATCATACAGCTTGGGGAGGCAATGTAATAGACAAATCAGGAAAACTACTGTTGGACTTAATACTGAATGATGGATCAGTAACAAGAATTAACCCTTGTGCAAATCAGCAAGACACAGCTATTGATATAAGCATTGTCTCATCAAATCTTCCTAATGCAAAATGGGAAGTTATTGGGGATACTAATTCAGATCATTTACCCATTGAAATAACACTAAAAGATAATTATAAACCTAACAAACTGGTAGAAAAACCGAAATTTTACTATAATAAAGCTAATTGGGTAGCTTTTCAGGTAGAAATGGAAGAGATAAAAATGAATAATATAGAAAATGAAAATATAGATGCCAAGTAAACGAACGGAAGAAATGAGCATTAAGACCTACAAGCTGAAAGAGCCAGATATTAAGACCAGAAATCAGGGGCTTATTGCTACAGCGGTGAGAAACACAGAAGAACAACCTGATGACTTGGAAACCCTGTGGCTTAAATTCAAGGACATCATAAAGACAGCTGCTGCAGAAGCATGTGGTGAAGTCCGACTTGGGAACAAGAGAAAGAGGACACCTTGGTGGACAGAGGAAGTCAAAGAGAAAATAAGAGAGAAGAAAATGGCATGGAAACAATACTTAGGAGCTAAAAACACAGCAGGACAAATAGAGAAATATAGAGAATATGTGATACTCAGAACAGAAGCAAAGAACAAGGTGCTAGCAGCAAAACAGAAGTCCTGGGAAGAATTTGGAGAAAAGCTAGAAAAGGATGCGCAAGAAAACCAAAAATTGTTCTATAAGACCCTAAAGAACATGAGGAAGGAAAAACAATGCCCTCTTAAATTTATAAAGGACAAGCAAGGCAAATTGCTTACTGCCCCGAAGGAAGTAATGGAAAGATGGAAAGAATATTTTTCAGAACTCCTTGATGGTGAGCAAGGTCAATCATCAGAAATAACAACCACTAGCACAGAAGAGAAAACCAATGGTGGTGAAGATGACATAAAGATGGAAGAACTGAAGGCAGCACTGGAGAAAATCAAGATGGGCAAAGCAGCAGGGCATGATGGTATAACACCAGAAATGGTTAAGTACATGGGAGCATCAGGCGACCTATTACTCCTAAGGGTCCTACAGGCAGCGTGGTGCAACAAGGCCATACCAAAGGATTGGGAGATTGCCATCATAACACCGATTTTCAAAAAGGGTGACAATCGACAATGTGGAAACCACAGAGGCATATCCCTTCTCAGTGTCCCTGGTAAAATCTACTCTAGAATCCTAGAGCAGAGACTCTGATGCCTAGCTGAGCCACAATTGGATGAAGCCCAGTGCGGATTCCAAGCAAACCGAAGTACTCAAGACCTAATCTTCACACTCAGGCAGCTGTGTGAAAAGGCCCTTGAGTACAAGAGTGAGATCCATCTTTGTTTCATAGATCTGGAAAAGGCGTTTGACAGGGTCCCGTGGAGCAAACTTTGGGACTGTTTGGCAAGGAAGAACATTCCAGCACCTCTGATACATGCTATACAGAGCTTCTACAAGTCTTGCAGAAATTATGTGAGGACAGCAAACTATAAGTCAGAAGAGTTCAGGAGCACCACTGGTGTAAGACAAGGCGATATCCTGTCACCTTTTCTTTTCATACTCCTCATGGACGATGTCATCAAGGCATGTAAGGAGAGAACAAGAAAGTATTCGGTGGGGTACTGGAAGATGAGACAGGTCTGTATTTCAGAGCTAGCATTTGCTGATGATGTTGTCCTGATTGCTAAATCAGAGACACATCTCCAATCTAACCTGCAAGTCTGGAAGGAAGAGCTGGAGAAGAGAGGGATGGTCATAAGCAGCTCTAAAACAAAATCCATTGTGATATCACGAGAAGAAAGAAAACATCAGATTAAGTTGGGAGAACAGGTCCTGGAGCAGGTCGACCACTTTAAATATCTCGGAGCTATTATAGACCGAAAGGGAGGCATCAAAGAAGAGTTGGCCACTCGAAAAGCAGCGGCTGGGAGACTTTTTCAGGCCATAAATCATGGATTCCTCAGCAAGAAAGAGGTTGGTAAGAAAACGAAGATGGCTGTATACCGCTCCACCTATGTCCCAGTCTTGACATATGGATGCGAGTCCTGAGCAATGACTACAACCCACAAAAGCCAGATCCAAACCTCAGAAATGAGGTACCTGAGGAAGGTGGTTGAAGTAACAAGAAGAGACATGGTACGCAACCAGACGATACGTCAAGGCTTTAAATCCCACCCCCTGCAGACCCAAGTAGAACAATCCCAACTAAGATGGTTTGGCCATGTCTGCAGAATGGGAGAAGATCGGCTACCACGACAAGCATGGGAAACAAAGAGCCAGGGATCCAGACCCCAGGACGACCCAGAGTCCGCTGGGAGGACAACATTAGACAATCTTTGAAGGACCGAGGACTAGAATGGAACCAGGCCAGGAAGAAGACAGCTGATAGAATAGTCTGGCGCTCTCTCTTCCAAACCTCTACACCTCACGGTAGAAGGGGAACGACTAAGTAAGTAAGTAAAATATAGATGTATTTGCAGATAATCTCACAAAAGAAATATTACTAATAGCTGTGGTGCTGGCCAGGTACTACCATAGAGTTAGTTCTAAGAAAAATCTTGGACAGGCTGAAGTCAACAGAAGAGCAACACTTCTTAAAAAACTCAGTAAAGAAGTAAAAGGTAAAGGATCCCGTTACATGCCCATTGAGGCATATTGGGAATATGGTGTTAGGCCCATATTTTCTCGACTGTCGGCACATTAGGGGTGATGTGGTCAGCATCACGCCGGCCACCTTAACCTTCCCAGAGTTGCTCTGGTACCCATTTGGGGCTGGGTCGACCCAGGAGCCGTTTGCGGCTTAAAAAAATCCTCATCTGGGGATCGAACCACAGACCACTGAGCTAGGAAGCCAGTGCACTAACCACTATGCTACTGCGGCTCCCAGTAAAGAAGTAGCCTACCTTATAATACTGAAAATTTATCATACCTCACGGTAGAAGGGGAACGACTAAGTAAATGCAGATATTACAATGGAAGAAGTTGAAAATGCAATAAAGGACAAAACAAATACATCAGCAGGGCATGACATCTTGAGTTACGAAATCTTGAAACACATACCAAAAAGTACCATAGAAATTATAACATCCCTTTTTAACAAAACTTGGAATACAGGAACAATTCCAAAAACATGGAAAACAGCAGTAATTATTCCAATACTAAAACCAGGAAAAGATGCCCATGATGGCAGTTCATACAGACCAATTTCTTTAACTTCCCATCTAGGTAAAATATTAGAAACCATAGTAAATAAAAGAATAAAGTTTTATTTGGAAAAGAATTTATATAATCAAACTCAGTCAGGATTTAGGAAGAACAGATACACTATGGATCAGATAATTAAATTGGAACATGAAGAAAAATCAGGATTTCAAAAGAAAGAAAAAACTGTGGTAGTATTTTTAGATATAGCGAGGGCTTATGATGAATGCTGGAGAAAGGGTGCTCTCTTTAAAGTTAAGAATATAGGAATAACAGGTAAAATAATATAATTATTTAGAGAATTTTCTGCAAGATAGATATTTCACTGTTCAGGTAAACAATGATAGATCAGAACTGTATATACAGAACAACAAAATGGAATACCCCAAGGATCAGTAATGTCTCCTTCAATTTTTACAATAACGGTAAATGATTTAGGTGAAGAATTTAATGATATAACAAATAAATTGTCACAGTTTGCAGATGATGTTGCTATATGGAGGACTGGGAAACATCTGCCAAAATTATATAAGGATCTACAGAAGCAAATAAATAAAGTATGTAAATAGAGGACAAAATGGGGTTTTCAGCTGAATACAAATACAATATTGGGAATGATCTTCAGTAAAGGCAGGGTTGTTAAAAATAAAATTATAGACATAAATATCCAAGGGCAAAACATTAATACAGTACAAACCACTCGATATCTAGGAATGATATTGGACCAACAGCTGAACTGGAATAAACACATAGATAAACTAGTGGAGTCTTGCAGAGGATTTACTATAAAGAACATTTCTTGTTAAAATGTAAGAGGTATGAACAAATGAGTATACCAATATTAGATTATTTGCAAGCATCCAACTTACCTATAAATATAGAAGAGGTGTTAATAATAGACAAACCTAGGGAGCTGCATAATATAAGGTAAAAGGTAAAGGAACCCGTTACACGCCCATTGAGGCATATTGGGAATATGGTGTTAGGCCCATATTATCTTGACCGTCGGCACACTAGGGGTGATGTGGTCGGCATCATGCCGGCCGCCTTAACCTTCCCAGAGTAGCTCTGGTACCCATTTGGGGCTGGGTTGATCCAGGAGCCGTTTGTGGCCTAAACATTTTTCCGCCTCATCTGGGGATCGAACCATAGACCACTGCGCTAGGAAGCCAGTGCACTAACCACTATGCTACCGCGGCTTGCATAATATAGTCAATCAATATTTAACACGAACAAAGGTGTTAATATATAGTGGTTGGGAATGTGAGGTCTGGAATTGAAAACAATATATATATCCCAATTATAACCCATCAGAGGTTGATCGGGATATTTTATTCATTAATATATATGTCATGAAATATTCTAATCCACATAAATAAATTATTAGGTAAATATGAAGCCTAACAAATAAAATTAATAAAGAGAAGAGCAATGGTAAAATGACAGTGCTGTCACAAGGAATGTACTCGAAATCCCCCTTGTTTTCTGCTTCGTCTGCAAATTGTAACGCTTTCACGTTGATATAAAAGCTTACTGTATTATTACCCGCTTTCTTCAATGAAACGTGTGCTGTATTTCTTGGAAAAGCATTGAGAGGCCCTGCGTAATGACCTAAATTAATCCTAACATTAATTATATTACGTTACCAAAACGAACGAACAGATGGACAAAAGGATAGCGAGAAGGGAGAGGCAGAAAGCCGAACACTAAACACGCTTCGCGCGATACGCAAATGCTGCCATCACGCGTGTAAGTCTACATGCACTAATTTTTTTTCAGACGGACAGTGATAAAATACACTACCCTTTCCCAGAGTTAGGTTTATAAATCATAACAGACTCTTATTAGAAAAGATAACATTAGATGGGTTTACGGTTGAAAACATAACAGTACCCAGACAGCACATCTTCGAAACAGGAGGTAGAAGAAATTGCATATTTTGAACGCAGCCACGTAGCTCCTTTAAATTAGTATTTTTGGGTTCCTTAGGGCTTGCTGACAAATAATATGTAAAACGTTACGCAAATAGTCCAGGAATTAATAAATTATACCCAAAATAAAATATTGGGGTGCCTGACAGCATAAAATCATTTCTGCTCATAAGATTTTTTTTTTAACGTGTTTGAAAAAAATTTACGTTACAGAAATAGCCTACCATGTAAACTCCAAATTGATTGGAGCGCAACAAATGAAAGCCTAACCACGATTGGTCGGGCTATAAATACTATCTTGGTTGTTAGGGGAGACGGGAAAAGATAACATTTTTTCAAACACTTGTCGAAACGTGGCTCATTGGCCAGTCTCGCTGATATACACACTTGGGAGCGTTAGTTCGAGACCACTTGTTTAAATGATCTTGATAAAGCATCAGTGCGTTGAAGCCAGCTAAAATTTTGCTCAATAAAAGCCTGGAAGATAAGCAGATGGAAATTTGTGCCAGTTTGTGCCAGAATTCATTGCTAATCAACGTATCTGTGTTATTCGTATGAATTGTGGTAAGCTTGAACCATTTAATATCTTTTAATGAAAATTGAATGTGAATTGTTGATTTATGCCTGTATATATATGTGTAGTTCAGTGGCAAACGTGAGGTAAAGCCTAAAATGCTCCAGCCTGAACAGAGGGTGTCGGAGAGAAGTAAAACGGCATGGAATGGCCAAACAGTACACTGACACCTGGATGATTGACTAGAAAGAAATAATGCTGGAAGTGCAGAGGCGTAGTAACCATTAGGAAGGGTAATACTGGAATAAAGTATTTCAGATGAAGCTGACTGTTGGCCTAACGCTCTGAACGCAATGTTTGTGATGTATTGTGATCAGTGTAAAAAGAAAATATAAATTAGTTATGAAGTAGAAGGTACATCCTTCTTGATTTCAGGGACAGTGGTCTTGATGGTACTGAGCAGCACCTGGTCAGAGCTTTGCTGAATCCAGAGTCGGACAGCATACTCCTTGGTCTTTTTAGCTATCAGTGAGGTGTCTCCTGAGCCCAGAGGAGAATTCGAGCAGAGGAGTCCTTTCCTGCCGCCATCACGCCAGATAAGCGAATTGGCCAGCTGAGCTCAACATTATGTCCCCTCATCTTGAACTGACTTTTTAAAAATTAACATTAAGAGGGGAATTTACTTGTCTTAAAATCAGGAACTGTGAACATCTCCAATACTAGTCCCTAAAGACAAACTATTGAAGTCATGATGACAAATACCAACAGAGCTTGAACAAAACAAAACAGTATTACCTCATTTTACTACTACACAACTGACACACATAGAACATTTGTAATAATATATGTCACTACAATATTCATATTAAATACATTCTGTACATAACTTGTAATTTAAATTGATTGTGATTCCTGGTTCCCTTGTAGTTGAATCAGGACACATATTCATTCATGCCAGTAATGAATACATATTGTTATTTGAAAGTTTATCAGTGACTCTTTTAAGATATCTTTGTAGAGTGTTATATGTATGTGAGTGTCACAGTGTTGTCAAGAGTAGTGGATTAAATTAAATTGTTTATCTGTCTGTTGTTGTGACTTACACTTCACCATACTCATACCCTAGACACATAACGTAGCATCACACTATTCCAGAATAATTCTGACTGAGATATATAGATATGTGGTAGCAAGTAAGGTTATCTATAATACACTACTCTTAATAGATATAGATACCTTCACAGCTGATCTCAGTCAGTACACTAAGTTCCCTATAAGTATTTATAACATCCCACTTCACCACATATATTGGGGTCTCGCTCTTGGGATTTTGAATCTTTAACTATTAAAAATATTGGGGGTAATTCACTTCAGGGAATATAAGAATTAAAAGGTATCCTTGGGTGGAATTAAATAAGGTTGAGCTCACGGTGCCTGTGTTGTCCATTAGAGATATAGTTAGAAATTGAATTTTTGGTTAGACATTATAAAAATTTACCTGATAGACAATGGCGGACCTGGCCAAATTTCGATCTGCTGCGGTTCAGACTGCAAAAGAGTTAGGATTAGATGGGCAAGTTATGGTTGCCTATGTCACGACGGAATGTGACAAATTTATTGAACGTGAAGAAAGAAGGTTTGAAGCCGAAAGAAAGTTAGAGGCTGACAGGGAAATTAAGAAGTTACAGTTTGAAGCTGAGGCTGAGACTAAGAGGTTGCAGATTGAGGCTGAGCTTAAGAGGTTGGAGGCTAAGAAAGAAATTGGAGGCAGAGAAAGAGAAGACAAAAATTAGCTGCAGAAAGGGAAGAGAGGAGATTAGCTGGCAGAATTAGGGAAGCAAGAGAAAAGATAAAAGATTACAAAGGGAACATGAGTTACGACTAAGGGAGTTTGAGTTTCAAGGCCATGCTCCTGAAAATGGTGCCAGTCCCTTTGCCTCTGATGCTACGGTTACTCAGGGAGCCTCGACCTCAGCTATGAACTTTCATTTAGATCATTTTGTTGAGAAAGACGATGATATTGAGAGCTATATAAATAGGTACGAACTATTAGCTACCACGTATGGGTTAGAGAGAGAAAGGTGGAGCTTAAAGTTATCTCAGGGACTTCGTGGGGCAGCTTATGAAGTTTTTGCAAAAATGAGCAGAGGTGATCAGGAAAATTATGACATGCTAAAGCAGGCTCTTTTGTTAAGGTATGAAAAGAATGCAGAGTTTTACAGGAAAAAATTTAGGAATGCTAAACTACTGTCAGGTGAAACCTATCACCAGTTCTCTGCACGCATAGAGACATACTTGGAGAAATGGACTTCTCTGGGGAAAACCCAAGATCTTAAGGAAATGGTCCTTATAGAGCAACTAAGAGAGTCCATGGCTCCAGACCTGAGAAAGTTTCTCATGGAACAAGGTGCAGAGAGGCTGGGTGAGTTGCTAAATGTTGCTGAAAGGTATCAAGCAGCTCAAGCAGAGGTAACAGGTAATAAAAAGAAACAGGTGGATAACTTTAGGGCACCACAGAACTTTAATAAATTTGATCCTAGGGATCAAAATAAAGGTAAGCACCAATTTGATAGGCCACGGTATGACAATAAAAATAAATTCCCACAATTCGATGAAAGGAAATATGATGAAAGAAAATCTTTCAACCAAGGAAAAAGGTGGTGTAAAAATTGTAAGATGAACAATCATGACACTGACCATTGTAGAAGGAAACCTCCTCATTTTGCTGCTATGACATCGGGGAAAAAAGGAAAAAGAAGGGCAAACCTGAAGAATTACAGGAACCATACCACCCCCCAGTGTGTGAAGATGTCATTTGTAATGGTGTCACTATAAGATGTTTATATGATACCGGTTTAGATTACGATTCCGTTGTGAGTTCTCACCTGGTGCAGGCCGATCAATACACCACAGAAACAGTGGAGATTCAAACTGCAACCAAGGATGTAGCTACCATGACACTTCCCGTCGCCCGAATAAAAGTGAAAACGCGATATGTGGAAGGAATCATAAAAGCAGCAGTGATAAATGAGCCAATCTACCCTCTAATATTGGGGTGTAGATATGTCTTCTTGGGGAATCCCAAGAGACCTGTGATATTGGCAACAGTGCAGACCAGATCACAGACAAAGAAGGAGGAGGATAATCCAATAAATACTCACCCAGATGAGATGAGGAAGGCACAGGCTGAGGACAAAACACTCAAGCCATGTTTCAAGAAGTTGCCCAAATCTCATACACCTCCAGGCAAGGGAGAGTTTTATATGAAGAACAAATTGATATATAGGAAGGCTGGATCTGAATCCAATGGTCACGGACAGCTGGTCCTTCCCACTTCATATAGGACTAAAGTGTTGGAACTAGGGCATGCGATTCCCTTCAGTGGTCATATGGGAATCAGCGCAACAGGACAGCGAATAGCTTGTCACTATTTCTGGCCAGGAATAACTGAAGATATCAAACGATATGTAAAATCCTGTCCAGAGTGCCAACGAGTAGCACCTAAACATTTGACTGCACCAGCAACTCTGGGGGAAATGCCCATAGTGGGAACACCCTTTGAGAGAGTTGCCGTGGATCTTGTGGGACCTCTCACCCGAACCAAGAGAAGGAACAGCTACATTCTGACTCTGGTGGACACTTGTTCTATGTGGGGAGAGGCAGTAGCCCTGTCATCGATTGATTCAAAACATGTGGCAGAGGCATTGCTCACAATTTTCACAAGGTTAGGCTTTCCCAATCAAATCTTGACTGATAATGGCTCTCAGTTCAAGGGGAAACTAACTGAAGAAGTTTTCAGGATCTTCCAGGCCAAACACTTCCATTGTAGTGTGTATCATCCCCAAGGGAACGGCCAAGTGGAAAGATTTAACGGCACATTAATGTCGATCCTGAGAAAGTTGGCACACAAAAAACCAGATACATGGGACCAGTACCTGCACGCCGCCCTCTTTGCTTATCGGGAGGTACCCCATAGTTCAACCGGTATGGCCCCGGCAACATTATTGTTTGGAAGGCCAATAAAAGGTCCACTTGAAGCTTTGTTAAGAACGTGGACTGATGAAAAGGCAGAGGAAAACATTACATCTTCATACCAATATGTGAATGAGCTGACCACTCGGTTGAAAACTGGCTGGAAACTTGCCAATGAAAATTTGAAACAAGCCAGGAAGAAACATGCTGCCTATTATAACAGGAAGGCGAAAGACAGAAATTTGGCTGTGGGAGAGAAGGTACTGCTTCTTTTGCCCGGGAGTCAGAATAAGTTACAAATTGGATGGCAGGGTCCATATACAGTTCTAGAGAAGGTGTCTAGAACAAATTATAAGATAGATAAGAAGGGGAAAGAAAAAATGTATCATGTGAATCTCCTGAAGAAATATTTGGAAAGAGAAATCAGGAAGAGACACACTTGTTGACCTTGTCCATCGCCATGGAGATGAAAAAAGGAACCACTTTCATCATTTGAATATCCATTACACCCCTGTGAGACAGCAGCACAGGTGAAAATCAGTACACATTTAACGAAAACTCAGAAAGAGAGAGTGCAACAGGTTCTAAATAATCATGCAGAGGTGTTAACAGACCGACCAGGGCATACAAACCTATTGGAATATGATATGAAACTAATAGACTCCACACCTGTCTGTATGAAACCATATTCTATTGCGTTTGCTAAGGAGAAAGCTTTGAAGGAAGAGATAGATTATCTATTGAAGGAAGGAATTATTTCGCACAGTGAGTCTTCGTATAGTTCCAGTGTTGTACTTTTAAGGAAGCCCTCTGGAGAACATAGACTCTGTATAGATTACAGGAGACTGAATGCTATTACAGAAGGACAGGTGGATCCATTGCCGGATACAAATCAGCTGTTTGCCAGACTAAATAAAGCTAAATATTTCTCAAAAGTGGATCTGAGTAAAGGATACTATCAGATTCCAGTAAAGCCTGAGGTTAGACCATACCTAGCTTTTAGTACCTCAGAAGGACACTATGAGTTTAATAGATTGCCATTTGGATTGAAGAATGCGCCTAGTGTCTTCTCTAGAATGATGAGAAAATTATTGGATCCTCTGAATAATCCCTGTATAACAAATTTTATGGATGATATCCTTATAGCAACAGAAACATTTGAGGAACACATTGACTCTCTGAACATGCTGTTTAATCGACTTAGGGAGGCAAATTTAACAGCCCGACCAACCAAATGTTGCGTTGGATGTAAAGAATTGGAATTTTTTGGGACACACAGTTTATCAGGGAAACATGACCCCTGACCCAAAGAACTTAGAGAAACTACAGAAAGCCCCGAGACCACAAACCAAGAAGGACGTGAGATCCTTTGTCTCATTATGTGGTTTCTACCAGAAGTATATCAAAAACTTTAATTCCATATGTGCACCGTTAACTGAATTGACACGTAAAGGACATCCAGATCGCATTACATGGACACCACAATGTGAAATGACTTACCAAGAATTGAAGGAAAAGCTCACAAGTAAACCCATTTTGAAATTACCTGACTTAAGTCAAGAATTCATAGTAAGGACGGATGCAAGTAATATTGGACTGGGTGCAACTCTACTACAGAAATCAGATGCATTGGATGGGGAATTAAGCCCAGTGGCATATGCTAGCAGAAAGTTGAATAAAGCTGAAATCAACTACTCAACTAGCGAAAAAGAATGTCTTGCAGTAATATGGGCAATAAAGAAATCCAATATTTATCTATATGGGAAGGCATTTAAGTTGCAAACTGACCACAAACCTTTATCGTTTTTAGCACAGGCTAAGCATGAGAACTCTAGGTTACTCCGATGGTCTTTGCTTCTGGCTCCATATAATTTTAGCATTGAATATATATCTGGAAAAACCAATCTGGGAGCGGATTTTTTAAGCCGCCATCCGTGTGATGAGAATCACCGTAAACCCCAGAAATAATAATAAATTTCTCTATGTGTATATAGAATAAAGGACTGACATATAATGTCTGTTTTAAGAGGGGAGGTGTCATGAAATATTCTAATCCACATAAATAAATTATTAGGTAAATATGAAGCCTAACAAATAAAATTAATAAAGAGAAGAGCAATGGTAAAATGACAGTGCTGTCACAAGGAATGTACTCGAAATCCCCCTTGTTTTCTGCTTCGTCTGCAAATTGTAACGCTTTCACGTTGATATAAAAGCTTACTGTATTATTACCCGCTTTCTTCAAGGAAACGTGTGCTGTATTTCTTGGAAAAGCATTGAGAGGCCCTGCGTAATGACCTAAATTAATCCTAACATTAATTATATTACGTTACCAAAACGAACGAACAGATGGACAAAAGGATAGCGAGAAGGGAGAGGCAGAAAGCCGAACACTAAACACGCTTCGCGCGATACGCAAATGCTGCCATCACGCGTGTAAGTCTACATGCACTAATTTTTTTTTTCAGACGGACAGTGATAAAATACACTACCCTTTCCCAGAGTTAGGTTTATAAATCATAACAGACTCTTATTAGAAAAGATAACATTAGATGGGTTTACGGTTGAAAACATAACAGTACCCAGACAGCACATCTTCGAAACAGGAGGGAGAAGAAATTGCATATTTTGAACGCAGCCACGTAGCTCCTTTAAATTAGTATTTTTGGGTTCCTTAGGGCTTGCTGACAAATAATATGTAAAACGTTACGCAAATAGTCCAGGAATTAATAAATTATACCCAAAATAAAATATTGGGGGTGCCTGACAGCATAAAATCATTTCTGCTCATAAGATTTTTTTTTTAACGTGTTTGAAAAAAATTTACGTTACAGAAATAGCCTACCATGTAAACTCCAAATTGATTGGAGCGCAACAAATGAAAGCCTAACCACGATTGGTCGGGCTATAAATACTATCTTGGTTGTTAGGGGAGACGGGAAAAGATAACATTTTTTCAAACACTTGTCGAAACGTGGCTCATTGGCCAGTCTCGCTGATATACACACTTGGGAGCGTTAGTTCGAGACCACTTGTTTAAATGATCTTGATAAAGCATCAGTGCGTTGAAGCCAGCTAAAATTTTGCTCAATAAAAGCCTGGAAGATAAGCAGATGGAAATTTGTGCCAGTTTGTGCCAGAATTCATTGCTAATCAACGTATCTGTGTTTATTCGTATGAATTGTGGTAAGCTTGAACCATTTAATATCTTTTAATGAAAATTGAATGTGAATTGTTGATTTATGCCTGTATATATATGTGTAGTTCAGTGGCAAACGTGAGGTAAAGCCTAAAATGCTCCAGCCTGAACAGAGGGTGTCGGAGAGAAGTAAAACGGCATGGAATGGCCAAACAGTACACTGACACCTGGATGATTGACTAGAAAGAAATAATGCTGGAAGTGCAGAGGCGTAGTAACCATTAGGAAGGGTAATACTGGAATAAAGTATTTCAGATGAAGCTGACTGTTGGCCTAACGCTCTGAACGCAATGTTTGTGATGTATTGTGATCAGTGTAAAAAGAAAATATAAATTAGTTATGAAGTAGAAGGTACATCCTTCTTGGTTTCAGGGACAGTGGTCTTGATGGTACTGAGCAGCACCTGGTCAGAGCTTTGCTGAATCCAGAGTCGGACAGCATACTCCTTGGTCTTTTTAGCTATCAGTGAGGTGTCTCCTGAGCCCAGAGGAGAATTCGAGCAGAGGAGTCCTTTCCTGCCGCCATCACGCCAGATAAGCGAATTGGCCAGCTGAGCTCAACATTATGTCCCCTCATCTTGAACTGACTTTTTAAAATTAACATTAAGAGGGGAATTTACTTGTCTTAAAATCAGGAACTGTGAACATCTCCAATACTAGTCCCTAAAGACAAACTATTGAAGTCATGATGACAAATACCAACAGAGCTTGAACAAAACAAAACCAGTATTACCTCATTTTACTACTACACAACTGACACACATAGAACATTTGTAATAATATATGTCACTACAATATTCATATTAAATACATTCTGTACATAACTTGTAATTTAAATTGATTGTGATTCCTGGTTCCCTTGTAGTTGAATCAGGACACATATTCATTCATGCCAGTAATGAATACATATTGTTATTTGAAAGTTTATTAGTGACTCTTTTAAGATATCTTTGTAGAGTGTTATATGTATGTGAGTGTCACAGTGTTGTCAAGAGTAGTGGATTAAATTAAATTGTTTATCTGTCTGTAGTTGTGACTTACACTTCACCATACTCATACCCTAGACACATAACGTAGCATCACACTATTCCAGAATAATTCTGACTGAGATATATAGATATGTGGTAGCAAGTAAGGTTATCTATAATACACTACTCTTAATAGATATAGATACCTTCACAGCTGATCTCAGTCCGTACACTAAGTTCCCTATAAGTATTTATAACATCCCACTTCACCACAATATATATAAAGAGTATGCTTTAAAATTTCAAGAATGATAGTGTATTAATTCTTTATCCGTTTTTTCCTTCTCTTTTCAATCAATAGTATCATCACAAAAAATGTGCAATGTACAACTTCAGAGTGCAAGAAAGAGTGTGTAAATAAGTGTGTGCGAGGGAGTGAAACGTTTTCTAAGCTGCTGCTCATTGTATTTTCATTGAAACTTCTTTATTGAAATATGTAAAATTAACACGTTAAACAGAATGAGAATAAAGATTGAAAGGAAAAAAAAATATTTAAAAAAAAACAAAAACAATGAGAAAGACGAAAAAAAAAAATTCAGTATAATCGATACTTATAAGACCAGAACTCCTATTGCTTCTCGTATATTTGGCTAAGATCAAAGTGTCTAAGCCAGGGTTGAGATCAAACACATTTTACACAATAAAGTCGTAGACCTCACTTTACTTCCCAAAAAGGGTAAAATTTAAAAAAAAAAAAACATTCAGTATAATCGACAAAAAAAATTTCAGTATAATCAACACAAATCATGGCGCAAGGTAAATTAAAAAATCCAAAGAATCAGGTACCTGGAAAGAAGGACAAACGAAATAAGAAGCAGAAAGTTGTACTCAAGAAAGGTAGCTTACAGATAGCTCCAAAGAAACAAACGCTTATAGAGGCTACAAAACTGAAAAAGAATCTAGAAAAAGGAATCAAAGCCTGCATTGAAGACGAACTCACAGCTAAAAAAAATTGCATTAGAACCAGATCACTGGCCAAGCTTGCAGTGTTCTACATTTAGATATCAAGAGAGTGATGGGACTTGGAAGAATGGCCGTTTTGAGATGTTAGTCACGTTTGTTTCTCTCTGTATAATAAATTTTAAGAACGACAAGAGTCTAGTATTATTTCATTTATAGGACTAAGATAGAACACCACAAATGGCGACGAGGATGTTAGAGTTACCCATCACGTTTTTTCAGTATGATCACGATGGGAACCAAATGGGTAAACCGTTTCGAAAACTGTCTGGCGGCATTTGAGGTCAAAGATGTCAAACGCAAACAGTGTTTACTATTGCACTATGCCGGAGAGGATGCATATGATATCTACCAGACTATGGCCGAGACAAGTGATGATTACGACAAGGTGAAGCAGAAGCTGACCTCGTATTTCATCCCAAAGAAGAATGCAATGTATGAACAATTCAAGCTCAGACAGGCCATTCAAAATGGTGAAGAAAATTTAGACCAGTACGTCACGAGGTTACGCCAACTTGTAAAACACTGCCAATTTTAGAATCAAGATGATGAAATTAGAAATCATGTAATACAGACATGCACATCATCAAAGTTAAGAAGAAGGATTCTTCAAAGTGAAAAATCCCTTACATTGGATGAGGTACTACAAATTGGCAGAATGTTAGAAATTGTAGAAATACAGGCCACACACATAGAGAAGAAAGAGGAGAACACTGTCAACAAACTGCAATGTCAGGAGTCTAGATCTAGAACCCAAGATTCAGTCACACCAGCTGACAAACATAGCAGACAGAAATCAAAGTTTCATGCGTCCAGATCTAACTCCAAGAAAGAATCATACACTAAATGCAAATGTTGTGGAAGGAAATATCCTCACAAAGGTGGAAGACAGAACTGCCCAGCATTTGGGAAAGAGTGTCATATTTGTCACAAGCAAAATCACTTTGCCAAGTTTTGTCTCACACCTAAAAATAAGGTTCAACAGATTACTGAGAAAAAGGAAAACACCACAGACACTGACAGCAGCTCAGAGGCTTATGTTAATGCACTGGATAGCAGACCAGATGTCCCCAGAACAATCATTAAATTGCAAGATACACATATGTCTGCAATGATAGACACGGGTTCAAGTGTGGATGTCATAAGCACAACCACGTACAACCAGTTGAAGAAAAGACCACAGTTGTTTCCCACTAATAAAAAGTTATATGCATCCAAGACTCCCTTAAAAGTGGTTGAAATGTTCAGAACAACCATTGAATCCAAGCATCATCAAGCCAGTACTACTATCTATGTAGTAGAAAGTGGACATGAAGTTCTTTTAAGCCATAAGACAGCATCTAAATTGCAGGTTGTCAAAATAATAAATAGCAACAACAGCAAGAGAACACATAATCTATTTGAAACATATTCAGACCTGTTCCAAGGTGTGGGTAAATTGAAAAATTTTGAGCTAAAACTATACATAAATGCAAATGTGAAACCTAAAGCACAACAGCACAGAAGGATTCCATTTCACATCAGGCAAAAAGTAGAAGAAGAAATGAAAAGATTAGAAGAAGAAGATATCATTGAACATGTTTCAGGGCCAACTCCGTGGGTCAGTCCTATAGTACCTGTCATCAAGAAGAATGGTGATGTAAGAATTTGTGTAGACATGAGACAGCCTAATGAAGCCATAGAAAGAGAGAGACACATCACTCCTACAATAGACGACATAATAGTGGATCTAAATGGAGCAAAAGTTTTCAGCAAATTAGATCTGAGAAGTGGCCACCATCAAATTCCATTAGCTCCGGAATCTAGATACATCACAACTTTTTCAACACATCTAGGTTTACGAAGATACAAAAGGCTCAGTTTTGGAATAGCCTCAGCAGCAGAAGCATTCCAGAATATAATTGGAAATGTGCTTCAGGGTCTGAAGGGACAGTTGAATGTATCTGATGATATTCTGGTTTATGGAAAAACCCCAAAAGAACATGATGAAAATCTAGAACAGGTATTCATCAGACTGAGGCAGCATAACCTCACATTGAATAAAGAGAAATGTGAATTCAATAAAAAACACATTGGATTTTTATGGATATACTTTTTCTGAGAAGGGAATTGTTCCAGACCACAGAAAAGTTAGTGCACTTCAAGACATGGCAGAACCAACCAATGTATCTAAATTGAGAAGTCTGCTGGGAATGTTCAATTACTGTTCACGTTTTATTCAAAACTATGCAATACTCAGTCAGCCTTTAAGAATGCTTACAAGAAAAGACACACCATGGATATGGACTGCAACTCAGTCAAAAGCATTAGATATTCTAAAATCAGAACTAACAAAAAGTGCTGGTACATCCTATTTTGATAGGAACAGAAAGACATTCATCTCAGTGGATGCAAGTCCAGTCAGTTTAGCGGCAATGCTAACCCAAAGAGATGACAGAAACAAAGAATATTTGTTGCTTTTGGCAGTAGAAGTCTGTCAGATACAGAAACTAGATACTCACAGACAGAAAAAGAGGCTTTAGCAATAGTGTGGGCTTGTGAGTATTTTCACTTATACATTTATGGCAGCAAGTTCACCATCATATCAGATCACAAGGCATTGGAGTTGATATTTGGAAAAAGAACATCCAAGCCTCCTGCTCGTACAGAAAGATGGGTTTTAAGACTGCAGCAGTATGATTTCAATGTTGTATACAAGCATGGGAAAAATAATCCTGTTGATTATATGTCAAGACACCCACTAAAAGTGCAGTCTGAGAACAAAAACAGTGAAGAGACAGAAACATATGTGAGATTCCTTGCCATGAACAGTGTTCCAAAAGCTATGAATTTCAAGGAAATACAAGAAGAGACCAAGAAAGACCCACTGTTACAAGCAGTTCAGTTTATAATCAGAAATAATAAATGGAATAACATTCCTTATGAACAGTTCTCTAATGTGAACAGAGACGATCTTAATATTTTCCACAGATTTAGAAATGAACTAACACTTACTGAAGACAATTTATTACTGAGAGGTTCAAGAATAGTAATTCCTAGAACACTCCAGAGAAGAGCAGTAGATTTGGCTCATGAAGGACATCAAGGCATAGTCAAGATCAAATGTTTGGTTAGAGAAAAAATTTGGTTCCCCAGATTGGACAAAATGGTTGAAGAGACTGTTGAAAATTGTTTAGCTTGTCAAGTGTTACGTGCAGTCTTTGATATCTTACAATATTATACATTAGTATACTTGTTATGTTCGCAAATATTTTGTAAACAAAATAGGTAATTTTTTAGTGCTTAAGGGAAAGTCATTATTGAGTTACTTCCCTTGAAAGTTGTGCCGTCTCTTCGATCGAACTCCGCGGATGAATCCATTTTACTGCGATTTATTCGTTGTTTGGGTAGTAATAGATTGTTCTTGCTTCAGAATATCTATGGCCTGAATTTATGTGTATTGTTTGTCTGAGTAGGACGAGTTTGTCTTATATCTGTATATCTTTACATATCTAAGTCGAACTATATGTTCTGTTGTCTCTAGAGAGGTCAAAGGCTATTCGGCGGATGTGCCGCTAGAGTGTGGTGTGATTTGGCTTCGTCCTGATGGGGACTGTGTTTTTTTTTTCCTATGTCGGCTTGTCGCCGGGAAAAAAGTGATCTCAGTATTTGTGGGGAAAGTGATAGTCGTCTAGACCTATCGTGTATGCTTTACCCCAGTGTTTATTCGTATTGCCAAGGAATGGCAGAATCATATTTCTGATACCAAGGTAATCAAAGATACTCTTATGAACTCTCGTACGAAGCCACCATTTTCGATAGGTACGATTTGTATGTCTAAGAGAATATATTTGACTCGATGAAAACGACTTCGATTCCTAGCAGCACTATATCCTGTAGAATGCAGTCAATTGTTCATGATCAAATCTACAGAGCAATGAAAGTTTAATGAATGACTAACTTTAGGACAGATTCATTATCTGTATCCAAACGTGAGTGACAGCTCACGAGTGAAGCCATCTTGGAACCAAACATGTAGTGACTTTCAAGAAGAGAAAAGGGATGCCCGTATTATCGCTTGATTAGTCCAGAGATCACTGCTACACATGAGAACCCTTTATTAGCGGTTCAATATTATTATATGGGAAATATGTGCTGAACATTATGTCAAAGAATCGTCGCTAGACGAGCTTAGGTCTAGAAGCCATCTGAAATATTATTTATAAGCTGACGTGCTCAGTCAGTGAAGTCAGATGATATATATATGTATGGGCGATACTGAGTGCTTGGCTACTGACAGTCCATTATACTATTATGCTGCATGAGTGCCCATGTAACATTGCAAGACCATTTATCCACTGTACCATGATGTATTATGCCAACCTGTGATTTGTCACTATCTGTGCTGTCGAGTGTATACGTCCAATTAAACTGTAGAAAGGTACACAGTCGTTGGTGTCGATGACTTCCAGCCATACATGAGTGTGAGAAAAGGACATTTGTCAACACCACGAACCCTTATTGTCATTCGCACATTATACACTCAATCCATGTCTACACACCACTGCGTAGGTCAAGTTGACATTCCATACACTACAGTGGAGCAAACAACACCATAGAGATCTTATCAACTGATGATGATGATGTCTGTCTTCCAAGAAAAAGAGACGTTATCATCAAGCTTGCACAGAAAGTGGAGCACATATGACACCTTTGAAAATGTCTGAGCTTCCCAAAGCTCCATGGACAGAGGTCTCTGCAGATTTTTGTGGACCATTGCCATGTGGACAGTATATTCTTGTCATGGTGGATGAACATTCAAGATTTCCAGTTGCTGAAATCATTAATTCCACATCAGCAAGAACTGTCATTCCTGTGATTGACAAGATATTTTCGACATTTGGAATTCCTGAAACTTTAAAAACAGATAATGGTTCCCCATTTAACAGTCAAGACATGAACAATTTTATGCACCATGTTGCATGCAGACACAGAAGAATCACACCTTACTGGCCAAACGGGGAGGTGGAAAGGATGTTGAGAAATCTCAAGAAGGTTATTCAAACAGCCACAGTTGAAGGAAAGTGTTGGAGACAACAGCTGTATGCTTTCCTTAGAAATTATAGGGCAACACCTCATATGTCAACAGGCAAATCACCACATGAGCTCCTGTTTCAAAGAAAGGTCTTGATTAAGATTTCAACAGTTGAAACCAAAGAGAGTCAACCAGTCTCATCAGATGTGCAGAGAAAAGATGCACAGGCAAAATACAGAATGAAGCAACATGCAGACCATAAACTACGATCACAGCCGTCTCATCTGAAAGTAGGAGATTTTGTTTTAGTACGACAAGAACAAAACAGCAAATCAACTTCGAGGTTTAATCCAGAACCTTATCAGATTACTAAAATCAAGGGAAACATGATAAGTGCTTCAGGTGAAGGCAGAGTTGTGACAAGAAATGTCTCGTTTTTCAAGAAAGTCAACGAAAACATGGCCAGAGCAGCCAAAAAGAAATCACAGCCAGACAATGATTACTTAGATGACATTGTCAGTCCTGAGTTGCCACCAATTGCCACAGAACCAGCTGACGTCACCATGGACAACAACAGGCAATTACCGCAAACAGGTAGACCACCGCCTAGACACCGAAGTGTCCCAAGACGTCTCAATGACTATGTTTTGTATTGACAATGACTCTGTCTGTCATTAGTGATGTTTGTAGAATAGTTTGAGTTTAAGTGTGTTTTTGTTATTCGAGAAAGGGAAAGAATGTAGTGTTCTATATTTAGATATCAAGAGAGAGTGACGGGACTTGGAAGAATGGCCGTTGTGAGATGTTAGTCACGTTTGTATCTCTCTGTATAATAAATGTTAAGAACGACAAGAGTCTAGTATTATTTCATTTATAGGACTAAGATAGAACACCACAAAGCTGAAGCCCTCAACATCGAAAGGGAAAAGTAAAAAATCATGAACCATTAAAGTCAAATATATGTATGCATTTTAGAAAAAAAAAAAAATTTAGTTACATTCAATAGTCTGTCACTTGGCGTTATGCAAATTTCTAAAACCGGAATTCTGACACACACTTCCTATCACACGACCACAAGGCTACAATGTTGTGGAGGTGTCTGCAGAATCTATCCCCAAGTCATGTGCCCGTTTGGCCGACGAAGTAATACTGCAACGTTTGCATATAATAGTATAAATGACGTTCTGTGACTCGCATGTAAAGCCATTGGTGATGGTGAATGTGGCTTTAGGAAATGACACTGTACGTGTTTGGATTACATATGTCGTGATATATTCTGTCTCACAACATGGTCTTCTTCATGCTTAGGAGTAAATCTGACCATACCGCACGCACAGGTAGAGAACTCTCTGATACAATAGCCAATGAAAACGCACCCTTATTATTGTGTGTTAGGAAACGTACTATGCTTAAACATAGAGGCCCATTCTGTGTAACCGATGGGACAATGCTATTTAATTTTGAAAAGAATAAAGAAGTATCACCGGGAAGGATTATATAATTCAACAACGGGAATGTTATGTTAGAGGTAGGTGTAAAAATTTTCTCGAATAATATTCTAGTAAGATAGAAATATCGAGTGAAAGAGCTTCGTTACATCAGGATTGGTCCCAACTTAGCTAGTTAAAGCATGCATATATTAAAATGCATTTTGAAAACTAACTAATTAGTAGATAGATATATACAGAATAATTCAACATATAATTCAAGCTTTAGATGACCAAAATGGTCCCATAAAAAAGGAAGATAATTGAAAAACTAGTTTTTACTCATTGAACAGATAGGAAAATTATGCCTCAGTTTGAGATTTTTATCACCACTTTTGCCCCATGTCATCTGATACGGCGGATGCGCTAGTATATAAGACCTTGCCCTTGGCTAAATTGAGGCCACAAAATTCAAAAACTACAAGCTGAACAGAAGAAGCGGTAACAGTGTAATCGTCATGTACCTTTGCCATCCGCATCTGTAGCGCAGACATTAGATGCCATTAACAGCATAAGGTAATATCTATGTATATATTTATGTATTTTTGCTGTGATTAATCCAATGGTGTGTCAGGAAGTGCATAGCATGTGTTAAGAAATATTACAGGACGAAGTGTGCTGCCGGCTGGAACGCAAGCATGTGTTGACTTTTAGAGACGAAAGCCAGCATTGTGAAATGTGTAGAATATTTGAGAATGATGGCAAAAATACGACTGTAAGTTTGATAATGTATTTGAAGGAGTATTTCTTAAAGGAATGACATTTATCAGGAACCTAAGGACGGATTGACAGGAATTATTGTAATGAATCGATCAAGATATTACTTAGTAATTTTATACTAGACCAAATCATTGTATGGAAGCAGATCATGGACAAAGGAATCTAACTTAGGGTTTATAAGGAAATTGTAGTCACAGTGAACTGGCTGTGATTGGTAGTGAGGTAAATTGTCTTGTGCATATGTTAGCACAATGTCTGACACTGTGTGTTATGTCCATTGTATGTAGGGACAGAATAGTGCTGGACCATACAGGGGTTGTGATTATTTGTGTTCCAGGTTTTATCCTGTAAACTACCAGAAGTATCTGAATCATCTAACTCTGTTGGACTCTGAGGTGCAAGTGCTCGTGAAGTCATTGTAGCCAGTCACCCATTTTCCACTGCCTGGCAATTCACAGACGTGTTAGTCCATGGCGGGAGTGTGTTTGATTTCTTCAACTACAAGATAAGTGGCAACACATAGCCAATGGTCAGCCTATTCAGCATATACCAATAGAAAATAAAATATAAAGAAATAAAGACACAGTGAAGGATGATTACTTATGGACAGAATGTATCTATTACTACCTTCACAGTTCAACTCAGTGACAAACTATAGTGAATTATAATATTAATCGGTGTAGAGAAAAATAGAAACTTAAGTACAGGATTCTGTTTGATAATTAAAGTTTCTATGTTTATTTATTTTATGCTGTAAATACCTTTGAGTTTTTCTTAGTTACCTAACCGAAAAGAGAACCGGTATAGGTTAAATAAATTGTAAATATGTACCATCAGACTTGCCGAGGTTATTTACATTGAGTTACAAGTGTTGTTGATACATATTATAGATACAGAGATAGACCTTAATTAGTACCCCTAGCATAATTAGCCAATATAAACAACAGTAATATTAATTATAAATAATAATAACACATAATATCAAAGGTGGATCTTGAAAGGGAGCAAATAGACTTTCAGGACATTCACTCTCTTCACACCTGGAGGATTATACAGCTGGATTCTAACCTTTGATGTCAATACACCCTTATTCTTTTCAGAAAAGGGGGTATTTCTTGTAAGACCAGTCTCTTACCTGGCACTATCCTAGTATCATCTGATACATCTTTTTGTCCAGGATATCTTTAGACTTAATAACATCGACTCCCCTTTCGTGACAACATACTGACATGTCTTGCATAGTGTCTGGTGACATGGCTGGGTACCAAAATGACCACTGTTGACAGTTTTCACATGGCCTTGGAGTAAGAGATCCCTCAAATTTTTATCTCGTCTATGCCAACAAGGGTGGCTCACTGAAAACTTCCCGTGCCACTGGGTATGCTTGGAGAAGAGGTAGGTGGCAACAAAGGATCCTTTTAACAGCAGCGCTGTGGGGGTGATCCACTTCAATGGCCCTGGCCACCACGGTGCTACTGACATCCTGGTGACAGCTATCAGATCCTGTTCCTCGGACACCAACAGCCGTTTTCCCCTTCGATGTTGAGGGCTGCCTTAAACCCCATGGTTTGAACACCCAGTATTATTTTGCCTGAGGCGTCCTTTTCTGATCCTATTTGTATCCATGATTGCGATCCCCCCCCCCCCCCCCCCAAAGAAAGAATCTTTTTTCTTTCTTTATTTTCTGCTAAGTAAGATATTTGATTTTATCAAATCACCCTGTAGGTGATAAATATCACATTTGCAAGGAGCGGCTGATATGATACATCACATTTGCTTGGCGCTACCCAGATTAGTTGGTTATAGGCGTGGCAGATTAACACGTACATCGGCCAGCACTTCGGCTTAATCACCGATAAGACACAGAGTTTACGTATTCATATGACAGATATCGAAATTACTGTCTATGTGACACATTGGGGCAGACAAGTGTGATATAATTGTTTCCGGTCAGCTGGTTAAAAGTAATCATGGATTTATTACATTTTAGGCAATGAGTCTACAAATGTGTTTGTGAGAGTGTATGCAAGGCATCAGATGTCCATATTAGTTAATACGTGACCTTTGCAGGCACGCACCTTATTTCACGTGGGACTATTTTGAAATATCACACCCTATCTGAATGATTTGAAATGATTGGATCTTTCTGATTAGATTCATAACAACAGTGAGGGGGAATATAGCCTGACCATTTCGCAGTTTTATCTCACTGTGAATTTCCTGCTTACCAAGACAACATCAGACCTCGCTAGAGTGAAGACTAGCTTCATAATTCCTTTTTGTTAACCGGACTTTTTATTGGAGAACCAGATAAGACTTAAAAAAGCACAGGAAATCTCTACATTTTAATAAGAAACCCCGGGACTAGGAAACTGAAGAAACATGGAGTCAGAGGGGAATCAATTGTAAAATTAAAGACATCCCAGACACGTGTAAGAGACCTAACCCAGTGCCTTAACTTATTCATCTGAGCAAAAAGTCTGTAGCCAAGATTGGGTAAGTAGTGCATTTTCATTCTGTTTTATTACTAACGTGAACTAAATATATATATATATATTATATATATATATATATAATATATATATATATATATATATATATATATATATATATATATATATATATATATATATATATATATATTGCCATGTGAAGTTTAATATGTGAAACTTGCTATTGGATGTCAAAGTCATTTGAGGCTGGCAACCTCAGTGTATAGAATGATGATTCATGAACCACCACTCCACGGGCTGATGATTGCTTTATTGATAGTTTCATAACGAGATCTAAAAGCGTAAAGTAGTTCCAGGTTCCCTATGGAGCAGGGAGAGAAAGATGAAAAGAAAAGATGTACACTCTAAGAATAATACTTACATTTTCAAAGCAGTGTAAATGTCCCTATAAACATATTCACTTCAAAATTAATGTAAGTTTTCAAGCTTTAACCCAGTGTAAATGTCTTTGTGAAAATATTCATTTTAAATTAATAGAAGTTTCAAACTTTTACATAAGTGTAAATATAAAGGAAACATAAATGAATTTATATTGTGAACACTTTTCAAACCGTGGAGATGTAAATATAAAACATATTATATCTGTACGTTTAAGCTTTTCATTTAAATGTAATGTAAAGCTAAAGCTATTCAGTTTAAATGTAAAGGAAGTTTTATCCCGAGGGATTAAATTTAATTCTCATCGAGGGTACATTCTGACATGGGATAGTAGAATAGAAGATGGGGGCACATAACTGTGTCAGAAAAAGCCATACCCAGAAGAACGTTTCGTTTCTATTTCTATCATCAGTTATTGGTGGTACCGGCAGAAAGTACTATCTCTGGAACCATGTGAAGGTAGAAGTAGACTAACGTTGTACAAGACGCCATCATAAGAGGGTCTTACAGACAGACGCAGAACCAACTTGGCCGTTACTCCTTGACGTTCTGGGAACGTGCGGCACCTGAACTTTGACCAGAGACGAGCGCGAGCAGAGTGAAAGGAACAAGCAAGAGAAGAATCTACCATTGGCAGCTAAGTGAAAATATCCGCTGCCAAAAGTGACTTCCTTTATTCACTTAAATCCCATCCAAGTGATGAAATCCTTGTCATAAAAAAAGGTAAAGGTACCCGTTACACGCCCATTGAGGCATATTGGGAATATGGTGTTAGGCCCATATTATCTTGACCGTCGGCACACTAGGGGGTGATGTGGTCGGCATCACGCCGGCCGCCTTAACCTTCCCAGAGTTGCTCTGGTACCCATTTGAGGCTGGGTCGACCCAGGAGCCGTTTGTGGCCTAAAAAATTCCCACCTCATCTGGGGATCGAACCATAGACCACTGCGCTAGGAAGCCAGTGCACTAACCACTATGCTACCACGGCTCCCTTGTCATAAATGTTCAAATTATTTTCCAACTGTTAAAACTTATAGTGATTATTAAATGTTGTTATTTGTAATGTTACAAATTTAACTTCGATTCAGTCTTTTTTTTAAATGTACTACATTTTAGTCTCGGTCAAAGTTACTAAACACACTAAACAGAGCTATATATATATATATATTATAAAAATAATTCCACTGATTAACTCAGGGGTGGGGGCTTAACGAGCTAGAATAACCATTACTTAAATTCTTCATAAAAGTGTTGGCAGATTACAGAATTAACATGCTCAGCGATAGCCAGCATTGTTTTCGCTTATCTGAATATCTTATGAAGACTCCCATGTGATAGAAGCTTTACTGCTCTTCTATCTACATTTCTGCCAAGCGTAATCTTGTGTAAAGATAGACTCCATTGAAGCCTATAACAGATACCCTAGAGTTTTGGCCACTGTTGGACCACTGCGGCGAAGCGTAGGAAGGATAAGAACTTATAGTAGTAGAAATAAATTAAGTGAAGGTTTGCCTGGATCACCCAGAGGAAGATTTGGCTCAAGAAGTCCTGTTGGGGTCCTCCACCGGCTGAAAGGAGATAAAGAGTTTAAATTCTCCTAACTAGACAAGGTCTGGAAAAGTTTGTAAGGAGATATTTGGTCTCTCGCTACCGTAGTCCCCTTCTCAGTTATCTATTATTATTCATAATAATTACTGGGATAATATTTTATGAGCGCCCCCCCCCCCCCCCTTATTAAGGAAGATAAACCTCAGTCAATATGTAACATCTAATAGACTGAGCAAGGCATGGGGTACATTATATATACCCAATTGGTTTATTAAAATTAAAATTAATGGATGGTGAATGATAGTATTGTCGATGGAAATTATGTGTATGCGGTATGGTATATGTCTCACACTTCAAGTATTTGCATCATTTACTGGCTAAAGATATGGCATTGGCATGGTGAGTTCCCTTTGAAACATGGAACTTATCTTTTCAGTCCCTGGCTGATATTGAAGTGTGGTTGGTTGTCCTGTCTCCTTATGACGTTGCACCGGGTAGGTCTCGAATGGTTCGGACCTGTCTTCACCGTGCTCGACTCCGTATTCTTCTCTGAGATTGGACTGTCGTGCAAGGCTCCCCCATAGACTACTCAGATTTTTGGACTCTAATCAGCAATTTAGACACGTGGCTTCACATTGCTTTAACGCATGAATTTGCAACGGTCTTAGATTAGGTCTGACCCTCTCGTCTTCCGGAATGCAAGTCAAGGCTGCCTCGTTTGGCGAAACTTTTAGCACGTGATTTCCACTTGGGCATGTGACCCAAAGCGTGCCTCACGTGACTTTGGCATCATATAGACGCTCCAATCACTAACGTTAAAAGTCACGTGGGGGTTTCCTAAAGTGGCATAAACTGGCTCTACCTAAGTTTAAGTAGTCGGTCATAAATTAAAACAGGTTTCTAGCTACCAAATAGTTTCTAGACCGTCAGGTCTACAATGACGTCGTTAATCTAAAAATAGTACTAATATTTATCAATGAGCGAAATTTGCCACGTATTTTTACCGGCTTTCCGATCATGCATTGAAGTTGAATAAAAAAAATGGTGTCTCGTAAATTAAAAAAGAAGAGAAGATTGGGCCAGGTGTCACACAAGCCCCTCCTCAAGTTTGACATTCCGTCCAACTCCTCTGGTCCTGTCCTTCTGTTCCTTTACAGCTTCTCATCTCTCCTCGTTTGTGTCAGGATGTCTGCTCAAAATATCTGCCCCTACGTTGTTCTTCCCAGGTATGTACTCTGGTTTTCTTCCTAGTTTTCTTTGGATGCCTACATCTGCAGCAATGCTTCCCTAGGTCCGGTAACTGGTCTACCCTATGTGTTGAGGTTACCTGGTTACAATCTGAACAGGACTTCACATGTCGAGCTAAGTCTTCTGTGATGCCTGGCCAATAATAATATGTGGCTATCCTTTGATTTGTATCACCATTACCCAGGTGTTCACTCAAAGTAGCACCGTACCCCCATTCCATAACTTCATTTCTATATGTGGATGGCACCACAATCTGTCCATGACATTTTAGCCCTCTGCCAGCTTTCCTGTGCAAGATCCATGTTCCATATAAAAGTCACCCTTTCTTCGAGGGTTATGTGAGTTTGGCAATTTGCTAAAGCAAGGCCCCAATGTGCTATCAGCTGCTTGAGCCCTTGTCATCTCATTCGGATGAATTTCTAATTTAGAGTCCCTCTCTATGCATTTGGAGTCAGACTTGGTCTGGACGGCAGCCATAACCACAGGCTTTACCGGTTCTCCTAAAAAGACATATCTACGCCCTAACATCAGGGGGTAGAAAGGATCCTCTAAAACTGCGGCATTTATTTCCCCTTCCACATAGTGACAACTGACTTGAATCTTCGCAATGGGCAAAGTTAAGGGTAATGCTCCCTTGAGTGGACCTTGGATATCCACTGTTTCTGTGGTGAGTTGTTCGGGGTGCACTAGAGCTGCAGAAACGACCGCGTCATAGGACAAACCTGTGTCATACATCCAGATGACTTGTTTGCCATTCACGGTTACTGTCTCCTGTACAGGTGGGTGATGGAGGCTATTCTGACTCACTGTCAGTTCCTTCTTGTCAACAGCCCTCACCTGCAAACATGCAACCTGATGTGGATGGTTTTTCCTTCTGCAATCTGCTGTATTGTGGTTGCTCATTTTACAAGCCTTACACCACTTTTCTCCCCGCCTCTGAGGCTGGAAAGCTGATCTCTGAGTAGTCTTATTGGCATAGTCTGGCTTGTCATGTTTTTTGAAGTTATGGTAAGGTAGATTCATTTGGGGGTCCGAGTGTGCCTGAGGTGTCAGCCTCGATGTCTTCCGGTTGGTTCCACCGGGATGGGTCATTCTCTGTTACCGCTGCATGATAACGTTCTGCTAACTGGACTATGGATTCTAAAGTGCTGGCCCCATTCTCTGTCAGGAATCTTCTCATGTCGGAAGTGATGGTGTCCTTCAGTTGTTCAATAAGGATCATTTCCTTCAGACCTTCCCAATCATGAGAAAAATTCCCTAGGGCGCCCCACTTTTCCACATAGGAATCCAGTCTAGCAGCAAACTGAGCAAAGTTCTCTCCGACTTCCCTACTAGAGTTATGGAACCTCTTCCTATATGCGTCAGCATGTAGCTCATAACGTATCAGAAGTGCCTTTTTCAGAGAGTCGTATTCATCCTGTAAACCTGGAGGAAGCTTGTTATACACTTCATAAGCAGTTCCTCTTAGTCCCTGTGACAGTTTCAGGTTCCACTTGCTCCTCTCCAACCCAAATGTGGTGGCAAACTTCTCAAATTTGTCCAAATACATATAGATCGAGTCGGCTTGCTCTGAGAAATCTTCAAATGGAAATGTCAAGGGTCCTAAGTTTGACACGTGTGAGGATGGCAAAGGTCCTATGCTCCTCGTGTGCAAGGAGGGCATACCCTCTGACCGTGGCAATAGGTTGCCTGATGATGTAGATGCTGTCGCACCGGCTACCGGTTCAACTCTTTGAGCCTGTCCCTGCATCTCTAACTGCTTCATCTTCAGTGCATGCTCACGTTCATCTCTCTCGCTTCTTTCCTTAGCTTCTACAGCTTTTATCCTCGCATCTATTTCTGCTAACTTTATTCTCTCTTCTCTTTCAGCTTTCACTGTTTCTCTAGTGTAATGCTTATCAGTCTCGGCACTAATAAAATTAGCAAGGTCCACCCCACTATATCCTAGATCTCTACCGGCCTCCCCTAGTGCTGCCTTAAGCTTAACTATTTCAGCCATCTTTTGCTGTTATAGTCCACACTGAGTAAGCTAGTGCTACCTTCCAATAGTATTTCTAACACCAAGCAAATACTAACTAATTATCAAACTGCTGGAGAATGAAATTACTACAGTTATGGAGACTTAATGCCTAGGTAAATCAAAGAAATAATGAATCATGAACAAACTTAATTAAAACACACAACATATATAAAGGGATTCACCAAGCAATGCACTGAGCCAATTTCTATGGCAAAATTATTGCCTGAAATTCTTAGAAAAAAATTCTCTCTTTCTAGAGCTAAACTGTGTGAAAATACATGTGTTCAAATAGTATGCTGTAATGAATGAATGAATGATGCTATCCCAGAGGTATGATATTGTTGCGTAGCAAAATGTGTGTTGTGTATAAATGTCCCGTGGATGATGTCACATTTGCCACACAACGTTGAGGGTGTTGTATTTCATCTGCTTTCCAAAGGTATGATAATACTGGCCTTTGCAGAGTAGTGTACCACCCTCAGACACCAGGGATGATAAGGCATAGTAACATGGTGTCTTTAGTCTGGTTTAAGTGTGTGACGTAAGGATAGAGTCAGATAGCTACAGTATCATACATGGACGTCACATCAGACCATACAACGTAGAAAGTCAATAAAGCTTTTAACAGCAGTGATGTTTTATAGTAATATATATATTGTGTACGCCACAATGACAAGATGCATGGACATCGTTATGCAGAAAACATCACAGGTATAGTACAACAGTCATTGTATCATCGACGTAGTCAATTCAACAGGCGCAGCAGACAGCATCATAATAATGTACATCATATGCCTTTTAGGATATCGTAATCAGCTGTACATGTAGTCAGATAGTAAACTTCCCCTTTCCATAAGAGCTAGTAGATATCAACTAGGAGATTAAATCTAGTCTCCTATATTCGACCTCAACAAGACAGGCATGTCTTTTGAGCGTCATATTATCGTCCTCTATGTTCCTTAAACAGCAAAGGTATCAAACCTAGATCCCTCAATAAAGTTCAGGAAGCAAATGGTCCTTAGGACAGGCATCAATCGATGCGTGACAATATAAGTGGATCGTGAGCTGAGCAAACTTGTCATATCAGAGACTCTATAATGAGGCAGGCTAGGCAAAAGTCAACATCACAAGATGGCGATAAAGTTACTCAGCAAAAAAAGGATTCAGTTACCTGTTCATCAGGAATTAAATCACATAAATCACATATGCCTCCAGGCACTTGGAATAACGTAGAGATATATCATCTCAAAAAGAAGGAACAACAATGATGAGGACTCCTTCCTGAATAATATAAGCGAAGACGCTAGCACACCGCTACGTCTCGCCTTACCAGCATTTCTGCTCAGACTTCTTCTTCTTCTTCTTCTTCGTTCGCCCTGAAAAGGACGGTGGTTGCGTTGTGTCTGTTTACGCCTAAGCTGTGATATCTGCACCTTTCGGTCGACACATCCGACTTCAGCACGGCATTTTTTAGGGACCGGGTTTGCCTTCCCATTGCGATCCGCACTCGCTCAGCCAGACTGCACTGCTGCAGACTGTTTCCAGGACCACCACGTGGAGGTGGAGTGCGGTCTTGACCAGCTAAACACTCCCACAAACAAAGACATGCGCAGAACACGCGAATCGAAATACAACACCCTCAACGTTGTGTGGCAAATGTGACATCATCCACGGGACATTTATACACAACACACATTTTGCTACGCAACAGATATAAATATATAAGTTCACATCCCGGACGAGCCCCCAGTGTGGCGTAGCGTAGGAAGGATAAGAACTTATAGTAGTAGAAATAATAGAAATAAATTAAGTGAAGGTTTGCCTGGATCACCCAGAGGAAGATTTTGCTCATGAAGTCCTGTTGGGGTCCTCCACCGTCTGAAGGGAGACAAAGAGTGTAAATTCTCCTAACTAGACAAGGTCTGGAAAAGTTTGTAAGGAGATATTTGGTCTCTCACTACCGTAGTCCCCTTCTCAGTTATCTATTATTATTCTTAATTATTACTGGGATAATATTTTATATTTTACGAGCCACCCCCCCCCCCCCCCCCCCCCCCCCCCCCCCCCCCCCTCCCTTATTAAGGAAAATAAACATCAGACAATATGTAACATCTAATAGACTGAACAAGGCATGGGGTACATTAAATACACCCAATTGGTTTATTAAAATTAAAATTAATGGATGGTGAATGATAGTACTGTCAATGGAAATTATGAATGCGGTATGGTATATGTCTCACACATCAAGTATTTGCATCATTTACTGGCTAAAGATATGGCATTGACATGGTGAGTTCCCTTTGAAACAGGGAACTTATCTTTTCAGTCCCTGGCTGATATTGAAGTGTGGTTGGTTGTCCTGTCTCCTTATGACGTTGCACCGGGTAGGTCTCGAATGGTTCGGACCTGTCTTCACCGTGCTCAACTCCGTATTCTTCTCTGAAATTGGACTGTCGTGCAAGGCTACTCAGAGATTGGACTCTAATCAGCAATTTAGACACATGGCTTCACATTGCTTTAACGCGTGAATTTGCAACGGTCTTAGCTTAGGTCTGACCCTCTCGTCTTCCTGAATGCAAGTCGAAGCGGCCTCGTTTGGCGCAACTTTTAGCGTGTGATTTCTACTTGGGCACATGACCCGAAGCGTGCCTCACATGACTTTGGCATCATATAGACGCTCCAATCAATAACGTTAAAAGACACATGGGGGTTTCCTAAAGTGGATAAACTGGTTCTACCTAAGTTTAAGTAGTCGGTCATATAATAAAACAGGTTTCTAGCTACCGAGGTCAGGTCTACAATGACGTCGTTAATCTAAAAATAGTACTAATATTTATGAATGAGCGAAATTTGCCGCGTATTTTTACCGGCTTTCCGATCGTGCATTGAAGATGAATAAAAAAAAAAGGTGTCTCGTAAATTAAAAAAGAAGAGAAGATTGGGCCAGTTGTCACAACCCCTATTGCAAAGCAGGGAAGGCAATACCATCACAATTTTTATAGTTTTATGTTCTCTACTCAATTCTCACTTTCTTTCCCTTCTGTTTTTCGTTTGTATGTCCCTGACGAAGGCCTTGTGGCCTCAACGTAAGTTTTTTTCTTGTCCTTTCTTCTGGTAATTATAGAGTTACAATAATGTGTTGCTATTTTAACCCTCTGGAGGTGATCATGTTTAGACGAAGGCTAATGCTTTTAAACTCGAAGGTTATGTTATGAAATATCTGTACACAGTTGTCTTTCTGCATGTAGCAACCACACGTCAATTCTCTTTCTAGCTCAGTCAACATCCAATTTTATATTTTAAAAGAAAAAGTGAGCATATTTTCAATTTCCACTTGTATGAATATTTCAACAAAGAATGTCTGACATTTGAAAGTTAAAATAAACACACACACACACACAAAACACGAGGAAAAACTTAACCTGATATAATCCTAATGTAAGGAATAGGAGGTTGGTAAAGTGTGATTAAGATGAGGTTGTGCATAGGGGCTGGTAACCCCAATTAAGAAAAATAAAATGCACAAGAAACCACAAATAATAGGGCAGACAGAAGGATTTTACAAAATCTTCTTACATGAAGGCTAGGCCTAAATGCAGTGGTGAACCAATGCTCATGAAGCTGCTAAAACTGGATACTCATTGATTCATTCAAATACATATCTTAAAATACAGTTGTGACAAATTGGTTATGTTCAAATTGAGTAATTTAAAAATTTTCCCCCGATTAACAAACTCAGACTAAGAAATAATGGAAGAAACATGTCAAAAGTTAATTAAGGAAAAAATTAAAATATGTCAGTTACAAAGCCTGTTTTTTTTTTCATTTAAAAAAAATGTCATTAATAATAGATTAATATATTACCTTCAACACATTCTCATCTCGTGCCTTTGATCTGTCATTAAGGGTATGTCTAAGCTGTTCAAGTGGCTGAAGTCTGTTGGTCAACATCTGACACAAAGTTTTGTACTGAAAAGTTTAAATTTAGAGTTTCAGTTAGTTAGGTTTCCTTGTCAGCAGCACTTGTGCAGTAATAAAGGTCCTCTTGTTACAATGATGAGGATAAGAACAACGTGGTAAAATATATAAATATTTAGAGAACGTATATAAATATTTAGAGAACGTATATAAATATTTAGAGAACGTATATAAATATTTAGAGAACATATATAAATATTTAGAGAACGTATATAAATATTTAGAGAACGTATATAAATACTTAGAGAACGTCATACAACATATATTTCAAGCAATAACAAATCCGAACCATATGAAAAATAGAATGGAATTCGTTAAAGATGAGTACTATCCTCTTAATTTTTTGCTAAAATGGTAATAAATGACTTAGAAGAAGAATTTAATGTGATTAACAATAAATTTCTAAATTATGACAATTTTTTTTATGGAAAACTTGGAAAAATCTACAAACTTATATAAGGATCTACAAAAGCAAATAAATAAGGTATATAAATTTATTTAAAAAATAGGATTCCAGTTGAATGCAAATAAAACAGTGAGAATGATCTCCAGTAGAGGATCATTCATTACCCTCAGCTCTAAAAGGCGCTTAGACCTTCAACAAATGCATGCCAGGTTCTCTTGCTTCAAGGTCTTTCCATGTCACCCTCACCATTTTCATTTGTGTTCCAAGTTTTCTTTTCCATGAGTTTTTGGTCTGTCTCTAATTCCCTTACACAGAGGATTCCAAAACAACAACTGCATCTAAATGAGGTTGAAAAGTGTATTCCACACACACAGGATAAATGACAGTTTTCACGTACATGCACCAAAAATTAAACCAATCTATCAACCGGTTTCCTCAGTGTGTGTCCTATCCGACACCAGAATATTCTTCTCATTTCTTATTCCATTGTCACTTCTGTGGTCCTTGTCATCAGTTCCACATTTGTGACCTTGTTGTACCACTTCAATCCTTCGATTCTATGCATGTACCCGTTTCTGTAACCTTTTGCTTGTTGAATTAGTTCTTTTCCATGTTTCAGAGCTGTCTAGTAGTATTGACTTGACGTCTGAGTTAAAGATTCTTATTTTTGTAGTTAACTGCACAGGTCTTGGTGATAGCTGTAGAAGAGAAGTGATAGGTAATTCACCTTCTCGCTAAACGTATCCTATCCTCCAGGGGTGTTAAATAAATATGTGAGTGCAGCTCGTATTTATTCCCTACCAGTTTTAAATTATTAATATTTCTTTGACCACACAACACAATTATATATGGAAATTTAAATAATTCAATTTAAATAATTTATTCCCTACCAGTTTTCAAGCCAAACGCTTGAGGTCATAATATGGACAAGGCAATCTTGAACTGCCACATAAACTAGTGTCTTTAAGTTAAATTATGAATTGCACAACATAAATTCTGCTATAACTTTATGGTTAATGCCCAGAACAGGATCATTCTTTTGGGATTTGAACAGCAACTACAATTACAAGTAATTATGGCAGTAAGAAATCATTGTTATTTGACGAAGAGATTATGATTTTGTCGGTAAATTCGCACAACAGCATTGAAATCCCATGAAAGTTCACAAGACCAAAAGTCAACGCAGGCGCAGACCTGTGAGTAGGCACGGGTTAGACATGAGATTGGGTATACAAGCCATGTCTCAGACGTAGTTCCTTACTTCCTGAAATCACTTCAAGATCTGACAGAGCTGAGAAGATATCATTAGTCAACAAATTTTCAAAAGTTATTTGTACCAGAAATTAAATATACCATTTCTTATTGATTTTGACATGCTGATTTCAAATATCATAATGAAATTCACCAATTGGCTCTGGTTTTTTTTTAAATGATGAATTTACATTACAGTAATACAAATAATGTATGCTTGTTTAATTCTCTGGGGTGAACAGCTAGTCTTTCTACTTTAGCATTATAAAAATTGTGGTTACATATTCAATTAATTGATATTTCAACATAAAATGATAGAAAAAATAAAAACATTATTTAAAGTTCACATATCATGTTTTAAAAAGGCACATTTGAACCCATTCCGTCATTATTTAGTCGCTGTTCGAGCTCTCTTTGCTTGCTTCTTGTAGTCAATCGATGAGGTGTCTCTTGTCACAGTCTAACAGTAATCAGCAAGCATTGAAGGGCTCCAATTGCCTTGATACCTTGTCTCCATAGCAGCAATGTCCTGGTGAAATCGTTCACCATGCTCATCACTGACCGCTCCACAGTTTGAAGTAAAGAAATCCAGATGACAATCCAGAAAATGAATTTTCAAAGACATGTTGCAGCCAAGACTCTTGTACTTCAGAAGGAGATTTTCTACAATTTCATTGTAATTATCAGATCTGTTGTTTCCAAGAAAATTGTCCACCACTGACTTAAATGCTAGCCATGCTGCTTTTTCCTTGCCATGCAACACGCAAAGAAACTCGTCATCATGAAGACGTTTTCGAATTTGCGGACCAACAAATACTCCCTCTCTTATTTTAGCTTCACTCAGTGTTGGAAATTTTCTAATGAGGTATTTGAAAGCCTCATCTGTTTTCTCCATTGCCTTGACAAAGTTTTTCATGAGACCCAGCTTAATGTGCAAGGGTGGTACAAAATCTTGCTGGTGTCGACAAGTGCTGGGTTCTCAACGTTCTTACTGCCAGGCTGCAATGACTGCCTGATTGGCCAATGTCTTCTGATGTAATGGTCACTTCGTGCACGGCTATCCCACTCACAGAGAAAGCAACAGTACTTGGTGTATCCACCCTGTAGTCCAAGCAAAAGAGCGACCACTTTTAAGTCACCGCAAAGTGACCAATGATGATGATCGTAGTTTATACACTTCAAAAGCTGCTTAATGTTTTCATAAGTTTCTTTCATATGAACTGCGTGACCAACTGGAATTGATGGTAACACATTACCATTATTCAACAAAACAGCTTTAAGACTCGTCTTGGATGAATCAATGAAAAGCCTCCACTCTTCCGGTATGTAATTGATTTTGAGGGCTGCCATTAAACCAGAAATGTTGTGGCACGCAGAAAGGTCACCCTCTTTGAAAAAGAATGTAATAAACGGCTTCTGGCGGTTCCTATACACAGAAATTGTAACATCTTCTGCCAGGAGATTCCACTGTTGCAATCTGGAACCCAAAAGCTCCACCTTGTTCTTCGGTAAATTCAGATCTCTTACAAGATCATTCAGTTCACCTTGGGTTATTAAGTGTGGTTTAGTGGATGTAGTTTGCTCAAAATCTGGGTCGCTTGAGGTTGATGGTTCAGGACCACCAATGTCCTCTTCTTCATCAGTGGAAGCAGCTGAAAATGATTCTGGCACTTTGGGAACTGGTAGGTCATCGCCATGTGGTATCGGACGTATTGCAGAGGGGATATTTGGATATTCCAGATTCCATTTTTTCTTCTTTGATATGCCTTTCCCAATTGGAGGGACCATGCAAAAGCAACAGTTGTTGAGATGATCAGTGGGCTCTCTCCAAATCATTGGGACTGCAAAAGGCATAGCTTGCCTTTTGCCAGTCAACCACAGTTTAAGATGTGCTGCACATGTATTGCAGCATATGTGTGGTGCCCAGCTCTTATCTTGATCTCCTATTCTGCAGCCAAAATACAAACTGTACGCCTTCTTAATCACTTTAGTTATATTTCGTTTTTGTGATAGAAATGTCACCTCACCACATATATAACAGAAATTATTAGCACTGTTCACACATGTCCTAGGCATTTCTAACTACGATACTTTTGATAAGGACAAATGCACTAACTAATGGCAAAATTTTATCAGAGATAAGATATTTATACACAAAGGTGATGTAATCATAGGTAGGATTGCATCATCAACTTCTAGTTACATTTTTATTGGTCATTAGAAAAAATTATGCAATCGCCCACAACAGTTGCGTCATCTTCTTCTTCTTTGATCCATAACCACCAACCGTCAAAGCAGTCAGCGGCCATCACGCCTGGTGGCGTCTTGTAGGGCAGCAACAAATTGATTCCACCTTGCTCGGTCGGCGGCCATCCTTCGTACAGTGCCCCAACTGTGGTTCATTCTTTGCATCTCAGCTTCCACAGTTCTCCGCCAAGTTGTTTTTGGTCGGCCTCTCTTTCGCTTTCCCTCGGGGGTCCATAGCATAGCTGTTCTTGTGATGGTATCAGGGTCCCTTCTGAGGACGTGGCCAACCCAGTTCCAGCGTCTGCCAGCTATGATGGTGTGCATGTCCTCCTGGTTACTCCGAATAAGTAGTTCTTGGTTGCTGATGGTGTTTGGCCAAAAGATTCGGAGAATTTTCCTTAGGCAGATTGTGTGGAAAGAGGACAGTTTCGACATTTCCTTCTCTGTTACTCTCCAACATTCAGTTGCGTCATATATATATATAAACTGACCGTAATTAAATAAACTAGTAGCATATATCTTGAAAACTAGAGAAATCAACATTTTTTAATGTCATTTTCGTTTTCAGCACACCAAAATTAGTTAAGATCAGCTATTTTCATTTCTGGTACATTTTGGTTGTTGACTAGTGTATCCAGTGAGCTGACTCTTTTAGTCAGAAGTCTTAACACACAAAACAATGAGATAACTGAGAATAAGCCACAACTGGTAGCTGTTGTGAGCAATTTGTAGATCGAAGCTTCAAACAGCCACAGACTTTGAAGTACCACTGTGTCTGAGAATAATGTCTGTAAGATTACAAAATATCTTAATGAATTAATGTACATTTAAAACTAATGAATATTTAAAATTAATGTTATGCTTAACATAAATCCTCATATCTATATCTTGCCTTGTGCCCAAAGGAAGATGACTTTCACCACTATATAACCTCAATCCTGGACAGCATTGGCTCAGCTAGAAGTCCTTGTAAAGACTGACCAACGCTAGCAATAAAAGCTTACAGTCCTGTTTAGGGCTTTGCTTATGCGTGGTGTGCTCAAAGAATTTGTCTTCTCTTTTTCATTCTTGTCTTTTATTTTGGCACAATTTGTTGATGTATTGTAAGGGAAACAATTTTGCTAAGCATAATGCTAAGCCAAAGAGGTGTAATCATGACTGGGTTTGGAAAATGTCTTAATTGATGTTTACATTTTTAAATGCATTGTATTGTTGTACAATGTACACCCTTTTGGCTGACTTAACCACAGCCGCAAGACAGTGTTGTCGAAATGAGGAGTCTTATCAATAGTGGCCAGTCAGCATCAGAGGGACGTCTTGGTTATAAAGAAATGGATACCATAACCTGGTCATATTTTGCAGGTTCAACTAGTGGTAAAAAACATGACACAGTTTTGGAAATTGTGAACTGTTTAACAGTGAACTAACTAAGGTTTCTCTTCACAACGAAGAAATCCTTACTTGGACATGCACCCTAATATCCGGCCTTTGGCTAAGATCATTGTGTCTTAGCCAGGGTCGAGGCCAGGTGTGCTCCACAGCGACTCATGCGAGTTTTTAAAAAAAGCGACCTCGTGCGAGGAAAAAAACCAAAAAAAAACACTGGTTTCTCTTCACAACGTATAAATCAGTGTTCACTGCGACTCATGCGAGTTTTAAAAAAAATGCGCCTCATACGAGCATTTGAAAAAATGCAACTCATGCGAGCATTTTAAAAAAAAAAACAAAAAAAACACTGTTCTGGCATAAGCATAGTGTCTTCAATGTCCAGATGTTTTAAAGACAGAGGGATGTTAGCTACTACAACACGTCACGCATGTTAAGTAAAACCGAAGGTGAAAACAAAAACGAAGACACCCAAGCCAATAACATGATGAAAATGACCAAACAGTGACAATATCCTTTTTGTAAAATTGTGTAAAATCGTGTAAGATATTTATAAACCAAGGTGTAATTTGTTTTTAACTATACATCATTAATCAATAAAGTTCATTGATGTTTATAACTGCAGTTATTGAATTATTTAAATTTCCAGTTATAATTTTGTTGTGTGGTCAAAGAAATATTAATAATTTAAAACTGGTAGAGAATAAATCGAAAGGAAGCCACTGACATGAAAACGGATGTCCTAACCGCAAAACAGGATACAAGAATAGGTTTTTGGAATGTCAGGACAATGTACGAGACAGGTAAACTAAGACAGGTCACGGCAGAAATGAGAAACTATAGGTTACACATTCTAGGGATAAGCGAGAGCAGATGGACAGGGGCAGGAAAAGTTAAAACAGCAACAGGAGAAACAGTACTTTACTCTGGAAGAGAGGATGGACAACACAATGAAGGCGTAGCCATTATTCTACAGAAAGGAATAGAAAGGACATTACTGGAATGGAAACCCATCAACAACAGACTGTTAAGATTAAGACTGAGAGGGAGATTCACCAACACTACAATAATACAATGCTACGCACCAACGAATGATAGCGATGAGGAGGTCAAGGATGATTTCTATCAACAACTGCAGAAAGAAATGGAAGACACACCTAGATACGATCTTGTTATAGTAATGGGAGACCTCAATGCGAAAGTTGGTACACACAATACATATACACCAATACCTCGACTTTCGTCGCTTCGATCTTTCGTCGGTTTTCAATTCTAACCACGTTTCCAAATTTCGTCGCTCGCTTCGCTCTTTCGTCACATTTGGTCACAACTGCGCGTCATCTTGATTCTTTCGTCGTTCAGTCTTTGAACAGAAATCGTTCGGTGTGCACTGTTTTTTTAAAGTTGTCCGCATTGAATCTCTTATATTTGTCATTAAACATATTAATACTACTTATTTTTGTGATTAAAATAACAAAACTATTCATACTATATTATTTTTGTGATTATACTGTAAACAATTCATAGTTGTTTTAGTGATAACAGTCTAATGACAGTGTTCATATCGTGATTATACGACATGTGTACAGTTTTTATACTGTACTTTTTTGTGTGATTAGGCCTTATACAGTACTACTTATTTTTCTGCTTTAATATATTCATAATGGGTCCTAAGTGTAGTGACAAAGTTAAAAGAACCCATAAGGTTCTCAATTTGCAAGAAAAGCTTAAGCTAATCAAGTTTAATGAACAAGGCATCTTAAATGCTGAAATAGGCCACAGGCTAGGTGTACCAAGCACTACAGTTAGCACAATTGTAAAGAACAGAGCTAAAGTGTTAGAGGAAATTAAAAACGCTACGCCAGTGCATACCAAACTTATTAGAAAGCGGCACAATTTAATTGGTGAGATGGAGAAAGTGTTAAATGTGTGGATTGAAGACCAAGTCAGCCACAACATTCCTCTAAGCCAAGATCTTATCCAGGCTAAAGCACAAACTTTATTTAATGCAATGAAGGCTGAACAAGGAGAGACATCAGCTGAAGAGACATTTAGAGCTAGCAGGGGCTGGTTTGAGAAATTTAAGAAAAGGTCAAATTTGCATAATATAGCAGTGAAGGGAGAATCAGCTAGCGCAGATACCGCAGCTACAGGAGCTTTTCAAGTGAAGCTTGAAACAATTATAGAAGAAGTTGGCTACACAAAGCAGCAGATCTTCAACGTAGAATAAATTTCGACAGAAGTTCAAAAGTAAATAGTGGGCTAGAACACCAAATAGCCTGTTACAGAGAACTTCTTAGGGAAAGGAAGAAGACATCAATGAGGTAAACGTCTTTGCTCTCCTTTTTCAAGACGCAACCGCCACAACCAACTTCAGTCACCCCTCCCTCTAACCCTTCAGATTCCGAGCCATCAACATCAGCCCCAGCCCCAGTTAGATCTCCTTCAAAGTGCCCTTCTCCTAAAAGAATTAGATTGAAATCCTCCAGTTCTGAAGATGAGCCACCTCAATTTTCTTCATCTGGTTTTCTAAGTCTAGAATCCCCCTAAATTACCAACATTCAAAACTGTACATACTGTATATATTCATCGTCTACTTGCTCAAGAATGATTTTAAGGTAAGATGCTATTTACGTATTTTTTATTTATTACTGTATTTTCTTTACTCTTATGTTCATTTCTGTTTATCCAGGTGTTGCACGCATTCGCAAGTGTTATATAGTTAGTTATTTTCGTTTTTTGGCGGCCCTAATGCATTTGTAAGCTAAATAAAGGCTATGCTTCGACTTTCGTCGATTTTCGACTTTCGTCAAAGCTCTGGTCCCTAACCTGTCGAAAGAGCGAGGTATTGGTGTAATGAAAGAACAATGGGGAAATGCGGCAGCGGAACAGCAAACGAAAACGGGGATAGACTAATAAGTTTCTGTAGCATTAATAACCTGGTCATTGGAGGAACACTCTTCCCACATAAAGAAATTCATAAATTAACATGGGAGTCACCAAATGGTCGGGACAGAAACCAGATAGACCACATCATGGTTAATGGTAGATGGAGACATGCATTACAAGATGTGAAGGTAAGAAGAGGTGCAGATGTGGGAAGTGATCACCATTTAGTAGTAGCAAAACTGAAAGTGAAACTAAGAAGGGCTGCACCAACTGTAACTACACAGAAAAGGTTTGACATCAGCAAATTGAAGGACTCCCTTACCAGAAAAGCTTTTACGGCCGACATAAAGAAACGATATCAATTTGCCAAAAGTCAGGAAAAGACATTGACTGATGATATAGACCAGAATTTCAACACCATTTCAACAATATACAAAGAAAGCAGCAAATCATGTTTGGGATTCCAGGAAAGGAAGAAGCAAGACTGGATAACACCAGAAACTTTAAACACCATAACGACGAGAAAGGAAATGAAAAGAAAGAAAACAGAAGCGAAGTCCCCCAGGTTAAAGCAACTATATAGCGAACAGTACAGTCAGCTGGACAAGGAAGTTAAACGCCAAACCCGAGCCAACAAAAGGAATTTCCTAGACGATCTTGCAAGACAGGCAGAGGAGGCAGCACTGAGAAATGAACAAAGCACAGTATACAAAATAACTAAATTCATCAGCGGAAAACGAGGTGCAAACAATATTACATTAGTAAGAGATAAGCAAGGTAATCTCATCACGACAGCAGAGGGACAAGAAGCAAGATGGGCAGAGCACTTTAGAGAAACTCTGAACAAGGAACCACCAGAGACACAATTGAATGTTCCTGAAGCTGAAAACGATCTAGATGTGAATACAGACATTCCACGAAAAGAAGAAATCATCACAGCAATCAAAGGGTTAAAGAACGGCAAAGCTCCGGGCCACGATAACTTAAATGCAGAGCTATTTAAGACAGACCCTGAGCTAGCAGCAGAACTATTAGAACCACTATTTGCACAAGTCTGGAAAACAGGGACAACACCAACAGAGTGGAACAAAGGAATAATTGCCAAATTGCCCAAGAAGGGAGATCTTGCAGACTGCAATAATTGGAGAGGAATCACTCTTCTCTCAGTTCCCAGCAAAATACTAGGCAGGATAATTATACAGAGAATTTCAAAGGCAGTAGATCACAAACTGAGGAAAGAACAAGCAGGATTTAGAAAGAACAGGAGATGTGTAGATCATATATTCACTCTCAGGAACATTATAGAACAGTGCTCAGAATGGCAAAGACAGCTTTACATTAATTTCGTTGATTTTGAAAAGGCTTTTGACAGCATACATAGGGACAGTTTATGGAAAATACTGAGGGCTTATGGAATTCCAAGCTGCATAGTGTCAATCATAAAAAGCCTCTATGCAAACTTTACGTGCAGTGTTGGGCAGAGCAACCTAACCTTGAGGTGAAGACAGGAGTACGACAGGGATGCCCCTTACCAACCACTCTATTTTTAACAGTCATAGACTGGGTGATGCGCCAGACAACAGAGGGCAGTCCAAGAGGAATAAGATGGACAACATTTTCTACATTAGAAGATCTGGAATATGCAGATGACATTGCACTACTAGCACATTCACATCAACACATCCAGGAAAAAACGGATAGACTTAATAAGTTTAGCCAGCAGGTGGGCTTGAACATCAATTTAAAGAAGTCTGAGGTCATGACGCTCAATGTGAGCAAACCTGAGCCCATATCAGTAAGGAATAAGCAATTGGTACAGACAGATACTTTCACATACCTAGGAAGCATAGTAACACCAGACGGCGGGGCAGGCAAAGACATCAACATCAGAATGAATAAGGCAAGAACAGCCTTCTTTAGCCTAAACAACATCTGGAAATCCTCCCAATACAGCACAAGCACAAAATTAAGATTATATCAGAGCTGTGTGCTTTCTGTGCTTCTCTATGGTGCGGAATGCTGGAGAGTTACAGAGAAGGAAATGTCGAAATTGTCCTCTTTTCACACAACATGCCTAAGAAAAATTCACCGAATCTTTTGGCCGAATACAATCACTAACCAAGATCTGCTTACTCGTAGCAAGCAAGAGGACATGCACACCATCATAGCTGGCAGACGCTGGAACTGGGTTGGTCATGTCCTCAGAAGAGACCCCGACGCCATCACAAGAACAGCTATGCTTTGGACTCCTGAAGGAAAACGAAAGAGAGGCCGACCAAAAACAACCTGGCGGAGGACTGTGGAGGCTGAGATGCAAAGAATGAACCAGAGTTGGGGCACTGTACGAAGGATGGCCACCGACCGAGCAAAGTGGAATCAATTTGTTGTTGCCCTACAAGACGCCACTAGGCGTGATGGCCACTGACTGCTTTGACGGTCGGCGGCTAAGGATCAAAGAAGAAGAAGAAGAAGAGAATAAATACGAGCTGCACTCACATATTTATATAACACACCCTGGAGGATAGGATACGTTTAGCGAGAAGGTGAATTACCTATCACTTCTCTTCTACAGCTATCACCAAGACCTGTGCAGTTAACTACCTGACTTGTCTTGTGCGATCACTACCACTGGTTCACCAGTTCTCTTCTCCATTTCTGGGAACTATACTTTCTAATTTTATATCCAACATCCATCTCGCCACACTTGATTTCTTTTGATATCCGTATTTTCCCCAATGCAATTAATTCACTCCTTGCCTTTTGGATCCTTATTTTGATATCACTGCCTGTCCCTTCAACTATGTCTACATTACAGCCAAGATATGCATATGATTCTACATGTTGAAGAAGTTCTTTAAGTTCAGTCGTGTTATCATTTCCTGCATTTATTCTGATTATTTTTGTCTGTTAACAATGTATTTTCAGATCCACTTGTGCAACGTCTCATCAAGTGTTGTTATTTTCACTTGCATCTGGTTATGGTTATGAGATAGACGAGCAACTTTGTTCACAACATCTAGATCATCAAGCTGTTCATCAGCGCTAGTTCTGGTACTAAAAAAATGGTGTTTGAAATATTTAACTGTTTCACCAATGTATGTCTAACTAATACAACAACAACAGTTTTTAAATGGTTTACAACTATTGGTTGAACTACTAAAAACTTTAACTCATTTACACATGTGTTTATAGCATGAATAATAATAACGTTTCAACCATACCTTAAAGCAAATATAAAAACAGTGCTAAGGAAAAGAAGAAAACCATAACATTTCATGATACATCAACATCATAGCACTGAATAAAGAAATATGTTACAACAAAAGAATTAATGATTACATTGGATTCAGTTTCCTTCAGCTGCTTGTGGACTTCTCTTAGATCTTTCATGAATGCAGTTTCCATCAGTGTTAATTTATCATTCAAAAGGACCTCAAATTCTCCTTTCTGTGTCAATGTATTTTTCTGCTGACAAGCTGAGATTATTTCAAGTGATTCCACATTTTTTTTTACTTTTTCAGACAGATCTTCTGTAACAATTTCCAATGAACATGTTTTAGTTGAGAGATCTGCCACATCTAATTCACTTTTATCAATAGCAGACCTCAGTGAATGAACTTGAGATTTCATGTATTCTGTTTCAGCATTGACAGCAACAACCTGCATCTTCAGATCTGCAAGTGTGCTCACAGTACAAGAATTCTCATTTTGCATTTCATCTTGTTGTGCAGAGAGCATTTCCAGTTCCTTCTTCCAACTTTGATGCATTATTGTAAACTTTTCAATTTTATTTTGTTTGTGAGAAACTTTATCAATTTCTTGTTTGATTTCACTGAGCACCTTGTTTTGTTCATTTTTTGAATTGCTACATTTTGATCCAACATTACTGATTTTCTTGTTCACTTCAGACTCCTTGTGTGACATCTCTTCAACTTTCTTGTGAACATCAGTTTGTTTAGCAGCAATATCTTCTGTCCTAACATGAAGGGAATGCACAGCATCTTCAATAGCCCCAATTCTGGATAAAACTTCATGTAATGTAGCCTCATCTGCTGATGACAGAAAAGAACTGGTGAAAAAAATTAAACACAAATAAAGAGTTATATTTAAGTTGCTACACTATAAATTGCGAATTAAGTATGAAAAGACAAATTTTCAGGAATAAATCATACTTGAAAAGACTCATTTTCAAGAAATAAATTACATATGAACAGGAAAAGCAGAACTAATAAACTATATGAGAAAAGCTTATTTGACAATAACAAATCATGTATGAGATACCAAACATTAAGTAATAAATTACGACGGGTAAGACTTTTTGATTTTGAGGACTTTCTTCATTGCATACCAACAATGCCATCAGTGCTCCGATCTCCTCTCTTAGATCACACAAGGAGGATCTCAGCACAGTGCACAAACTTCGTAGCACTGGCAAGAATCCCAATTTGTGTATATAATGTATAGGAATCACACATTCTATAATTATTTTTGTGGTGGTTAGGTTTCCTAATTTTTAAATTTTGCCATAAATCATGGGTTAAAAAGTTATATTTTTCTCTGAAACTCTTTACGATTTCCAACTGCTGTGGGATTATTAACGTGTGCAACTTGCACATGGGACCTCCTATTTTTTCGCCCTTATCCGAGAAGGCTAGGCATCCGATCTCACTACCCATAAGACCAGAGGGAGTATATGTAATTAGGACCACTGGTTCTGAAAAAAATATTTCAATAAATTATAATCCCTCAACTGGGATTCGAACCCGGTACCTCTTGAATATGAGGCAGATGCCACACCTCTGAGCCACTCCGATCCCCTGGGTAAGAAGTTAGAAGACCTCAGCCAGGAGTCAATCCAAAGCGCGGAGAATATTCAAGTTGATATGCCTGATGATGATCTCACACACTTCCTAGACGGGAAAAGAAATGCAATCAGGTTTCCACCTGCCAGTGCAAAAGGGCTTTGGGAACAGCTGGACGAAGCCTTGTCAAAAGAGTTGGATAACAACCTGAAGCAGATAACCTTGGAGAAAAAGCCGGAAATCTTCTGCGACATAATATATCTTCACTGTTGCAAAGTGTTTGGAGTCAGGGAGACAATGGAAAGTAACCCACCACAAAAAAGTAGAAGACAAATCAGAATAGAAAAGATCAGGAAACAGAAGAAGCATGCCCGAAAACAGTTCAAGAACGCAGTGGATACAGAGAAGGAAGGATTATGACTGGTTTGGGTGCGCCTGAAAGGCCAACATAATGCTCTTTGAAGAGCAGAAAGGTTGTGCAGGAAAAGAAGAAAAACATGGAGGGATAGGGAGAGATTCTTCAGGGAGCTCTTCAAGTTTGCCAAAGAACTGTTTGAACAGCCACGTTCTGGAACACTAAACATCGGGGAAAGAAGATCTGGAAGAACATCTTAGAATTACCTATTTTGATGGTCGCAAAGATGAGCCGCTCAGCAGCATGGAAGGCCTTATATGGCCTAGTAAGCCAGGAGCTGAATTCAACACCAAGCCTCCAACAATGCAAGAAATAGAAAGCATTGTCCAGAAAGCACGGTGCAAGTCATCTCCAGGTCCTAATGGTGTCCCATATGTTGTATATAAGAGATGTCCTGAAGTTCTGAAATGGCTGCTCCATCTGCTGAAAAATGTTAAATTTAAAGTCTTTGCATGGTGTATGATGGATGCCTCATTAAAAGACTCAAAGGCAGTTCAACAGACAATAGAAATGGCAGACAGAGGACTACAGATCATAGATCAAAGGAAAGTTCAAACTGTAGTGCCTTCAGTTCATGTTGATACCTAAATTGCTATGACCACTGCTTATATATGAAATAAGCGCAAGTACAGTGGAAGCTATAGAGCAAAAGGTCAACAAGTTCATGAGGAAATGGCTAGGAGTACCACCAGGTCTGTCAGACGTAGCACTGTACTGCAAGAAGGCAAAGCTTGTGTTTCCTTCAAGTTCAAGTCAGTTGTTGAAGAATATAAAGCAGGAAAGGCAAGGCTCGCGGTGATGTTGTGCGAGTCAGCAAATGATGTAGTTAAGTCCAGTCAGCCCACACTGAAAACTGGAAGGAAGTGGAAAGTGGATGAAGCTGTTGATGCTGCCCAAGAGTCGCTCAAGCTGAGGTAGGTAATCGGATAAACACAGACAAATAGACGGAGATTTGGCCATTTTGACATCCACTTGTGGTTCAAGGCATCCAACACGAAAAGCCGAGACTTGGTAATTCAGGAGATACAAGCAGCTGAGAATGATAAGAGAGTGCAAAAAGCGGTGCAGCAAGCCCAAAAGGCCAATGACAAGGAAGGAGCCCTGCAAAGGTCCTTGACATGGAATGATATATGGCATATGGCACCTCTTAGACTCAGCTTCATTATCAGATCAATGTATGACCTCCTGCCATCGTCCGCAAACCTTGTGAGATGGGGAAAGTCTGATGATGCTTAGGGCCTCCTGTGCTATGAGAGGGAGATACTTGAATACGTGCTCTCGGCTTACAAGGTGTCATTAGGGCAAGGGCGATACACATGCGCCTCAATAAAGTACTAAATCAGCTGGCTGCTACAATAGACCTGGCAGGGGTGAAGGCAAACAGCAAAGTCAGACCGATCAATGCAATTACATACTTTCTGAGAGCAGGAAAGTCAGCACATCCCAAACCAAGTAAATCAAGTAGCCGTTTACCATCTCTTCTTGACTGTGCAAATGACTGGGAGATGACTGTTGACTTCCTGGGCTAGAGGCATATCCAGAGAGTATCAGAAGAGCTCGAAGACGACCAGATATAATGCTGCATTCCTCATCATCACACCAGATTATAATGATTGAGCTGCCCGTGCCTTTTAAATCCAGATTTGAAGAGCAACTCGTTCAAAGTGGCCAAGTATAATGTTCTGGCCACGGACTTGAGACATGATGGGTTCACTGCAAGGGTCATGGCTGGTGAGGTGGGTGCAAGAGGTCTCGTGACTGCCTCAGTGTACGATCTACTGAAACTGTTGGGGTTGAGGGGACAGTCAAGAACAAGGGCACTTAAGAGGCTCAGCAAAACTGCAGAAAAGGCATCGTGCTGGCTGTGGAATAACCGCAACGGGCTATGGAACTCAGGACAGTAATTTGTTTTCAACATAGGGGTTACTTTCACAATTGTCTCCAGCTGGCAGAAAATAGGAGTGAATTTGAAAGCTGCACCCAAGGTGGATTGGGTTCAATTCTCTGCACTAGACAACTGGAGGCTGACACTTGGGAGTCATGACCCAAGTGGCCCGCAGCCCTTAGAGTGTAAAGAAGATTAAGGGGCCGAAACACTTGATCAATGGGGGTGTCGTGGAATATTCTAATCCACATATATAAATTATCAAGTAAATATAAAGCCTAATAAATACATATAATAAATAAAGGAAGAAGAATGGTAAAGAACAGTGCTGTCACAATGACTGTACTCGAAATCCCCGTGTTTTCTACTGCGTATACAAATTGTAACGTTTCACGTTGATATTAAAGGCCTTCTGCAACATACACGCGTTTCCCAAACACACGATAAAATGTGCTGCCTTTCTAAGAAAAACCTTGAAATATGCAAGCTGACCTAAATTTTAAATTCCATTCATGTCTTTTTCTACACTATGTTACCAAAACGAACGAACAGATGGACAAAAGGATAAAGAGAGAGGGAGGGCTGAAAATCAGGAACGCATGCAACACGCGTCGCGCGATACACAAATGCTGCCATCACGCGTGTAAGACTACATGTACTAACTTTATTTCAATCGACAGTGATAAAATAAACAACTACACGACTATCCTAGAAATTGCATATTTTGAACGCAGCCACGTAGCTCTTTTAAATTTGGATATTTGGGTTCCTTAGGGTTTGCTGACAAAGAATATGTAAAACGTTACGCAAATAGTCTAGGAATTAACAAGTTATAACCAAAATAAAATATTGGGGGTGCCTGACAGCATGAAATCATTTCTGCTCATAAAATTTTTTTATAACGTGTTTGAAAAACCTCACGTTACAGAATTAGCCTACCATGTAAACTCCAAATTGATTGGAGCGCAACAAATGAAAGACTGACCACGATTGGTCGGACTATAAATACTATCTTCCGTTGTTAGGGAGACGGGGAAAGGTAACATTTTTTCAAACACTTGTCGAAACGGGGCCTCATTGGCTAGACTCGCTGATATACTCACTTAGAAGCGTTAGTTCGAGACCACTTGTTTAAATAAGCTTGATAAAGAATCAGTGCGTTGAAGCCAGCTCATATTTTTGCTAAATAAAAGCCTGGAACATAAGCAGATGGGAATTTGTGCCAGTAAATGTGCCAGAATTCACTGCTAATCAACGTATCTGTGTTTATTTCCATGAAATTGTGGTAAGCTTGAACCATTCAGTATCTTTTAATGAAAAATTGAAGGTGAATTGTTAATTTATGCCTGTATATATATGTGTAGTTCAGTGGCAAACGTGAGGTAAAGCCTATAATGCTCCAGCCTGAACAGAGGGTGTCGGAGGAAAGTAAAACGGCATGGAATGGCCAAATAGTACACTGACACCTGGATGATTGACTAGAAAGAAATAATGCTGGAATGGCAGAGGCGTGGTAACTATTAAGGAGGGTAATGCTGGTATAAAGTATTTCAGATGAAGCTGACAGTTGGCCTAACGCTCTGAACTCAATGTTTGTGTTGTATTGTGCTCAGTGTAGAACTAGAGTATCAATTAGTTATGAAGTAGAAGGTACATCCTTCTTGATTTCAGGGACCGTGGTCTTGATGGTACTGAGCAGCACCTGGTCAGAGCTTTGCTGAATCCAGATTCGGACAGCATACTCCTTGGTCTTTTTAGCTATCAGTGAGGTGTCTCCACAGCACAGGGGAGAGATCGAGCAGAGGAGTCTTTTCCTGCCGCCATCACACCAGATAAGCGGATTTGGCCAGCTGAGCTCAACATTATGTCCCCTCATATTGAAATGACTTTGTAAAATTAACATTCAGAGGGGAATTTAATTGTCTTAATATCAGGAACTGAAAACATCTCCAATACTAGTCCCTAAAGACAAACTATTGAAGTCATGATGACACATACCAACAGAGCTTGAACAAAACAAAACCAGTATTACCTCATTTTACTACTACACAACTGACACACATAGGATATTTGTAATAATATATGTCACTACTATATTCATATTGGTAAATTCTGTACATATAACTTGTAATTTAAATTGATTGTGATTCCTGGTTCCCTTGTAGTTGAATCAGGACACATATTCATTCATGCCAGTAATGAATACATATTGTTATTTGAAACTTTATCAGTGACTCTTTTAAGATATCTTTGTAGAGTGTTATATGTATGTGAGTGTCACAGTGTTGTCAAGAGTAGTGGATTAAATTAAATTGTTTATCTGTCTGTTGTTGTGACTTACACTTCATCATACACATACCCTAGACACATAACGTAGTCATCACACTATTCCAGAATAATTCTGACTGAGATATATAGATATGTGGTAGCAAGTAAGGTTATCTATAATACACTACTCTTAATAGATATAGATACCTTCACAGCTGATCTCAGTCAGTACATTAAGTCCCCTATAAATATTTATAACATCCCACTTCACCACAGGGGGGAACACTTCTGATGATCAGATTGCCTCCTGTTATATCGCTCTGTATAGAGTTTCCTATCATTATAAATCATGGGTTAAAAAGTTATATTTTTCTCTGAAATGCATATTAGAAATTTAATTTTTTTTAACAGCAAGTCATATGCAGAAACTAAATACATTATACTCTAAAAGCATGCTATAAATAAGAACTAAAATAATAAGGCACAAATATTACGAATTTAGGAATATATATTACATTGTTACACACCATAATGGTTTCAATACATATGTCAAATGTTAAGTAAATTTTGTTCAACACAAAATATCTAATTAGTTTAAACAATAATTTAGTCCTCAATGCAAAGATCTTAAATTCCCCATAGGTGTTGCCATACTGTCAGCAGCCTTATGGACACAATACAATTTCTTTGCAAGGGGTTTAATTGAACGTAACTAATATAAACAAAGAAACAACTGGCTGATCTCCAGAGATTCTCTATGTTGCTGCCAGATTTATAAAACTGTTAATTAGAGTTTATTCAAAGAAAAATTGATCAAAGATCATTTTTTTTTAAAGAGCACTACTGCGAATTTCCCATAAAATGAAAGAACGAATTCTATTTGTGTCAATTATTCCACTAATATCACAAAAGTAAGCAAGTCTCAATAAAACAGCGTTGTGCAATAAACAAAAACCATTTAATCAGTGTTTCAACATATGGGTCAACCAAATCTTAGATAAATGAGTTATGGAGATAGAGTTATCTTTGACTTTAAAATAAAAAAAATGAAGGGTTTCATACAAGGAAAAGTTAAAAGTAAAAGTTAAGACTACAATAAACAGCAACATCTAATATACAACAAGGTCTTACAGGCTTTCAGAACCCATGACATGGAAAATAAGCTATAACCATCTGCAGCCATTGTTGTTTTTGTGTGTGGTGACTTACAATATAATGAATTACAAAGAGGATATAGCACGGATATCAGCTGGTGGACATAATTTTAAAAAAACTTTGCTGAAGAGCAGCAGCTGTGAGACCTTTTCAGGCCATAAATCAAGGATTCCTCCGCAAAAAAAGAAATTGGCAAGAAGATGAAGATGACAAGAACAAAAGTTAATACATAGAAATAGGTGGGTAAATGGCAGTTAGGGTGAAAGTCTAGCAGTGTTCTTATAAAACATATTACTTATGACAAATGAAAGTTGATTATATATCAGACAAGGAATCACAGCCCTTCTCACCCCTCCCACTAATTTTTTTTTTGGTCAGTTTCTCTTCTGGTTTGTTTGTTTGTATTTTGGACATAGGTACACACTTAATTTGATCATTTTGATTAGCCCTATACACAGTGGTTGGACATAGGATATGACGTCAGTTTCGCTTATCGGCAATAGTACATATTAGTTGGACTTGAAAACACTATATATCTTAATTATAACCCTTGAGGGTTTGAACTGAATATTTTTCATCATCAAATAAAAAACCCATCAAACTATTTAATAACTTAGAACAAAAATGTTTTTCTTAAGCACACTGCATAATATAATATCACTGTTGATTATATTGGATACTACAAGTGGGGCAGGATTTAGAAAGAACAGAAGAAGTGTGGATCATATATTCACTCTCAGGAACATTATAGAGAAGTGCTCAGAATGGCAACTGTGGTGAAGTGGGATGTTATAAATATTTATAGGGGACTTAGTGTACTGACTGAGATCAGCTGTGAAGGTATCTATATCTATTAAAAGTAGTGTATTATAGATAACCTTACTTGCTACCACATATCTCTTTATCTCAGTCAGAATTATTCTGGAATAGTGTGATGCTACGTTATGTGTCTAGGGTATGAGTATGGTGAAGTGTAAGTCACAACAACAGACAGATAAACAATTTAATTTAATCCACTACTCTTGACAACACTGTGACACTCACATACATATAACACTCTACGAGAATAGCTTAAAGAAGTCACTCGTAACGGTTCAAATAACAATATGTATTCATTACTAGCATGAATGAATATGTGTCCTGATTCAACTACAAGGGAACCAGGAATCACAATCAATTTAAATTACAAGTTATGTACAGAATGTATTTAATATGAATATTGTAGTGACATATATTATTACAAATGTTCTATGTGTGTCAGTTGTGTAGTAGTAAAATGAGGTAATACTGGTTTTGTTTTGTTCAAGCTCTGTTGGTATTTGTCATCATGACTTCAATAGTTTGTCTTTAGGGATCAGTATTGGAGATGTTCACAGTTCCTGATTTTAAGACAAGTAAATTCCCCTCTGAATGGTATTTTTATAAAGTTATTTCTAGATGAGGGGACATAATGTTGAGCTCAGCTGGCCAACTCTGCTTATCTTGAGTGATGGCGGCAGGAGAGGACTCCTCTGCTCGAATTCTCTTCTGGGCTCTGGAGATACCTCACTGATAGCTAAAAGGACCAAGGAGTATGCTGTCCGACACTGGATTCAGCAAATCTCTGACTAGGTGCTGCTCACTACCATCAAGACCACTGTCCCTGAAATCAAGAAGGATGTACCTTCTACTTCATAACTAATTTATATTCTCTTTTACACTGATCACAATACAGCACAAACATTGAGTTCAGAGCATTAGGCCAACTGTCAGCTTCATTTGAAATACTTTATTCCAGTATTACCCTTCTTAATGGTTACTACGCCTCTGCACTTCCAGCATTATTTCTTTCTAGTCAATCATCCAGGTGTCAGTGTACTGTTTGGCCATTCCATGCCGTTTTACTTCTCTCCGACACCCTCTGTTCAGGCTGGAGCATTTTAGGCTTTACCTCCCGTTTGCCACTGAACTACACATATATATACAGGCATAAATCAACAATTCACATTCAATTTTCATTAAAAGATATTAAATGGTTCAAGCTTACCACAATTCATACGAATAACACAGATACGTTGATTAGCAATGAATTCTGGCACAAACTGGCACAAACTTCCATCTGCCTATGTTCCAGGCTTTTATTGAGTCAAATATAAGCTGGCTTCAACGCACTGATGCTTTATCAAGTGTATTTAAACAAGTGGTTTCGAACTAACGCTCCCAAGTGTGTATATCAGCGAGACTGGCCAATGAGCCACGTTTCGACAAGTGTTTGAAAAAAATGTTATCTTTTCCCGTCTCCCCTAACAACCAAGATAGTATTTATAGCCCGACCAATCGTGGTTAGGCTTTCATTTGTTGCGCTCCAATCAATTTGGAGTTTACATGGTAGGCTATTTCTGTAACGTAAATTTTTTTCAAACACGTTAAAAAAAAATCTTATGAGCAGAAATGATTTTATGCTGTCAGGCACCCCCAATATTTTATTTTGGGTATAATTTATTAATTCCTGGACTATTTGCGTAACGTTTTACATATTATTTGTCAGCAAGCCCTAAGGAACCCAAAAATACTAATTTAAAGGAGCTACGTGGCTGCGTTCAAAATATGCAATTTCTTCTACCTCCTGTTTGGAAGATGTGCTGTCTGGGTACTGTTATGTGTTCAAACGTAAACCCATCTAATGTTATCTTTTCTAATAAGAGTTTGTTATGATTTATAAACCTAACTCTGGGAAAGGGTAGTGTATTTTATCACTGTCCGTCTGAAAAAAAAATTAGTGCATGTAGACTTACACGCGTGATGGCAGCATTTGCGTATCGCGCGAAGCGTGTTTAGTGTTCGGCTTCCTCTCCCTTCTCGCTATCCTTTAGTCCAACTGTTCGTTCGTTTTGGTAACGTAATGTAGAAAAAGACATGAATGGAATTTAAAATTTAGGTCATTACGCAGTCTCTCAATTCTTTTCCAAGAAATACAGCACACGTTTCATTGAAGAAGGCGGGTAATAATACAGTAAGCTTTTATATCAACGTGAAAGCGTTACAATTTGCAGACGAAGCAGAAAACAAGGGGGATTTCGAGTACATTCTTTGTGATAGCACTGTCATTTTACCATTGCTCTTTTCTTTATTATATGTATTTATTAGGCTTTATATTTAATTGATAATTTATATATGTGGATTAGAATATTCCATGACACCTCCCCTCTTAAAACAGACATTATATGTCAGTCCTTTATTCTATATACACATAGAGAAATTTATTATTATTTCTGGGGTTTACGGTGATTCTCATCACACGGATGGCGGCTTAAAAAATCCGCTCCCAGATTGGTTTTTCCAGATATATATTCAATGCTAAAATTATATGGAGCCAGAAGCAAAGACCATCGGAGTAACCTAGAGTTCTCATGCTTAGCCTGTGCTAAAAACGATAAAGGTTTGTGGTCAGTTTGCAACTTAAATGCCTTCCCATATAGATAAATATTGAATTTCTTTATTGCCCATATTACTGCAAGACATTCTTTTTCGCTAGTTGAGTAGTTGATTTCAGCTTTATTCAACTTTCTGCTAGCATATGCCACTGGGCTTAATTCCCCATCCAATGCCTCTGATTTCTGTAGTAAAGTTGCACCTAGCCCAATATTACTTGCATCCGTCCTTACTATGAATTCTTGACTTAAGTCAGGTAATTTCAAAATGGGTTTACTTGTGAGCTTTTCCTTCAATTCTTGGTAAGTCATTTCACATTGTGGTGTCCATGTAATGCGATCTGGAAGTCCTTTACGTGTCAATTCAGTTAACGGTGCACATATGGAATTAAAGTTCTTGATATACTTCTGGTAGAAACCACATAATGAGACAAAGGATCTCACGTCCTTCTTGGTTTGTGGTCTCGGGGCTTTTTGTAGTTTCTCTAAATTCTTTGGGTCAGGGGTCATGTTTCCCTGATAAACTGTGTGTCCCAAAAATTCCAATTCTTTACATCCAACGCAACATTTGGTTGGACGGGCTGTTAAATTTGCCTCCCTAAGTCGATCAAACAGCATGTTCAGAGAGTCAATGTGTTCCTCAAATGTTTCTGTTGCTATAAGGATATCATCCATAAAATTTGTTATACAGGGATTACTCAGAGGATCCAATAATTTTCTCATCATTCTAGAGAAGACACTAGGCGCATTCTTCAATCCAAATGGCAATCTATTAAACTCATAGTGTCCTTCTGAGGTACTGAAAGCTAGGTATGGTCTAACCTCAGGCTTTACTGGAATCTGATAGTATCCTTTACTCAGATCCACTTTTGAGAAATATTTAGCTTTATTTAGTCTGGCAAACAGCTGATTTGTATCCGGCAATGGATCCACCTGTCCTTCTGTAATAGCGTTCAGTCTCCTGTAATCTATACAGAGTCTATGTTCTCCAGAGGGCTTCCTTAAGAGTACAACACCGGAACTATACGAAGACTCACTGTGCGAAATAATTCCTTCTTTCAATAGATAGTCTATCTCTTCCTTCAAAGCTTTTTCCTTAGCAAACGGAATCGAATATGGTTTCATACAGACAGGTGTGGAGTCTATGAGTTTCATATCATATTCCAATAGGTTTGTATGCCCTGGTCGGTCTGTTAACACCTCTGCATGATTCTTTAGAACCTGTTGCACTCTCTCTTTCTGAGTTTTCGTTAAATGTGTACTGATTTTCACCTGTGCTGCTGTCTCACAGGGGTGTAATGGATATTCAAATGATGAAAGTGGTTCCTTTTTCATCTCCATGGCGATGGACAAGGTCAACAAGTGTGTCTCTTCCTGATGTTCTCTTTCCAAATATTTCTTCAGGAGATTCACATGATAGATTTTTTCTTTCCCCTTCTTATCTATCTTATAATTTGTTCTAGACACCTTCTCTAGAACTGTATATGGACCCTGCCATCCAATTTGTAACTTATTCTGACTCCCGGGCAAAAGAAGCAGTACCTTCTCTCCCACAGCCAAATTTCTGTCTTTCGCCTTCCTGTTATAATAGGCAGCATGTTTCTTCCTGGCTTGTTTCAAATTTTCATTGGCAAGTTTCCAGCCAGTTTTCAACCGAGTGGTCAGCTCATTCACATATTGGTATGAAGATGTAATGTTTTCCTCTGCCTTTTCATCAGTCCACGTTCTTAACATAGCTACATATGGACCTTTAATTGTGTGGACCTATTTGTCCATGCACCGGTATGGTCTCTTCCACTCGAAGCTTTATAGTGATGATTTTTCCTCCCAGAACTATCATTCACAAAACGACCGCTACCAATTTTTCTTTTGGGGCTTTCTCCCCTCTTAAAATTCTTGATGAGAGATTTCCTCCCTACATCTTCTTCCTCCAGTTGGTTTAAGTCCGATTGAGGGATTTTCGGCTTATCCTGGGGTAAGACATCTTTTTGCACTCTCCGCATAGTGGCCATTGTAAAACAGTTAAGTGAAGCTTGTCCATGAAAAGGGGCTTCCCATTCCATTTGGTCCACTTTTTCAAATCTATTTCTCTTTTTATTATCAGGCCTAATTTTGCCCCATGGCGTGTCCAGGTCCTGATCCATGTTCCCACTTGTGGGTGTTCCCTCATGTGCTATGCTACACCTTTCTACAAAATTTTCAATGTCCCATCTTGCTTTGGGCCAATAATAATTGTGAGCCACCTTTTGAATGATGGTACCTATCTTCTCATGGTCCCCATCTGGTTTCACATGTAGGCTCCTTATTAATTCTGTCCTGTATCTTTTTGGAAGAACCAGCTGTCCCTGACCTTTGGATCTAGCTCCAGTCTTCCTATACATCAACTTGTTTTTCATGTAAAAATCTCCCTTGCCTGGAGTTGTATGACAAGTTGACAATTTTCTGAAACAAGGCTTGAGTGTTTTATCCCCAGCCTGTGCCTTCCTCATCTCTTCTGGAGTGGTATCTAACATAATATCCTCCTCCTGTCTTGAGGTCGACCTGACCTGAAGGGTTGCCATATACACAGGTTTCCTTCTGCAACGGTCAGTGTCATGATTGTCCATCTGACAATTTTTACACCACCTTTTTCCTTGGTTGAAAGATTTTCTTTCATCATATTTCCTTTCATCGAATTGTGGGAATTTATTTTTATTGTCATACCGTGGCCTATCAAATTGGTGCTTACCTTTATTTTGATCCCTAGGATCAAATTTATTAAAGTTCTGTGGTGCCCTAAAGTTGTCCACCTGTTTCTTTTTATTACCTGTTACCTCTGCTTGAGCTGCTTGATACCTTTCAGCAACATTTAGCAACTCATCCAGCCTCTCTGCACCTTGTTCCATGAGAAACTTTCTCAGGTCTGGAGCCATGGACTCTCTTAGTTGCTCTATAAGGACCATTTCCTTAAGATCTTGGGTTTTCCCCAGAGAAGTCCATTTCTCCAAGTATGTCTCTATTCGTGCAGAGAACTGGTGATAGGTTTCACCTGACAGTAGTTTAGCATTCCTAAATTTTTTTCTATAGAATTCTGCATTCTTTTCATACCTTAACAAAAGAGCCTGCTTTAGCATGTCATAATTTTCCTGATCACCTCTGCTCATTTTTGCAAAAACTTCATAAGCTGCCCCACGAAGTCCCTGAGATAACTTTAAGCTCCACCTTTCTCTCTCTAACCCATACGTGGTAGCTAATAGTTCGTACCTATTTATATAGCTCTCAATATCATCGTCTTTCTCAACAAAATGATCTAAATGAAAATTCATAGCTGAGATTGAGGCTCCTTGAGTAACCGTAGCATCAGAGGCAAAGGGACTGGCACCATTTTCAGGAGCATGGCCTTGAAACTCAAACTCCCTTAGTCGTAACTCATGTTCCCTTTGTAATCTTTTATCTTCTGCTTCCCTTTCTGCAGCTAATTTCCTCTCTTCCCTTTCTGCAGCCAATTTCTTCTTCTCTTCCCTTTCTGCAGCCAATCGTTTGTCTTCTCTTTCTGCCTCCAATTTCTTAGCCTCTTTGTCAGCCTCAATCTGCAACCTCTTAGTCTCAGCCTCAGCTTCAAATTGTAACTTCTTAATTTCCCTTTCAGCCTCTAACCTTCTTTCGGCTTCTTTTTCTAATCTTCTTTCTTCGCGTTCAATAAATTTGTCACATTCCGTTGTGACATAGGCAACCATAACTTGCCCATCTAATCCTAACTCTTTTGCAGTCTGAACCGCAGCAGATCGAAATTTGGCCAGGTCCGCCATTGTCTATCATGTAACTTAATACAATGTCTAACCAACAATTCAATCTCTAATGGACAAAACAGGCACCGTGAGCTCAACCTTATTTAATTCCACCCAAGGATACCTTTTAATTCTTATATTCCCTGAAGTGAATTACCCCCAATATTTTTAATAGTTAAAGATTCAAAATCCCAAGAGCGAGACCCCAATATATGTGGTGAAGTGGGATGTTATAAATATTTATAGGGGACTTAGTGTACTGACTGAGATCAGCTGTGAAGGTATCTATATCTATTAAAAGTAGTGTATTATAGATAACCTTACTTGCTACCACATATCTCTTTATCTCAGTCAGAATTATTCTGGAATAGTGTGATGCTACGTTATGTGTCTAGGGTATGAGTATGGTGAAGTGTAAGTCACAACAACAGACAGATAAACAATTTAATTTAATCCACTACTCTTGACAACACTGTGACACTCACATACATATAACACTCTACGAGAATAGCTTAAAGAAGTCACTCGTAACGGTTCAAATAACAATATGTATTCATTACTAGCATGAATGAATATGTGTCCTGATTCAACTACAAGGGAACCAGGAATCACAATCAATTTAAATTACAAGTTATGTACAGAATGTATTTAATATGAATATTGTAGTGACATATATTATTACAAATGTTCTATGTGTGTCAGTTGTGTAGTAGTAAAATGAGGTAATACTGGTTTTGTTTTGTTCAAGCTCTGTTGGTATTTGTCATCATGACTTCAATAGTTTGTCTTTAGGGATCAGTATTGGAGATGTTCACAGTTCCTGATTTTAAGACAAGTAAATTCCCCTCTGAATGGTATTTTTATAAAGTTATTTCTAGATGAGGGGACATAATGTTGAGCTCAGCTGGCCAACTCTGCTTATCTTGAGTGATGGCGGCAGGAGAGGACTCCTCTGCTCGAATTCTCTTCTGGGCTCTGGAGATACCTCACTGATAGCTAAAAGGACCAAGGAGTATGCTGTCCGACACTGGATTCAGCAAATCTCTGACTAGGTGCTGCTCACTACCATCAAGACCACTGTCCCTGAAATCAAGAAGGATGTACCTTCTACTTCATAACTAATTTATATTCTCTTTTACACTGATCACAATACAGCACAAACATTGAGTTCAGAGCATTAGGCCAACTGTCAGCTTCATTTGAAATACTTTATTCCAGTATTACCCTTCTTAATGGTTACTACGCCTCTGCACTTCCAGCATTATTTCTTTCTAGTCAATCATCCAGGTGTCAGTGTACTGTTTGGCCATTCCATGCCGTTTTACTTCTCTCCGACACCCTCTGTTCAGGCTGGAGCATTTTAGGCTTTACCTCCCGTTTGCCACTGAACTACACATATATATACAGGCATAAATCAACAATTCACATTCAATTTTCATTAAAAGATATTAAATGGTTCAAGCTTACCACAATTCATACGAATAACACAGATACGTTGATTAGCAATGAATTCTGGCACAAACTGGCACAAACTTCCATCTGCCTATGTTCCAGGCTTTTATTGAGTCAAATATAAGCTGGCTTCAACGCACTGATGCTTTATCAAGTGTATTTAAACAAGTGGTTTCGAACTAACGCTCCCAAGTGTGTATATCAGCGAGACTGGCCAATGAGCCACGTTTCGACAAGTGTTTGAAAAAAATGTTATCTTTTCCCGTCTCCCCTAACAACCAAGATAGTATTTATAGCCCGACCAATCGTGGTTAGGCTTTCATTTGTTGCGCTCCAATCAATTTGGAGTTTACATGGTAGGCTATTTCTGTAACGTAAATTTTTTTTCAAACACGTTAAAAAAAAATCTTATGAGCAGAAATGATTTTATGCTGTCAGGCACCCCCAATATTTTATTTTGGGTATAATTTATTAATTCCTGGACTATTTGCGTAACGTTTTACATATTATTTGTCAGCAAGCCCTAAGGAACCCAAAAATACTAATTTAAAGGAGCTACGTGGCTGCGTTCAAAATATGCAATTTCTTCTACCTCCTGTTTGGAAGATGTGCTGTCTGGGTACTGTTATGTGTTCAAACGTAAACCCATCTAATGTTATCTTTTCTAATAAGAGTTTGTTATGATTTATAAACCTAACTCTGGGAAAGGGTAGTGTATTTTATCACTGTCCGTCTGAAAAAAAATTAGTGCATGTAGACTTACACGCGTGATGGCAGCATTTGCGTATCGCGCGAAGCGTGTTTAGTGTTCGGCTTCCTCTCCCTTCTCGCTATCCTTTAGTCCAACTGTTCGTTCGTTTTGGTAACGTAATGTAGAAAAAGACATGAATGGAATTTAAAATTTAGGTCATTACGCAGTCTCTCAATTCTTTTCCAAGAAATACAGCACACGTTTCATTGAAGAAGGCGGGTAATAATACAGTAAGCTTTTATATCAACGTGAAAGCGTTACAATTTGCAGACGAAGCAGAAAACAAGGGGGATTTCGAGTACATTCTTTGTGATAGCACTGTCATTTTACCATTGCTCTTTTCTTTATTATATGTATTTATTAGGCTTTATATTTAATTGATAATTTATATATGTGGATTAGAATATTCCATGACAATGACATTGCACTACTAGCACATTCACATCAACACATCCAGGAAAAAACGGATAGGCTTAATAAGTATAGCCAGCAGGTGGGCTTGAACATCAATTTAAAGAAGTCAGAGGTCATGACGCTCAATGTGAGCAACCCTGAGCCCATATCAGTAAGGAATCAGCAACTGGTACAGACAGACACCTTCACATACCTAGGATGCATAGTAACACCAGACGGCGGGGCAGGCAAAGACATCAACATCAGAATGAATAAAGCAAGAACAGCCTTTTTTAGCCTAAACAACATCTGGAAGTCCTCTCAATACAGCACAACCACAAAATTAAAATTATATCAGAGCTGTGTGCTCTCTGCGCTTCTCTATGGTGCGGAATGCTGGAGAGTTACAGAGAAGGACATGTTGAAATTGTCCTCTTTTCACACAACATGCCTAAGAAAAATTCACCGCATCTTTTGGCCGAATACCATCACCAACCAAGATCTGCTTACTCGGAGCAAGCAGGAGGACATGCACACCATCATAGCTGGCAGACGCTGGAGCTGAGTTGGCCATGTCCTCAGAAGAGACCCCGATGCCATCACAAGAACAACTATGCTTTGGACCCCTGAAGAAAAACAACCTGGCGGAGGACTGTGGAGGCTGAGATGCAAAGAATGAACCAGAGTTGGGGCACTGTACGAAGGATGGCCACCGATCGAGCAAAGTGGAATCAATTTGTTGTTGCCCTACAAGACGCCACTAGGCATGATGGTCACTGACTGCTTTGACGGTCGGTGGTTAAGGATCTAAGAAGAAAAAGAAGACAAGTGGTTCCCTGGTGTGTCTGAAAAAAGAAAGAGATAAAAGGACCACGACCGTCATCAGGCATGTTTAAAAAGTGACTATGCTGAGATTGTGCATGGGGTTACCAGCCTATTCATGTATAACAAATAACTACTAAAACAACCACTGCATAACAACACTATGGTGCAGGTCTCATGCTTGAAGACTTACTACAGTGGTGGCCCCATATGCTTACAAATGTGAAGAAAGGGACATACATTTACTGGGTATGCTGGCAACTACACTTCTTACTTGTGTTAAAAATGTAACATTTTGTGCTTTTACCAACATACGTATTTTAAAAGCCTATAGGTTTCATCATAAAATAGCTATTATTATTCATGATATTTAAATATTTATACTGCAGACAAACCTTTGGCTTGGCCAGGTACCATACTCTCTGAATGAGATACTGTTATTTCAGCTTTTGTCCTGTGTGAATATCCTGGTAATGCACCTAAAAAAGCATATTTTCATTAAGATAATGTAAGACAATCAAGTAACAAGATATTGCAAAAATTTGTTGTGCTAACAACACAAACAGTTCCGTGAATTGTTTTATTTTCTTTGTTTTAGGATCTTTCCCTGACATTTGTGTATTGTTCTCATTTTTCATCCATCTATGTGCTTTTATGTTTGTTTTAGAACTGTGGAGGTCGAGATATAAAGAATGAACCAGAGCTGGGGCACTGCATGAAAGATAGACGCCGACAGATCAAAGTGGAAGCAGTTTGTTGCTGCCCTACAAGACACCACCAGGCATGATGGCCACTAACTGCTTTGACAGTTGGCAGCTAAGGATCAAAGAAGAAAGAAGTTATTTGAGTAAAGGTTAAATGAGCAGCATGCTTTCAAAATGGCAACATATAATGATCTGGCTATGACGTTGAGACATGAGTTGTTCAAATCAAAAGTCGTTACTGTAGAAGTCAGTGCAAGAAGTCTAGTAGTTGCCTCAGTGTATGATCTACTAACACAAGTGGGCCTAAAGGAAGCACATAGAAAGTTTGGCAAAAGTTAAAAAAAGGTGTTATGCTGAATGTGCAACAACAACAATGAGCTATGAAATTCAGAGCAGTAATTTATGTGTGTTAATTTCACAGATGCTGTTCATGCACCTAAATGTCACTTCATTCGCTGCTTCACCAATAACGTACACTGCATCCCTGATGTTAACGCTCTTCCAAATCACCGAAAGAGTCGGTTTGCCCTCACCATCAGTCTCATCGATTAGCTTTATAATCTTCTTAAATAGAAAGAGAAGTTTTGAGGGAAGTATATATGTAATTTCTTATTAACGACGTAAGTGCTAATATATACGGTGTATATTGAGTTTATCATCCATAATCAATGACGCGTATGTAAAAGGATGTATATCGGCGCGACATATATCGAGGACCCTCAGTGTTTATATGTATGTGTGTGAGTATATATATAAAGTTAACCTCTGAATGTCCTCTAGAAGTTGTCATGCACCTTATATTCTTTAGATATTACAGAAGTTTTAAAACGTCCCTCGTAGATTTTATACACATTAATATAAGCAGCAAAATACTTCCTTTATCCCCTAGAATGAACAATAAGCTTTACATGCTTCAGCAATATTCATAAATGAACTACAATACAAACAAACATCAAAGACCAACCTGGGGTGCATTCTGGTAATACAGACACTTTCTTGGTTGTCGTTGCCGTTAGTGTTGATAGCATGTGTCCTGTTGTTTCTGATGCCACAGCTGAATCTCCAGCAAATAACTGTGACAATTTCAATGTTCCATCTTTGGTGCCATCTATCACAGAATTCATAAACCATAATGAGTCAAAGCTATTACAGTATCAGTTTATCTATACCATTTTGTAAATCTGAGACATACATTGGCATTTTTTCCAAGCCTGAATCAATACATTTTTATCTCTTTCAGTCTCAAGTACCAAGATGGGGCAAATGTGCCTTTCAACTATGTGTTCAACAGTGGCGTAAGTAGAGTGACGCAAGTGGGGCGCATGCTCTGGGCACCAAAGTTGGGGTGGGGGGCATTTTTATGGTTAACATTTGTTTAAATTCCTCTTCTCATTTATGACAGTCTCATTTATCCCACTTCACATTTATGTGTAGGTATGTGTAATTGTAGGAAAGAGTCAGGTGGTGGTTGCGGCGGAGAAAAGCAAAAGCACCAGAGAGTTTATTTTGAAGAGAGAGGTTGGAGGAAGTGAGTAATTTCAAGTACGTGTATTGGGAGCTGCTGTGCGGTGCACAAAAACTCAATAAATCTTTTTGGTGTTGTTTGTGCATCACATAGCACTCACACTGAACACAGGTTGTGCATGATGTCTCTTGGTAAGAATGATGACTTGAGCAAGTTGTCAAGCATGACGTATGCTTAGTTACAACTGTCTTTTTGTGTTAACCTTCTGGCGAATGGACGTGATCATGACCAGTGTGATTATGTGGATGTGTTCATGGCCAGTGAAATTATGGTCTTTTGTATGTGCCATTCGATGTATTCATGTTTTATCTAGCGTCTTTATGATATTTGGTGTGAGATCGTGGAAGTGTTATAGGAATCTGAGGATAGTGCATTTTTTCAGAGGAATAATAATAGCCCCTTCAGTCATAACTGACTATGGGAACTCACCCCTGAGTTTGTTGTTTAACATGGCTTCGAGCTTCGCGCTCTTTTGCAGCCAATATCAATTTGAAGACTCCTTGGTGTTATCTACATTGTAGATCTTGGATTTTCCTGTGGCTTTTCTGCCATTCCAAAATGTGCTGAGTTGATGGAATGAGCTCCAGTTTCTCCAACTTGGCTTGCATTTAATGGATCATCACGTATGGTCTCAAACTAGAAGAAGAAGCGCGTGGCATATTGTGAATTCCCTACCATCCAAGGGGGATCCCCAACTATGCAGAGCTAAAAATCCTGTGCTCTGATTCTGGGCTCTCCCAAGGAATTTTCACGTCCTGCACAGAGCTTCTCAACTCTTCCTGCCTATCACTAGGCCCATAGTGAGATTCTCCTACACGCAGTCAACCAGGTCATAATCAAAGAATCACGCCTGGGTCTCAAATGACTTCTCCAAGCTTAGTGTACAATGCTGGGTTCTCAACAAGTTTTACCACATGGGGAATCCCTGGAAGAGTGTGGATGATTTCACAAGTCAATAACGGTGTAATTAGCCTCATAGACAGAGGTTTACTTCCACATATGTAAACTGTAGCATTGTGCATAGCTGGTGGTCATATAAGGATATTTTTTTCCCCTGGTGTTTCTTTCGACATTTTATTCTCTCTTCTGCTTGTCGTGAGAGCTTTTTTTTTCATGGGGATCGGAGTGGCTAAGAGGGATGGCGTCCGCCTCGAATTCTGAAGGTGCTGGGTTCGATTTCCAGTAGATGGAATATAATTTATGGACATTTTTTTCAAAACACTGGTCCTAATGATGTCATACTCCCCCCTGGTCTTGTGGGTAGTGAGATTGGATACCTAGCCTTCGCAGATAAGGCAGAAAAATAGAGGAGATCCCGTGTGCAAGTTGCGCACGTTAAAAATCTCACTACAGTTGAAAATTGTAAAAAATAGGCCATTAGGCCGTTGCGCTGGCAAAATTTAAAACAATTAGAAACCTACCCACCACACAAATATTTATAGAATGTGTGATTCCTATGTACACACATTAGGATTCTCACCGGTGCTACGGAGTTTGTGCACTGTGCTGAGATCCTTCTTGTGTGATCTAAGGGAGGAGATCGGAGCACTGATGGAGTTGTCCATGTGCAATGAAGATAGTCCTTAAAAATCCAAACCCAAACCCCTTTTCACCCAATCTGAGGTGGTGCCATTGAGAGAGAGAGAGAGCATCGCTACTTGGTGCTATCGGCAGCTTCATCCTCCCAGGTTGCTGGATTTATATCCGGTGTCCTCATGTCTTTAGTGTACACATCTTTGAACCTCAGCTGCGGTCGCACAACTGTTCTTGTCCCATCCAGTGGAATAAACACTAATTAAATAAAGCAATCTGTATTTACATCGTAAAGATAGAATTTTATCATTCATCTGCCTGACTTATTCATAGGTTTCATTTGCTGTTAACATGTGATGTCAAATAAAGGGTATAGGACCGTCGGACACAGTTTCTTGAGCAATGTAGTATCATAGTGTGAAGGTTGAAATACTGAGTGTGCTTGTATCACCAACCCAACAAACAATACAAAATACGGAGAGCCCAACAGTAGGGTTGCATGTGTCAGTAAAAGGAGGAATGGAAGTAAAGGTGAGGTGCAAATAAGATGTAGGGACAAAAGTTCTGGGAGCATTGAAAGGTTTTTGGAAGTGCTAGTCTTTGGTAATGAGGGCTAAGAGAAAGTTGTATATTCTTTTTATGGCCCGATGAGGTTGTGCACACCATGTACACTATTTAGTTACGTTTTGGATTTTGTTGAAGTTCATTCCCCTACAGTGTAAGTCTTTTTCAAGAACCAGAAGTGTCTTTCAAGAGGCCAGAATACACTGAAACTTTGAGCAGTGAAGAGCAGGGGAAAAAAAGCACAGACCATACCGGATGTTCACCAGAAATTGTTCCAGAGCATCCATAAGGCCAAATATTTTGGTCTCGTGTTTGATTATACTCTAGATCAGGCATGTCGATAGCAAATGGCACAAACATTTCATTATGGAGATATTGATTTTCAGAAGAAAACAATTCATCTAACAGAGTCTTTCCTTCGGTTTATCCAATTAAAACACAAGGATGCTGAAAGCATTGTGGAAGTGATTTTGGAACAACTGGAAGAAGATAAAAATGCCATTAGATGACTGTCGGTTTCAGTGTTATGACAGTGCTGCAGTTAAGGATGGTTATAAGGGGAGGGTCAGAGTGGCTAAGAGGTATGGCGTCCACCTCTAATTCTAAAGGTACCGGGTTTGGTTCAGAGTACAGGGAATATATTTGATGGAAATTTTTTTCAGAACCAGTGGGTCCTATTTATGTCATACTTCCTCCAGATCTCATGGGTAGTGAGATCGGATGCCTAGCCTTCTCAATATAAAAAGGAGGCGCCGTGTGCAAATTGCACACATTAAAAATTCATCGGCAGCTGGGAATCGTAAAGAGTAGGCCGTACAGCCACTGCCCTAATTTATAAACATTAGGAAAACCTACCCACCACACACATATGTATAGAACGTGTGGTTCCTGTATACGCACACTGGGATCATTGCCGGTGCTATGGAGTTCATACACTGTACTGAGATCCTCCTTGTGTAACCTAAGGGAGGAGATTGGAGCAAACTATAAAAGTGTTGTTCAACATAAGATTTTTGAAAAAAAAAACCAAAGCTATTTTTGTGAACTCGGATAATTATTCTATCAATTTGGTTAGAGTGCGTCCTCCTACCCACGATACAGTGATGGTGACTTTTTATTTGGTGCAGTTGAGTACTCATTCTTTTCACATTCTACTTTCCGTTGGCAAAAGCTGAAAGACGTCATACCAATAGTTGTTAAATCTTAGTATGAAACTCGATAGAGTTCTGGAATGCAGGCTGTGAAGCCTATTCATGAATGCTTTGATATTATAGTAGAAGTCTTGCAAAGCATGATTCCTGATCAACATGAAACTACTGATACAAGAAGTGATGCAAAGCAAGTGCTGAAGTGAATTTTGACTTGATTTTTTTTGGCGTTGCTTGGATTTTGGAAAAAATTCTTGTTCGGATTGATGGCGTTCAAAAACGACTCCAAAATCACACTGTGACCTTTCATGATGCTGCTTATGATCTAAAAGCCCTTCAAGATTTTTTGTTTGTTTGGAGAAATCGAGAATTTTGTCCAGTGAATCACTTGAAGCACAGCTAAAACTGTCTAACGACCTTGATATTCAAGTAGAAAAATCACTCCAGAAAGAAGAAACAAATGCTCAGTGAAAACACCAAGGATGTAAGACTCATTGCAAAAGAAGAAATAATGAGAATAATGAAAGAAACTATTGATTGGCTCCAAAATTAAATGGAAGAAAGATATGTTTGTCTCTATGACTTGGATTAGAAATTTGGATTTCTTTTAGATGTTACAGGATTATTGATTGACTCAAATAAAAGCAACAGCAATCAAGATCTAAATATCTTGACAAAAAAGCTGCCTCAACTGTGGACAGTTTTATAACACTGGTATTGATGGTTTTCAGCTTTATGAAGAAATCTTGGATTGTAAGATGCTTCTGAAAAACCATGCAAATGTTCAGATGTCAAAATCTGAGGAACTCTCATGTTTATCGATCCGTATGTAGATGAACATGTTTTCCCAAACTTAAGAGTTGCTGTTCGGATTATGCTTTGTGATGAAATCAGTTGTGCACTTTTCATAACTGTTGTTCTCTCCGGCAGTATCAATTCATTTCTTCATTTTCCTCATCGACCAACCTATTATTTGGCATATTTTATTCACTTACATTTTTTGCTCTGACCGCTCCCTAGACTTGTTTACGTTTTGCCAGGTGAATCGTAGTAATACAAGGCTAATTAGACAAGTCAGTGAATGATACTTTTATCACTTAAGTCGTCTAGCCACCTTTGATAGAGATGATCCTTGTTGACACAAGGTGGTCTCGCCCAACTGATGAAAAGAAAGCAAGGTTGGCTAAGATGTCCGTCTGGGAGGTGTACGCGTAAACACAGGTGATATATGTAATCACTTCCGCTGGACCATCTCTGTATCAATATTATGGATAACTTGTCAGATGAGACAATATGGGCGGTCGGTATTAGTCAGGAAATATGTTCACCAATGTGTTTGTGAGTTTGTACAAATACAATCAGAAGTATTACTGCCATTTTTGAAAGAGGTCACGAGTTTAAATTTTAAAATTGATATTATAAAACACGCTGGAGATAGTAATGATTTAACACCCTGACCCCCTTAGTTCTAAAGAGCATACCATTGATTTAATTTGAGAGCTGGAATAGACTTTGGCTTTCATTGGCAAGTTGGTCTACAATACCAATCTGGGACTTAACTGAGAAATGGAAATATAATCTATCGAAATCGGAGACACAGATCGGACAGCAATGCAACGTCAAATTACCAACTCCCAGTGGCCAGAGAGAAGGATCGGGCAAAGTATTCCAGAATTAATAGTGACAGATCAAAGTATATGGGCGTCTTTATAATTTAAAAGAGAACCCGCAATTTTAAATACCAAGATTGGAAACTTAAGGAATCAGAGCACCCGTCATAAGAGGAATACTAAAATTTCCCTGACCAAGTGTTCGAAGCATCTAAACAAAGTTGCTGTGTCCATTGTACTGTGCCAGGAGATTGTGTTCTTAGAAAAATCTATTTTTAGTGGGAAGCTCTAAATAGTTGTTAAAAAAAATATTGACAAATAAAAGTGTCACGAAATGGATTTAGGACTAGAGACTGTCTACCTATAGTGACAAGACAATAGTAAGAAGAAAGACTGAAATGATAGATTCAGATCGAAATATAGTGCAAAATGTGAAAGTTGAGACCATTGGCTCCGAGGTTGAGAACCGAGGTTGATTCTTTCCTCGCCACTTCGGACGTTTAAATTGCTATGGCCTCGAACCACCTCTAACTACCCTATGGGGATAAGGTTCAATTAAGATTCACAAACACCAAGGTACAGACAACATATAGCTACTGTACTAAAGGAAATGACTGATGCCAGCTACAATTTATACAAGTTTATTATACACCTATAAACAACAAACATATGCATGTCCCATACATCAAGTGCGAGGATGCACTCCTGAAACAAAATCAAGCACAGTTAAAAATGCATCAACCCCAACCCTTCTCCCACAATTGCAACCTGTATGGAGAAAGAAGGTAAGGTTAAATGAAATGAACTACACTGCACTTGATGTCGCCTACACTCCAAACTAGCTGTTCTAAATTCTAACTCTAACTCTAAGTCCACTGATAGCTGGAACGACGGCGAAGTGACTACACAATCTCTGCACAGACTTCGGTTCTACACAGCCTATCCTGGAATCTCCTGAACACAACTAACTGCACCTCTAAACTTCAGCAGCTGTCCTCTGCTATGATTCACCAAAACTAACAGTTCTGCCTATCTGTGCTGACTTCAGTAGAGAGAATGTTTACCCTATCTCTCTCCACTAACTCTGGACTTGATGACTGAGGGTTAACAGAACCCCACTGGATTCTGGACTGGAACTGTAGCGGACTTCTACCACTCGGAAATTACCTGCCCGAGTACCTATAACTGGGCTGTCGGCTTTATTATGGCCGTGAAGAAACGAACACAAAATTACCACACCGCTGGCAGCCTGCCAAATCTGCGTGTGTAACGAGCGTCAGAGCTCAGGATTTATCCACAAAAATCCTATTCGCTGGAAAATGTCTTCCCCTGGTTGGGAAAACGTATTTTCTTCCTCTCCGTCCACTACTGGCAACTAACGTAAAACCCTTGCGGTTCTGCGAATGCCCCAACTTTGCCGTGGGAGAAATTTTGTGGTCTCAAAATTCCGCTCTCATTCCCACAAAGCCGGTACCTGCTGTTTTAGACAAAACAAAACAACAGCTAAACAAACCATAATAATACATTTCAAATAACAATTAACTTCCTTACTCTTCACCACGTAACTCCCCTCTCTACCTGAGCCTACAAAGTAAACATTGGCTAACCCAGATCGCTTGTTCTGCCTGACTAACTCTGAGCAACAACAATATTTTCAATGGCCCGTCTGGGCAGACGTACTGTGGCCTACTTCTTACGCTGACACTAATGCCGTAATGTTTAACACAACTAAAACTAGCCTTCTCTAGGAATTCCTAAAATTCCCGTCAATAATAGTAATCACATTCAAAATGTAATACAAAATAATTCCTTTTAAAATTACTTCTCCCATCTTCTGAATTCACAGAACAATAATGCACAATCAATAACATATAATCCTGTTTACGCTAGCATCTACCTGCCGTCAAAAGTTATACATAACCCCCGATTATCAAATTGAAAACCCCGTAGTTCAACCACGTGTTTATAATTTTATGACCACGTGCTTATCTCCCCCTCGTCCCTCTGAACGTCGTATCAATAACAATTCCGTAACCAACGCGCCCACGCGCTTCCAAATTATGCCTCTTTCACTCCCGTCCACAGATATATGCGTAACTATATAAATAGCGAGCATCAATACTCTCACTAAAATCACAAATAAAGATACACATTACGCGCTCCCGACTATTCTGTAAATAAATAAAATTCGCAGATGCGAGTTTCTCTCCCGACCGACTTTGCAATAATACAAAGCGGTGATATCTCAACTTTTAAACCATGCCGCTATTCTTTCAACAAGGAATTAAATGGACCTAGTTTCTCATGTCTATCACTCAGATCGAATTGATGGCTCTGGAGTTAAATTAAACTAAACTGCCCAAAGAAACTTAAATGATCGGCTAGGACTAGAAAAATTAAATAAAGTCCTCACGCAAAAATTCATGCTTACCAAATCTCGAATGTCCAACTGAAGGCAATCGACTTGACTGGCAACCCGGCTTTGGCAATTTTTTTTTCATTAAAAGAGAAAGAAACTATGAAATATAGGCCTTTTATAATCAAGACCCCCACGCGCCGACTTCGTGACGTCATATGCGCGGCGTGGTTGTAAAGCCAATGAGAGCTCTGCATTTCAACTGCAGTTATCTCTCAGCCAATCAGAACCTTAGATCGTTCTGATGTAACGTGCATGGGTTTTAGACAAAGAAACGAGATTAAGCCTAGCCCTATACTGCGGAAATGAAGCAAAAATGGCCGCAAATAATTTAACTCCCGAAAAATGCGTATATGGCCACGCAATATCTTTAAAAAAAAAGACAATCTGGTGCCAATCCTGATCTAGCATCTATAATCTTTCTTCTAGAAAACTGCTGTCTAATTCCCTACACCCCCATTCTAAACACATAAAGAAGAACCATAAAGCAGATGAGATCAAACTCCCTCGTGATCTCATCTTGAAAAAAAACGTAAATAATAGAAGGAGAAGAAACATGGAGAAGGATTTCCTGTAATCCCTCCTAAAATAGTGTAACTAAATGCAAGGAGAAAAAGACATGGGCCATTTGAAAGACAGAATCTCAGTACTTCCGTCACATCACTCCCACCTTCGAAGATTGAGCATCGATCTCATTACTGAAATCTCTGTGTTTCACACTGGCCCTTAACTCTGTCTACAAGGCTGTCTGTCCTTACCCCTCCTATTCAGTGTTCTTCGACCTTCCTCTTTTGCGTTTCCTCCTTCCTCCTCTCCTAGAATGAGCTCCTATGCTCCGTTGGGAGAGTTGATCTCTCTTCGGACCTGTGCCGTCTAATGGCGGGTCTGAACTTTCCCTTGCTATGACCGTCAAAAGGCTGTCCTGGTCAGCTGATGTGACCGGCGGGCGCTGTGGCGACCTGGCGATGGCGACTTCCTCGCTGCGCGTCAGCAGGGTTGTGACTGCTGGTACCGTACGAAACTGATGCAACGTCTCGGGTTCCTCTGGTGTAGGGCCTCCGATTTCTTGCTGGGTGTCTATTGGATCACGATCGACCTCAATAGCTTCTACCTTTGAAGAAAGGTAGGTAAGATCTGCCCCTGGCAGTGGTTCTGGACTCGCTCTTCCCCTACCAATCTGAAGCGGGACAGAGCTCTCCAAAATAGCTCCTTGCAAATGCGTAAGGTCGCTTTTCTCACTCTTTTCTGGCCTGAAAAGTTGGTGAGATGAAAATGTAGACCACGGGAGCTCTCCGTCTAACACCCTGGTTCTACCTTCAACCTTGCCCTCCCCTGTGAGAATTACTGGCGTCAGTTGGAATGTGTCCTGCAGTGACACTTGACGGTTTAAGATCCCGTTAGATCGCGGAGAATCTGAGTTAAAGCTCTCAGTAACTGGTTCCAATGTTCCGTGAAACGAATTGGAAAAGATAGCCAATTTTTCAGGCTGCTCGTTACAAGAGTTGTTTCCTGTAAACGAGATACGAGAGTTGTGGGGCCCATCTCCGTCTATAGGCAAACGGATACTCAGATCACTGTCCTCCTCCGTTTGAGTAAAGTGCTGGTCGGATGGGGCTCCAGGGCTGGTTGGAACTATATGCTCGCTCAGACCGCTATCTTGTGCCCTATGAAGATGGCGCTGGTCGTTGATATATGTAATACCGCTCTTGTCAGTATGTCCCTCACTTGAAGGAGCTAATACCATCGGGGGCCTAATTCCCGACAACAAAGAGTGTACTTCCGGAATCAGAGGCGTCGTCACCACTGTGTGGCCGGTTGGCTGAACAGGGCTGGCGGGCGAATTTGCCTCTGCAAATAACATATCACTGTCGTCAGAGGCGTTGCACCCCTCCTTGGCACGACAGCTATGTTTGAGCTCGCTCGGGGCTCCGTGAATTAGGGGTTCTCCTTTTTCACTTATCTGGCCTGCAGTAGGCCCCCTTGCATCAGCAAGGATCGGTGTGGGCGGGTTCCCCAAAACTAAATATGGGTTACCGAGAATGAAGTCGTAGGCCGGCTGAGCCGTTACAGCTGCCTTGATGGTGCCGGACACGAACCTACATTTCACCTCAATATTGGCTACCGGAAAGCACTGTGAAGTCCCTTTCCTTAAAACTCCACCAATATTCACTTTTTCTTTCGTCATCTGCCAGGGCTTCACCAGATGTCGGGCGACTATGCTGGGGTATGTAAGCCCGCTGTCAAATAAGCATGTTGTCTCAGTCCCGTTCACTTCTGCTGGCCCGCTGTTGGAAAACAACTTCTCTGACTGGAAGGGTTTCCACTTCTTCCCTTGTTTCACCCTCACAGGCCTTAAACAAGCCACCTGATGAGCGGGTTGTTTGTTTGGGCACCGTGTTGTCCAATGAGAAGTAGTCCGACAGAACCTACAATATCTCTCATTATCTCCCCGGTTCCTGACGGGTTCATGAGAAGTCGGCCCTGTGTTCTGTTAGGCGGCTGGGAGCGCATGTTATGACTGGGAGGGGGCTCCTTGCGAGACGGCCCTTGCGGTTGGTGAGCTGAAGAGGAAGGCGAATGCGAGGAAGATGCTCCTTTGTCCGGGGCTGGCAGGTCAGGGTGTTTTCTTTTCTGGCCCAGTACTTCGGCCTGTGCCGACTGGAACCTTTCAGCAAATAGAATAATCTGGTCCAGTTGCTGGGCGCCCTGCTCCGCCAGGTACTTCCTTAAGTCCGGAGACATGTTGGCCTTTATCTGTTCGCACATGACTAATTCTTCCAATCCTTCAAAAGATTTAGCCAAACCCGACAACTCTCTCCAGCGAGTGAGGTAATTCCTCAGCCTCTCTGCGAACTGGGGAAAACTTTCTCCTTTCTCCAGTCGACTTTCCCTAAACATTGTTTGGCACTTCCGGGGAGTCCATTGGAATCGCTGTAACAGGGCGTTCCGCAGAGCCTCAAAGTTACCTTGGTCATCTACCAGCATCTTACTATAGATGTCGTAGGCCTGGTTTTTCAACGACTGAGATAATTTGAGGCACCACAAACTCTCATCCAACCCATACGCTTTTGCCATTCGTTCAAATTTTTCCAGGAATATGTCAATTTTCTCATTCCCGTTAGGAAAAGAGTCCATCGGAAAATTCATGGCTGCCATCCGGGGCCCTCCGTTTCCTGAGGTGTCTGTTGCCCCTGCTCCGGGAGAATCTCCGTTAGCCGAACTGCCTTCCGAAGATCGGTACTGCAGTTCCAGTGAACGCAGGGCAAGTTCATGCTGTCTCTCTGCTGCCTTCTCCCTCTCTTGGGCTTCCCTCTGTGCTAACTTCTCCTGGGCTTCCCTCTGTGCTATCTTCTCCTGGGCTTCCCTCTGTGCTATCTTCTCCTGGGCTTCCCTCTCTGCTATCTTCTCCTGGGCTTCCCTCTCTGCTATCTTCTCCTGGGCTTCCCTCTCTGCTTTTCTCTCTTCTTTCTCTGCTTCCAATTTACGCAGGTCTTTCTCCGCTTCCCTTTTCTCTCTCTCCGTCTGCCGGTCCTGTTCCCTCATAATGTAAGCCCTAGTCTCGGCCTCATTCATCCCCATGCTTTTAGCTGCGTCCTTCCATGCAGTAAGTAGCTTGACCAATTCAGCCATCTTACCTGACAAATCAGCAGTACTCACAACGAGGGGAAATGACAAAAAAGGAACAAGAAAAATTTACTGTTACCTACTATGAATATGCTGTCGCAAAAACCCGCACTCAGACTAGCACCAAGTCTGACTAATAACTACCTGAAAAAAATTCAAGTTATCCAGCTACCCAAAACCCGAATTTACTTTCCTGTCAAGAAAAAAATTCCATTAGCCATCAATTACTTCTAAGTCATAAACAACCTTACAACCACTATCATCTATACTAACTGGAACCTGTGGAAAAAAAACTTATAGCTGGATCAGTCTTAATATAGCTCAAGTCTAGGGGATTTTTTTTTGAAATCTATTTCCAGAACTTTCTTCAGAGACAATTTAAGAATCTAGAATTGATCCCAACAAAGATGATCCCAAGGACGACGCCACCACTTTGTCAAGATCACAGAATTGAACGTAACAAAGATGATTCACCGGACGATAGCACCCACTTTGTCACGAAATGGATTTAGGACTAGAGACTGTCTACCTATAGTGACAAGACAATAGTAAGAAGAAAGACTGAAATGATAGATTCAGATCGAAATATAGTGCAAAATGTGAAAGTTGAGACCATTGGCTCCGAGGTTGAGAACCGAGGTTGATTCTTTCCTCGCCACTTCGGACGTTTAAATTGCTATGGCCTCGAACCACCTCTAACTACCCTATGGGGATAAGGTTCAATTAAGATTCACAAACACCAAGGTACAGACAACATATAGCTACTGTACTAAAGGAAATGACTGATGCCAGCTACAATTTATACAAGTTTATTATACACCTATAAACAACAAACATATGCATGTCCCATACATCAAGTGCGAGGATGCACTCCTGAAACAAAATCAAGCACAGTTTAAAAAATGCATCAACCCCAACCCTTCTCCCACAATTGCAACCTGTATGGAGAAAGAAGGTAAGGTTAAATGAAATGAACTACACTGCACTTGATGTCGCCTACACTCCAAACTAGCTGTTCTAAATTCTAACTCTAACTCTAAGTCCACTGATAGCTGGAACGACGGCAAAGTGACTACACAATCTCTGCACAGACTTCGGTTCTACACAGCCTATCCTGGAATCTCCTGAACACAACTAACTGCACCTCTAAACTTCAGCAGCTGTCCTCTGCTATGATTCACCAAAACTAACAGTTCTGCCTATCTGTGCTGACTTCAGTAGAGAGAATGTTTACCCTATCTCTCTCCACTAACTCTGGACTTGATGACTGAGGGTTAACAGAACCCCACTGGATTCTGGACTGGAACTGTAGCGGACTTCTACCACTCGGAAATTACCTGCCCGAGTATCTATAACTGGGCTGTCGGCTTTATTATGGCCGTGAAGAAACGAACACAAAATTACCACACCGCTGGCAGCCTGCCAAATCTGCGTGTGTAACGAGCGTCAGAGCTCAGGATTTATCCACAAAAATCCTATTCGCTGGAAAATGTCTTCCCCTGGTTGGGAAAACGTATTTTCTTCCTCTCCGTCCACTACTGGCAACTAACGTAAAACCCTTGCGGTTCTGCGAATGCCCCAACTTTGCCGTGGGAGAAATTTTGTGGTCTCAAAATTCCGCTCTCATTCCCACAAAGCCGGTACCTGCTGTTTTAGACAAAACAAAACAACAGCTAAACAAACCATAATAATACATTTCAAATAACAATTAACTTCCTTACTCTCTTCACCACGTAACTCCCCTCTCTACCTGAGCCTACAAAGTAAACATTGGCTAACCCAGATCGCTTGTTCTGCCTGACTAACTCTGAGCAACAACAATATTTTCAATGGCCCGTCTGGGCAGACGTACTGTGGCCTACTTCTTACGCTGACACTAATGCCGTAATGTTTAACACAACTAAAACTAGCCTTCTCTAGGAATTCCTAAAATTCCCGTCAATAATAGTAATCACATTCAAAATGTAATACAAAATAATTCCTTTTAAAATTACTTCTCCCATCTTCTGAATTCACAGAACAATAATGCACAATCAATAACATATAATCCTGTTTACGCTAGCATCTACCTGCCGTCAAAAGTTATACATAAACCCCCTGATTATCAAATTGAAAACCCCGTAGTTCAACCACGTGTTTATAATTTTATGACCACGTGCTTATCTCCCCCCTCGTCCCTCTGAACGTCGTATCAATAACAATTCCGTAACCAACGCGCCCACGCGCTTCCAAATTATGCCTCTTTCACTCCCGTCCACAGATATATGCGTAACTATATAAATAGCGAGCATCAATACTCTCACTAAAATCACAAATAAAGATACACATTACTCGCTTCCGACTATTCTGTAAATAAATACAATTCGCAGATGCGAGTTTCTCTCCCGACCGACTTTGCAATAATACAAAGCGGTGATATCTCAACTTTTAAACCATGCCGCTATTCTTTCAACAAGGAATTAAATGGACCTAGTTTCTCATGTCTATCACTCAGATCGAATTGATGGCTCTGGAGTTAAATTAAACTAAACTGCCCAAAGAAACTTAAATGATCGGCTAGGACTAGAAAAATTAAATAAAGTCCTCACGCAAAAATTCATGCTTACCAAATCTCGAATGTCCAACTGAAGGTAATCGACTTGACTGGCAAACCCGGCTTTGGCAATTTTTTTTTTTCATTAAAAGAGAAAGAAAACTATGAAATATAGGCCTTTTATAATCAAGACCCCCACGCGCCGACTTCGTGACGTCATATGCGCGGCGTGGTTGTAAAGCCAATGAGAGCTCTGCATTTCAACTGCAGTTATCTCTCAGCCAATCAGAACCTAGATCGTTCTGATGTAACGTGCATGGGTTTTAGACAAAGAAACGAGATTAAGCCTAGCCCTATACTGCGGAAATGAAGCAAAAATGGCCGCAAATAATTTAACTCCCGAAAAATACGTATATGGCCACGCAATATCTTAAAAAAAAGACAATCTGGTGCCAATCCTGATCTAGCATCTATAATCTTTCTTCTAGAAAACTGCTGTCTAATTCCCTACACCCCCATTCTAAACACATAAAGAAGAACCATAAAGCAGATGAGATCAAACTCCCTCGTGATCTCATCTTGAAAAAAAACGTAAATAATAGAAGGAGAAGAAACATGGAGAAGGATTTCCTGTAATCCCTCCTAAAATAGTGTAACTAAATGCAAGGAGAAAAAGACATGGGCCATTTGAAAGACAGAATCTCAGTACTTCCGTCACAAAAAGGTCAATTCCTTTGTTATTTTCAGATTTTTTTTATACTAGTAAAAATTTTTAAATCTTTGAAACAAAATTCAAAACCAACATAATACAAAAATGTTTAATAAGAATAGCAACCAGCTGAATGCCTGTGTTCTACATGAAGCGGAAAGGCAAAGATCAAGAATCTTAATATCCGAAAATTGTCCTTACCAAACATGTTATTTTATCTGATCCCACGTTTACAGTCATGAACTGATAAATCAACTACTAGTTAATATATCTATGTTTTCTTAACTACCAAAGCATACCTAATAGTTCTTCATATCTCAAACCAAAAAAATCCACTGCACTGTCAATCATTTGAAACATCTGTGAGAATTTTGGTCTATGTCCTTCCTCACTTTCTGTCCACAGTTTTCCTGCACTGATGACCTGTTAATAACAATATCAAAACTGTAGATAAATAAACCAGGCAAATCATTAACTTGTTTCTTTTTTCTCCCTTTGGAGCATGGGGTCATTACTACTGCTGATCCTTTTGCAGAAAGCCTGCATCTTGTGGTGGTGGTTCCTGTAGCAATTGGTTTTACAGGCTGAGGTTGCAAACCTCATGCAAAAACCTTACGTTATTTGCCTTTTACGACATGCATGAGGGAGTGAGGGTCCTATTCATTATTTGCCTCTTCAGAGACCTCAAGGGACAATGCAAGCAATAAAGTAAATGTCTAGCAGAAAAGAGTAAAAATGTAATTACTTATACAATGCAATTAGATAAGCTTGCTAAAAGAACCCATGCCTACATGAACAGAAAAAAACAGTAGATGAATGAAGTGGGATTACAGCAAAATACTCTACAGATCTAAAAGAGACTATTATAATAATCAACAATAATATTAAACTACAAAGCATTACATCAAGAGGTAATCTAATCATCAGAAGCATTCCAATGACAAAATATTTTGACACTTTTTATCTTCTTTAGGTTCTAGGGAGGAAGGGGGTGTACCTGCTTGGGTCATGACTCACAGAAGTCATCCTTCTGTTGTGTTTCTTTTGCCCTGCCAGCACTGGGAACTGAACCCACTTCACCTTGTTTGTAATAACTAACGTGGCTCTTCATTTTTGGTTTCTGCCATTGTGCCAACTTGATACAATTATGACAGCAAAGATTTTGTTGTACATAAACTTAATTCCATTGCCTGGTGTGGTTCTTCCACAACCAGCACGATGCCCTTTTTTTAAACACTTGTCCCAAGTCTTCAAAGTGCCTTCATCCTTGACTGTCCCTTCAGGCTTAATTGCTTCAGTAGATCATATGTTAAGGCAGACAGAAGACCTCATAAGTACTATTACAATGACAATTATAAATGACAAAAATTAATGTAATAAAATGAAATATGTTTAAAATTAAATAACTTTAAGAAAAATATCAACAACCTGAAAGTCATGAACATATAACTCTGAATGTCACAACTGTCCAAATTTAGCTAATAGAGACAGAAGAATTAAATTAAAATGACCAATTATTTTTAACAAATGGAACTTTAAAATGCATTAACACTTCTAAAAATAAATACAGCAGAAAATATAAACAATGGAAAACACATACCATGAAGAATGTTAAAAAAAAAATTACAAAAGAAAGCAACACAAACTGAGGCAGGAACAAGCAGGATTCAGAAGAAACAGACAATGTGTAGAACATATATTTACCGTCAGGAACATAATAGAGCAGTGTTAAGAATGGCTGTGGCAGCTGTATATAAATTTTGTTGACTTTGAAAAGGTATAGAAAATACTGAGGGCATATGGAATCCCTAAGTGCCAGGTTTCCATCATTAAAAACCGGTATGTTAATTTTACATGCAGTTTTGGGCAGAGCAACCTAACGTTTAAGGTGAAAACAGGAGTACGGCAGTGATGACCCTTATCAACCACTGTGTTTTTAACTGTCATAGACTGGGCGATGCACCAGACATCAGCACATGCTCCTACAGGAATAAGATTGACAGCATTCTATACACTGAAGGACCTAGATTTCACTGATGACATTGCACTATTCACACACTCACATCAACACATCCAATAAAAAACAGACAGGATTGAATAAACATAGACAACAGGTGGGACTAAACATTAATCCCAAGAAGACAAAGCCATGATACTCAATATAAAAAATCCTCCACCTAATAAAATAAGGGACCAAGAGCAAGAAAATACAAACACATGTACATACTTAGGTAGCATAGTAACACTAGGTAGCATAGTAACACTAGGTAGCATAGTAACACTAGGTGGCGGAACAAGCAAAGACATCAGTAACTGAATAAAGCCAAAATAGCCTTTGCAATCTAAACAAAATCTGGACTTCTTCCCAGTACAGTACGAACACTAAATTAAAAAAAAAATATCTTTCAGTTTCCTGTGTAGTAAAGGTCTTCAATTAGTTCATATAAAAAATGTGCCATCTGTTCATGTCCTATCTACATGTCCTTTATCTTCTTATGTCTGTATTGAACTCTCCAGTTCCTTGCTCTATTTTTTGGGTCTATGTCTTTTACCTTGGAGATTCCAGCATAAGGACTGCCTTGTGATGCTATCAGCTGGTTTCTTCAATGTCTATTCTATCTACCTCAAAAATGTACTTTGTTTATTTTCACTTCCACATTGATGAGCATACCATTTTATCCCTTCTATTCTTCATGAGTACCCATTTATTACAGTTTTGGCTGTCTTTACCACTAGTGTAATTTATAGGTATTAAGGTCCAACCAGAAATACAAAAGTTAGTAAGACACTATATTACAAAAACAAAAGCTTACATATAAAAAAAAAATTTAGGATGCTAGCCATTAGTTTACAGTGGTAAATTCCCCCCCCCCCCCCCCCCCCCCCCCCCCCCCCAGATAAATACAGGTTGACTATAAATAAACCTCCAATCAATATTAAATGCATACCAGTATAAACATTATCATTTGTCTGAACAATAAAAGAATATGAACTGTAACTAAAATGTAAAAATACCTACGAGAGAAATAATACAGCATAGAACATAAAATAAATACAAACAAGAAAACATTACAATAAAATTATAAATGAAACACATCCTGATATAACCAACAGCTCCATGAATGTGGTAAAAAAAAAACCACTGTTGTATTTATAGAACAGAGTAGAGATGACAGCATTATCCACATTTGTAAGTTGGTTCCTTGATGGTCCTCAAAAAAACAATACGTCTTTCAGGTTGGAGCTGCCCATATAAGGACATTTTTTGTTGGTGTTGTTTGGGTATATCTCTCTGTATACATCTCTTGGGTATACATTCTGAAGTACATTGCTTTAGCGTACCTCTCTGTAGTACATAACTTGGGAATATATATATATATATATATATATATATATATATATATATATATATATATATATATATATATATATATATATATATATATATATATATATATATATATATATATATATATATATATATATATATATATATATATATATATATATATATATAATATATAAATATATATAAATATATATATATATATATATATATATATATATATATATATATATATATATATATATATATATATATATATATATATATATATATATATATATATATATATATATATATATATATATTATATATGTAGTACATTCCTTGGGTGTATTCCTCTGTAGTATGTTACTTGGGTATATCTCTGTTAGCATATTGCCTGGGTTTATCTCTCTTTAGCATGTCACTTGGGTGTATCTCTCTGTAATATTTTGCTTGAATATATTTTTTGTAGTAGTACTACAGCTCTTTTTTATCTTTCTCTCTTGCTGTGTTAAGTTACTTACTTAGTCGTTCCCCTTCTACCGTGAGGTGTAGAGGTTTGGAAGAGAGAGTGCCAGACTGTCCTATCGGCTGTCTTCCTCCTGGCCTGGTTCCATTCTAGTCCTCGGTCCTTCAAAGATTGTCTAATGTTGTCCTCCCAGCGGACTCTGGGTCATCCTGGGGGTCTGGATCCCTGGCTCTTTGTTTCCCATGCTTGTCGTGGTAGCTGAATTTTTCTCCCATTCTGCAAACATGGCCAAACAATCTTAGTTGGGACTGTTCTACTTGGGTCTGCAGGGGGTGGGATTTTAGGCCTTGACGGATCGTTTGGTTGCGGACATGTCTCTTCTTGTTACTTCAACCACTTTCCTCAGATACCTCATTTCTGAGGTTTGGATCTGGCTTTTGTGGGTTGTAGTCATTGCCCATGACTCGCATCCATATGTCAAGACTGGGACATAGGTGGAGCGGTATACAGCCATCTTCGTTTTCTTACCAACCTCTCTCTTGCTGAGGAATCCTCGATTTATGGCCTGAAAAAGTCTCCCAGCTGCTGTTTTTCGAGTGGCCAACTCTTCTTTGATGCCTCCCTTTCGGTCTATAATAGCTCCGAGGTATTTAAAGTGGTCGACCTGCTCCAGGACCTGTTCTCCCAGCTTAATCTGATGTCTTCTTTCTTCTCGTGATATCACCATGGATTTTGTTTTAGAGTTGCTTTTGACCATCCCTCTCTTCTCCAGCTCTTCCTTCCAGACTTGCAGGTTGGATTGGAGATGTGCCTCTGATTTTGTATTAAGTTAAGTACTATAAATGTTTGGTATATCTTCTAAGTGCTGATAATTATAATTTATGCGATTGCTGTTCTTTTTGCTTCCTTATTAACAAAGAAACATATCGAAAAAACATGTGCAGTCAACGGACAACTTGTTGCAAAGAAAGCTCAAATACATACCATGCTAACGTAGTCATCAACAATTTTGTACATATGTCCTCTCTGTTCCTCTAGAAACTCTAACTTCAGAGATAGACATCTCTGGTTCACATCACTTATAGATGTCATCTGGTGAATTAATTTACAGGCATACAATTCATCCATAAATGTGGAACAGGTGTTGAGAACAGATAGACCCAGATAATTGCCCAATATAGTAAAACAGTATATAACAAGAACTAAAATTAATATATAAGGATCAATGATGGGGTGAGGATAAGGTGTAGTTTGATGGGGTGCTTGAGTGGATGATGGCGGATAATTGGTGGATTTTTTGTCAACCTGGACACCCTGGGCTTTCTCATCCCTTTTCACCTTGTTAACAACATGGCAGATATGATAGACTTTACTTTCTGTTGTTGTTTGTATTTGTTGTTTTTTTAATTGTTTGTTTTTTGGAAAGGGGACGGCACACACATTCACACAATTTTGCAGTTTTTAATTTACTATATTTGAAGTGAGTGGAAGGGGGAGAAGATACTATATTTAGATATCGGAAACCAGATTTTATTATCTTAAATTTACAACACTATAGGAGCCGCGCTAGCGTAGTGGTTACAACACCGCTCTGGCGACCGGGTGATACAGGATCAAACCCGGGCGACGGCATTTGAGGATTTTTCGTCGACCGGGATTTGGACTGGATTAACTCGAGACCTGGCGAGGACATTTGAAGGAGTGTCGTCAACCAGGGACTGGCGGCTCCTGAGCCGACCCAGCTGCAATGGGTACCTCCGAAATCGGCGAGTATTTGCCTGAATGGCGAGGGACACCTGTCTCTGTACAAGAAATAAAGGGATACTCACGTAAAATCAATGTCAGGTTAGACATAAAAAAAAATAATAACCTGAGATTTCGCCTCGAGTATTAGCGGGCGAACGCAAAAAAAAAACAAAAAAAAAAACAACACTATATATCCTAATTATAACCCATCAAGGGTTGAACGGGATACTTTGTATATTAAAAAAAAATCTACATTTCTATATAGCTCACAACAAGTGAAAAGATCTGTATCAGATTTGCATTATTACAGGTTGCCACTTCTAAGATCAGAAATTATAAGTCTGATAGTTTTACAATTGCACAATAATGTACAATTACTTATCTCTGTATTTGTTAAAATGGAAAAATGACCTCATTATTTGTAAGAATGAATGACATTGATTTTTATAGCTCTTTCTGACTCTTTTTTAGGTCAGTTCCATTCTGTTCCATCTTCTAATTCTTGACTTAATTCGTAATAGAATTTGCTTGATGATAAGCTTGGATGATTTTTTTTTTCATTTTAATAACAATTCAACAGCTCGATCATATGTCACATATATTATCTGCTCCTTATGGTAAAAGCATATCTAGGTCAGAGATCTAGAATATCCTTGTAACTTAAAAACTGGAACTGTAAAAAAAATAATAAAATAAGTAAAGGAAGACGCCGTAAGAAATCAAGAAAACAAGATACTAGATGAGAGACAAGTAAGAGAAGAAATAGGTACTCTGGAGATTTGATCCAGGTCCTTCAGAATAACATTAGGTAAATGGTAAACAATAGTAAGAAAGAAAGAGGAAGAATTCTCCAGTTTCTCCAGCTAGGCTTGCATTCAAAGGATTGTCACATCTGGTCCCAAGCTAGGAGTAAGAAGTGCGTTGCATACTGTGCATTCCCCGCCATCAAAGGGTGCTCTCCAACTATGCAAAGCTAAAATAATGTACTCTGTCACGTCCTGAACACAGCCACTTCTCAGCTTCCCCTGCCTATCACTAAGTCCATAGTGAGATCCTTCTGAATGCAGTCAACCAAGTCAAAGAATTATGCCTGGGGCTCAAGTGACCTCTCCAAGCTTAGTGTGCAAAGCTGGGTTCTCAACAAGTTTCACCACAGAGGGAATCCCTGGAAGTGTGTGGATGATTTCAAGAGTCAATGAGGATGTAATTAGCCTCACAGACATAGGTTCACTTCCACGTACATATATTGTAGCATTGTGCATAGCTGGTGGTCATATAAGGATGACCCCAGATATGCCTCCATGCATTTTTTTAACTGATAAAACCAGCATTATGTTAAAGTATGTCAATTTTCAATATAGTTCAGAGAAACAATTAATAATTGACATACAGAAACAGGGACAAATACTGATCTAAACATATGAAGTTACATTTCATTAAACTGTAAAACATGGCTAATAATAATGCATTATGTCGGCTTATAATGAACAGAACTTGAGACAAAAGTGAAGGGAATGAATAAGACATGGAAAGCTATTGAGCTGATGGCGCGGGACTGGACGGCATGGCATGTGTGAGTTGAAGGTCAATGCTCCTTGAGGAGCTAAATGGTGAAGATGATGATAGTCATAACCACCCTCATGATGATGGTGATATCGGTTCACAATTGTTTTTACCTTTTACTGAAGGCTTCCTTGTCGATAAATCTGTTAGCAAGTTGTTTATTATTAGCTTTCTTTCACCAGGTGACAACTAAATAAAGAACTGGACAAGATAGACAAATCTTATTTTTGTAGGATTATTATTAAAACGTTTAATCCGCTGATAATCATCAACATCGTTTCTCTCTTTGCTCCTTATTGAGTAATCAGTGATGGTGTGACGGAGAGGGGTAGTCTGATGGGGTGCTTGTATGGCTGTTGGTAGATAATTGGTAAATTTGATGTAATCTCTTACACCCTTGGGCTTTCTCACCCCTGTCTCCTTGTTAACAACAGGGCAGCTATGAGAGACTTCATTTTAGTTGTTTTTTAATGGTTTTTTTAAAATTCTTATTGCTAGTTTGTTTATTGGAAAGGAGAGGTCACAAACAAAAATATTCACATATATTTAGTTTTGATGTACTCTATTTGGTCTGAGTGGAGGGGGGAAGAAGGTACTATATTTGGATATTGAAAATCTGACGTTATTTTCTTGAAACAGTACACACCATATATCCTAATTATAACCCATCAAGGGTTGAACGAGATACTTTATAAAATTTTTTTTTTTTAAATGCTTATTGAGCATGGCTCCGCGACTGCAGATAGTGATAAGTCCAAATTTAAGCAAGGGCAGTAATTGTTATGAGTCTCGGATGTACAATAGATTATAATGATTGTCCCACTTGAACAGCTGTTGTCTGGCTGTTAATTTATTAAAAAAAAATAGATGAGCGTATCGCATTCGAATCTTCAAGATTCAGAACGCTTTTCACAGTGGCGAGTTCCACGTGAGATGATTTTCTGCTAAGCTATTTTTGAGCGATGAACGAAAGTTCACGGGGAGTTAGCCCCAGGCTTTTTGGGTGATTAGCTGGGGTGAGCTGGGAGAGTATGTTTTTGGTGTCAGTGTGTACTGGGTGAATGCACTGAGGAGATGTAAAGTGTTTTTCAATGTGTACCAGTGTACATGCATTTATGCTGAGATATATTATGTGTGATTATCCCAGATGAGATGTATTAGTTAAGGAGATGTTTCTTAGGCCTTTGAGTATACAGGCCAGTGTTTAAAGATTATGTACATTTTTTGAAGAGTTTGTGTCCTGGGCGTGACTGGAGAAATCAGCCCAGTGTTTTCGAGGGAAGCCTGTACACTGCTTGATGTGTCGACTTATATTATGAGACCTATTATTATTTATCAGCAGTCTTCTGGAGGGATTAAACTGCGTTGAGACGTCATATATTGGTGAGGCCTATTATTTATCAGCAGTCTTCTAGATGGATTAAACTGCGCTGAGACGTCATATATAATGGAGGCCTATTATTTACTAGAACTGCGATGGCAGCAGTCTTCTAGATGGATTAAACTGCGCTGAGACGTCATATATAATGGAGGCCTATTATTTACTAGAACTGCGATGGCAGCAGTCTTCTAGATGGATTAAACTGCGCTGAGACGTCATATATAATGGAAGCCTATTATTTACTAGAACTGCGATGGCAGCAGTCTTCTAGATGGATTAAACTGCGCTGAGACGTCATATATAATGGAGGCCTATTATTTACTAGAACTGCGATTGCAGCAGTTGTCCGGATGGATTATTATGATTATACGATGTGGATCCTTGTTTTCATATGCTATTATAACCTGTGTAACATGCTGTGTTTCGTCTACCTTATCGTGACCGTGTTGTGGTGTAATTAAACTGTTCATTAACTGTAACAAGGCGTTCAACCCTCCATGACTCGTACGTGAGCTATCGTGGGGTGAGTGACTGTCTTCTACACACCCTTCACATATCATACACGGTAACAGCACAGTAGTACACACATGGATATTTAGCCTATATACAGTATGCAACAGACTGGATGAATAATCTTACTGTATCAGAGTTAGAAGAATCGTACTGTATTTTTGGGTTTTATCAGTTGGTGGTTTACAGTCAAGTTGGAGTCAATACAGAAGAGGTTACTGCTACTGCAAAGTGGATAAAGCGGTAACATTCATGGTGGCCAAGACTGGTTTTATCTTCTGTTCCAGTTCAAGTTGGATCGAACTCATGACATTTATAATAAGTACACATACGGATGATTTGCCTGTGTGGCGTGATATTTGATATATGAATAGCAACCTTGGTATTCGACTACTCTATGGTTAGCAATTGTACACTTCATCTGCAACAGTGGATGCAACATCGTTTTGTAACAAATACTGATTGTTACAGTGGCGGCAATCAATAAGCCTAGCGGCAACAGTCGTGGCCAAAACTTACGGACGTGATCCCACGTCATCTGCGTTATGTGACTTTCTTCTATGCTGTGTGGTGCATTTAAGAATCCATCATCATCACCAACTACGTGTGCAATAGTGGTTGTTTTCAAACTTACATGGTGTGATACCTACTATAAAAGACTTGCCCCAAAAACAGACGTTAACATAACTAGGCGGGAACATATCTGATGGAGTGCAGCTTATTAATACTCATCTATATAGAGGACTATAACATATCCACTATTTCCATTGCCAAGATATGCTTCATGATTCAGTTCTGCTTTTGAATTGAAGTTTTCAAGTGAGCTGTGCCAGTATTTTGGTGGCGCAATTACAGAAGTTTACCATCATAGTAAACAAGAGATGTCAAGTACTTCCTTTCAAGTGGATTATCAACGAGATTGACAGACTGTGTACCCCAACAGTTACGGAGGGAATTCAAGCTGATGTGCAGTCATTCTACACGGGTGCCTCAAGTAGATGATTGGCAGTAATACAGTTCCTGTTTACCTGTGCGGTTTACGAGCACACATACAGTAGCGAAGACAAAGGACCTGAAGTGAGAAGTGTCAAGCTGCGGTGACCTTATGCGGTGAACTGTTTTCCTCAGCAGACTTTGTGATGTTCAGCATTTTGGACGGGCGTATTTCCCTTCATTGAAGATAAGTGGTTTATATTGTGAAAACTGTGCCATTTTATCTTGTGTCAACAAGTCTTCCTATATATATTGTGTACTATTTGTTATAATGAGTATTTCATGTTAAATATTCTATGTTTCATGTAAACTTATGAAGATTATATCCCAGTTTACCCTGGGCTTCATAAGCATTCTTTAGTATTTGGTTAGTAAGTGTCAATTCTATGACAATTCCGGTTTAAGATTACAAACCTTACCGAAATTTAGGTTACTATTTGTCTCTTGGGACAATTAAGTGTGTAGTTGTGACGTAACGTTTCATTGTGGTTTTCATAATATTTTTTTTCTGTTTTTTAGTTTTATTGATTAATTTGTTTGTGAGCGTTTTTCTCTATTTCCTATCTTTTAGTTTTTATACACATTTTCGTTTATATACGGTGTTGGGTATTGTATTGCCACTATTCGCGGTTATCATTACATGCTATGTAAAATTTTTTGCCTTAGTTAAGCCTTATTGTTCAGTTGACTTCTGCGAACGTTATCGTTTGTCTTTTAGTACCTTGTCTTCGTAATCGTTGTTCTTACTATCTATATAATATGTTAGTTGTTTGTAACTTATTGTAAGACTTTGATGCATAAGTGTTTAAGGCTATTTCACATAATATTGACATCACTCAAATTGGTATATTTTACAAAGGTTCTATGCACATGAAGTTATGCTACTATGATATAAAGTAATTAACTGATACTTGCAATTATTGGAAAGGATATTTAGCTTGGTGAGCTGAAAAAGGTAATTTTCCGAATATTTAGGGACATAAAACTTGTGGTAATTATAACTGGTGGATATATATATACAGTGGACTTGATTGTAATCACCATGGATGATGAGCTGAATCCAGGCGATATGAAGACTATATTGCAAGATATATTTGAGGAAGTTAGACATTATGAAAGATTGCGAGGCCCACGATTGGAAGGATTTGTGATGGACCGTTTTTTGGTTGAAGTGGCATGGGGCCTAAGGGGTTTTGCTGAGGATACTTTTTATTCCTTTCCTCACTTAATGATGGCTAGGCATTTGGCGGATTTGGTGCATTACCTTCGGGTATTTTTGCACAAGCATACTGATTCTGGACATGATTATATGACAGAGGTGATATACGATATAATTTACAACGACATTCCTAACAATCAGAAACAGGAGTTACGAAATGAGGAGTTAAAAGATATAATTTATAATGACATTCTTCATGAACAGTTGGAAGAGCAGAAGCGTATGAAAGTAATCAAACAAAATGCGTTACAGGAAAGGGAGAAGATTGTAGAAAGTGTTGCTAAGGAGAGCAAATTACAGGCAAAAGTGACTAAACTTGAAAGTGATTTATATAAATCAAACTTGGATCTTGAAAGAGGGCAAGAAGAATTAAATTCTGCATTGTGCAGGATTAAATACTTAGAAGCTGAGTTGGAAGATAAGCAAGGCGAAACTATTAATCTCATGCAGAAACTTCAAGAACAGAAAGAGATACATGACAAATTGAGAGTTCAGGCAAAAAAATGTGAAAACTTATGTAAGGAAACACGTTGTGATTTATTGGATGACAATGCGATTTTCGGTCGTCGACTTAGAGAAAAGTATTTGGCATCTCCCGAGAAAGTTAATAAGCTTGGGAATGGCCAGAAGAGTAAGACCGAGGCGCTTCATATGGAGTTAACACAGTTAACACCAAATAGAGAAAAGTGTAGTGGCTATCCAACAGCCTCTTCTGCCCCACATTCATTGATCAACGGGTACAAACGCCTGTTGGCTATTGCTGTTGAAACGGACTACACATTCAAGGAAGCAGAAAGGACCAAGGAGTTCTTAAAGAACCCATTAAATTTTGCTGCTGTTGCCGATACAGTTGCACCAGCTTCAGCAGCCAATTTAGCACAAAAAGAAGAGAAGAAGAGATTGGAAGAGTTAATCATGGAGAAGGATAAATTAGCTAAGATTGTAGCGAAGGAAAGATCTAGAGTTATGACATTCGATGACGTAATTAAGAAACAAAGTGAACAGATTTCACTTAAAAATATTGAAATTACGGAATTAAGGGAAAGAATGGACGGTTTGGTTGATATAATTTTAGGGAGAAAAATACTGTCTACTGTCAATATTGACAAAGTTAGACAGAAAGACGGTTATCAACACGTCTTAAAAGCGTCGAGCCAGCAACAGACACTCGATGCCAATACTAACATCAAACGTGGTGAGCAGAAATCCTTGCGTGGCAGATATAATTTTCATCGTACTAGTGACTATTCTAGTAATATTAATAGTTCCTGGCGACAGGCCAACAAGGGTAATATTGATAACAAGGTTAATTCTACTGTGATACTTGATTCTGTACATCACAGTAAAGACAAGGATAAATTTCATGTCAAAGTTCAAAAAACTAGCCTTGTATCTGAAGTGGGAAAGCCTCATAAAAACATAACAAGGGACGAGACTAGTAGGACTGGTGCCCAAAGTAATACTCAATATGTTAGTAATCATAAGGATTTTATTATCCCTATTACTGATTCAGAGGTTAAGCACGCTGCCACAGAAAAGAAGAAAAACAATCTTGACAGGAAAGATTTTAAACATTACCAAGGGAGATCAGCAAATTGTAATCTGTCTTCTCCAAGAAACCAGAAACAGTTTAACAGATCTAAATATTTTGGTTCTGAGGATTTTGAGAAGTATGGTAAAAATGATTACAGGAAAGATTATCAATTTTACGATAATAAGTCTAGAAGTCAACATAAACAATCTGGCAGATATTTTTATCAAAAGAGAAATAATAATGGCAACTTTGCTAAATTTTCTCAACAAAGGCCTAAAGTCATTAATAAACAGGGTAATAATAATAAAAAGGGTGTCTCTAATACAACTGCTTGTTCTACTTGTGGTTTTGAGAGAGTATCTCGCTGTTATGAGGGTAGCAAATTTTTTTCAGCATCCAATAGCGACGACCTTGAGCTACGATCATTTTCTGCCCCATAAGCCTCCTGTGGTGTTTTCACGTATCAAGGGAAGGCTTGTTGATCGGTAAAAGGGCTACAGGTTCATACAAGCCACAGTTTTAGGTAAATGTAACGTTAATTTCCGTTTTACATCGTTAACTCGGACTGTGAATTAAAATAGAATTTTTTTCATTTGTATATTTTCACAGCGACAGCTTTGCAATGAAAGTCTATGTTCCGGTGTTACATTAACAGAGAAAGTAACGTATGCCACCTTGTATCCATGGCGTTAACCAAGTAAAGCCGGACAGCAAGTCGACTCTGAATTGTATGCGGTTATCTTGCCAAGTTTATGAGATTATTCAACACGGCTGGAATTATTGCCTGTTCAACATGGTTAAGATATAGATATTATTGTATCGAATAAATATAGGATATTATATAGAATTGTATTAAGATACCATATAACTTCTATTAGATAATGTATAATCTCATTGTTTTATGCACTGTTTATGCACATATTTATTTTATGTACGACGGTGTTTTGATGATGCAACAATTATTTTCATACTATTCTTACACTATTGTGTTATAACGAATATTGTATGTGTTATGATCGCAATAAGGTGTATGATATCATTTGCGAGTGACTTGTCTCTGTAACTTTTTGACAAAAGCAGTGGACTATGGTATTTACGCACGCTAGTCAGAAGACTATGCTCATTTAGTCAATTCATGATTGACCTTTATGCTCTGTTGTGAGCTTAGCGCTACTAGAGCTGATACATCAAACATTGATGTGTTTTAGCAGCGATGATTATTAGGACTGTTTTATATGCATGATGAGTTTGTCAGCCCTATGCACAGCCTCATTAGCTAGGCATGGTGCAGTAGTCATCTTTAGAGAGTCTCTGTACTCACTAAATTTAGAATTCTTTCTTGTGTTTTGATGTCATGTTTATTTATGTATTAACATTCTAAGACATTATGTAGTAACTATTATATTGTGAAACATAATTTTGGAAACATAGTTTGATTATATCAGAGTTAATTTTGTATTGCAAGTTGAGAACATATTCTGAAACATTGGTTTCTGAGGTTTTTCGAAACAATAACACCTGTGAGCTTAAAATAATGTGATTTTTTTTTTTGTTCTTGCAATTTAGACATGCATCTATTTTCCAGCAGATTGTTTTGATTTTGTGTCTGCTTAAGTATAAGAATTTTGTATGTCACACATTTTTGTTAAGCTAATTACATCTTGGTATGTTAATATTGGGTTAAACTAAAAAAAAAAAAAATTGAAATATCATTTTTATTTAACTTAGCGTCATGAAATATTTTTGTTTTACTTCTTGGAAAATGTTTTCTAAGATTGTAAAATTTTTTCGGTACCCTGCGCTTAACTGTGCGCTAGAGGGAGTAATGATGTGTTTTTTTTTTAATTACTTAACGCTTGATGATGCGTTAGTTCGAGTTTATTTATAACGTTATTATTTTTTGTGTATGATGTCTGATGGTTGATGGTTACTTATGAATAAGTTGTATAACGGGGTTAAGGTTAGATTATGCTTCGGTTATCTACAGCTTTCTTTTGTGGTTGTTAGATATACACGTACATTGTCTTTGTGTCTTATACTTTCTTGTCATCATTATATGTATTTATATGATACGTTTTTGATCAAATGGTTATTACGATGTATTAATCCATCGTTCTCTACAGACATACCTGTGTTTTTCTTTTGTCTGTCCTGATTATTCTTCATTTTAGTCCATTTCTTCTACTGACTATTCGGTAGCGGTTCATATGTGGATTATACTTTCATGTTGCATTTATATATCACTTGATACTATTTGTATTCTTATTCATCCTACTATACTGATACTTGAATCATGTATATTGTTAGGTTAATTCTATACTGCATGGACTTAACTTTGTTGAAAGCAGATTATTTTGGTAGATTTAGCTGATTATTTTGTATGCTTTGTTTTCTGCTTTACTCATAATGCTGATATTTTTTGGATGATATATAGTATTTGGACTTAACAGGTTGATTAATTTTCGGATTAGAGCTTTATCACCCACTTAATTTTTTGGCGGAGTAATGTTTTCAAAAAAAAATGATATCATTTTTTTCCCCGGAGGGTGGTGTAAACTGATAAGTCCAAATTTAAGCAAGGGCAGTAATTGTTATGAGTCTCGGATGTACAATAGATTATAATGATTGTCCCACTTGAACAGCTGTTGTCTGGCTGTTAATTTATTAAAAAAAAATAGATGAGCGTATCGCATTCGAATCTTCAAGATTCAGAACGCTTTTCACAGTGGCGAGTTCCACGTGAGATGATTTTCTGCTAAGCTATTTTTGAGCGATGAACGAAAGTTCACGGGGAGTTAGCCCCAGGCTTTTTGGGTGATTAGCTGGGGTGTGCTGGGAGAGTATGTTTTTGGTGTCAGTGTGTACTGGGTGAATGCACTGAGGAGATGTAAAGTGTTTTTCAATGTGTACCAGTGTACATGCATTTATGCTGAGATATATTATGTGTGATTATCCCAGATGAGATGTATTAGTTAAGGAGATGTTTCTTAGGCCTTTGAGTATACAGGCCAGTGTTTAAAGATTATGTACATTTTTTGAAGAGTTTGTGTCCTGGGCGTGACTGGAGAAATCAGCCCAGTGTTTTCGAGGGAAACCTGTACACTGCTTGATGTGTCGACTTATATTATGAGACCTATTATTATTTATCAGCAGTCTTCTGGAGGGATTAAACTGCGTTGAGACGTCATATATTGGTGAGGCCTATTATTTATCAGCAGTCTTCTAGATGGATTAAACTGCGCTGAGACGTCATATATAATGGAGGCCTATTATTTACTAGAACTGCGATGGCAGCAGTCTTCTAGATGGATTAAACTGCGCTGAGACGTCATATATAATGGAGGCCTATTATTTACTAGAACTGCGATGGCAGCAGTCTTCTAGATGGATTAAACTGCGCTGAGACGTCATATATAATGGAGGCCTATTATTTACTAGAACTGCGATGGCAGCAGTCTTCTAGATGGATTAAACTGCGCTGAGACGTCATATATAATGGAGGCCTATTATTTACTAGAACTGCGATTGCAGCAGTTGTCCGGATGGATTATTATGATTATACGATGTGGATCCTTGTTTTCATATGCTATTATAACCTGTGTAACATGCTGTGTTTCGTCTACCTTATCGTGACCGTGTTGTGGTGTAATTAAACTGTTCATTAACTGTAACAAGGCGTTCAACCCTCCATGACTCGTACGTGAGCTATCGTGGGGTGAGTGACTGTCTTCTACACACCCTTCACATATCATACCCGGTAACAGCACAGCAGTACACACATGGATATTTAGCCTATATACAGTATGCAACAGACTGGATGAATAATCTTACTGTATCAGAGTTAGAATCGTACTGTATCATTGGGTTTTATCAGTTGGTGGTTTACAGTCAAGTTGGAGTCAATACAGAAGAGGTTACTGCTACTGCAAAGTGGATAAAGCGGTAACAGATAGATAGATAGATAGATAGATAGATAGATAGATAGATAGATAGATAGATAGATAGATAGATAGATAGATAGATAGATAGATAGATAGATAGATAGATAGATAGATAGATAGATAGATAGATAGATAGATAGATAGATAGATAGATAGATAGATAGATAGATAGATAGATAGATAGATAGATAGATAGATAGATAGATAGATAGATAGATAGATAGATAGATAGATAGATAGATAGATAGATAGATAGATAGATAGATAGATAGATAGATAGATAGATAGATAGATAGATAGATAGATAGATAGATAGATAGATAGATAGATAGATAGATAGATAGATAGATAGATAGATAGATAGATAGATAGATAGATAGATAGATAGATAGATAGATAGATAGATAGATAGATAGATAGATAGATAGATAGATAGATAGATAGATAGATAGATAGATAGATAGATAGATAGATAGATAGATAGATAGATAGATAGATAGATAGATAGATAGATAAACTTACTTTACAGCATCACTTTGCGTAAGAACTGCTCTTAAGTTCAAACTGAAAATGAAATAATAAAATACCGGGTACGTAGAAGTGATACGGGTTTTTCCCGCTATTCTGTAATCAATGGGAACTTACTCTTTACAGTCACAATCGACTCGGGTTGGTTATAAAATACTTCTGTCCAGTCTTCGGTGTACTTTTTCTGTTTCTCATTTACGTGTTATCAGTGATAACCTCCAAGAAATTCCCCTTATTCTGTAGTTCATTTTTATACTAATGCCTTTCCTACCTTTTTTTTTTAAATAAAGTTTCTTGTTCAACCTTTGATGGGTTATAAGTAGGACGGACATATGATGTACTAATTTAATAAAATAAAGTCAGATTTCCAATACCCAAATATAGTACCTTCTTCCCCCCTCCACTCAGTCCAAGTAGAGTATATATTAAAACCAAATTTGTTTGAATGTTTTCGTGTGTGACCTCCCCTTTCCAAGAAAACAAACAAACAATAAAATAAAATAAAAACGAATTTAAAAAAAAACACTATCTATCTATGCTTTAATTCTTCTTTTCAGTGTTTCAATCTTTTAAGTTGAGTATGTATATGTGCTTCATTGACTATAAGAAGGCTTTTGACAGAGTCCATCATGAGAAAATAATTGAATGCCTCAAAGACATAGGTATTGATTGAAAAGATATAAGAATACTCAGTAACCTTTATTGGGAGCAAACTGCCACAGTAAGATCGGGAAGGAATTATTCACCATACATAGACATAAAAAGAGGTGTCAGACAAGGTTGTGTGCTGTCCCCCTGCCTATTTAATTTATACACCGAAAAAATTTTCAAACAGATACAGGAAATACCAGGACTGAACATCAGTGGAAGGTCAATAAACAACCTTAAATATGCAGATGATACCGTGTTGTTAGCTGAAAGCGAACAGGAGTTACAAGAACTAGTGAAGCAAGTGAACAGTATAAGTCATGAATATGGACTCGACATTAATATTGAGAAAACAAAAACTATGATAATTAGCAAAACAGACGATAAACCCACATTAAAGATAAGCGTAAATGGGAAAATCCTGGAACAAGTCAAGAGCTACGTATATCTGGGTCATATAATAACAGAAGATGGCAGATGTGAAACAGAAATCAAGAAGAGAATAGGAATGGCCAAAGCTACATTCAACAACATGAAACATATACTGACATCCAAACAGTTATCTCACAAATTAAAACTGAGAATCATAAAGTGTTATATATATTCTGCATTTCTGTATGGGGCAGAAACATGGACGATGAATAAGCATTTGGAAGAAAGAATTGAGGCACTTGAAATGTGGATATATAGAAGAATGGGGCGTATCTCATGGAAAGAGATGAAAACAAATAAGGAGGTCCTAGAAAATCTAGGTATGAAAAGAGAACTAATGAGGGAGGTCAAAGTTCGACAGCTAAAATGCTTTGGCCACATAAAAAGGCGTAACACCTTGCGGAAGACCATGGCGGAAGGGAGGGTTGAAGGCAGGCGTGCAAGGGGAGGACAGCGCTATGGGTGGGAGGATGGCTTCGGGAGATGGACAGGAGGGGTCTGTCGGAGTGCACCACCGGGACGGGAGACGGAGGACGTTGGAGATCCATTACAGCCAACCTTCGTTGTGGAGATGGCAACTGATGTTGATGACTGGTGACTGCCAGAGGTGGTAATACTTGAACGAACTAATTCCAAATTCGTTCTTATCCTCTAGGTGTTAGTTTTCGTAAGTGAAAAGTTACTGAGTATCTATTTATCCAACAAGATAACTTAAACTTTCAACTTCACAGAGAGAGTAACTTCGCCTTATGAATCTAATAGATTCTACAGGAAACAATATTCGTGTAATGGGGCAAAACCTAAAATGAAGTATCTCATAACTGCCCTGGTGTTAATAAGGTGAAATGAAGTGAGAAAGCCCGAGGGTGTCCGAGATTACATCAAATCCACAATTCATGTCTTCTGCCATACAAGCACCCCATCAGACTACCCCTTTTCCTCACCCCATCATTAATCCGTATACATTAATGTTAGTTCTTTTTATATACTGTTTTACTATATTGTGCAATTAAAACAGAAAATGAAATGATAAAATACATAGATGTGATAAGGGTTTTCCCGCTATTCTCTAATGAAGGGGAACCTACTCTTTACAGTCACAATCAGTGTTGCCACAGCTGGGTATTTTTTTTTACTAGATCTGGGTTTTTTGGCTTCCGTCAGGGTATTTGGGTATTTTTTTTCACATCTGCATTAATCTGGGTATATTTGACAATTGGCATTTACAATGTATGTATATTCTGTGCACTGAGCATTTTACATTATATTTATATTATAATTAAATGTAAACAATTATGTGCTATATATTTTTTATACCACTTAAATTTAATTCTTGTTTTTAACCACATCATTGACGTTGTTTTTTTTTACTCGTTTACCTCAACTATCTATTTCCTGTTATTCTGTTAATGGCTGTCATCTACAATACTCAGTCATTTTTGCGATGTGTTTTAAAGTATTCTTTTTTAAATTTCAGACTTAAGCAGATAAACAGCATATTTTTTTTTTTTTTTTTTTTTGTTATTATAAGATTATAAAATGAGCAACGAAGAAGGTACGTTAGGTAGTTGTAGCAGCATGACGACACACACGCCACCTCACTCCTCAGCATGCGCCGAAAGAGTGTTTTAGAAGGTTAACTTAGTTTAAACTAAACAAACCAACAACCTTTTGTGTGAAACAGTTTCCAATCGAACACTAGCCAAGCAAGCAGTTGCCAAAGATGGAGTTTGTCATAAGTTTAATTCCTAGGTTGAAGTTGTGCGTGAAGGACGTTGTCGGCAGAGATATGCAAAGATTTTGGAACTCCACAATCAAGATTCCACATTGTCAATTCGTGCATATGATCTTGAAGGAGAAGTTGTCGACATGGATGCCGAGTCGCTGACAAGTGAAAATTTTCAACAGTAACAAGTTACAACTAACATTTTATATTTGATTTGAGGAACATTTTGTTAATGTAACTGCTGTAAGTATGTTACTGTTAAAATGTCTCATTTTCAAGAGTTCATATATTGGGGTGTTAATAAAAATAATTTTTTGTATAATTGTGAATTTTCGGTAATAAAAAAATAAAATAAAAATGAAGAAATAATTAAAAATTGGTAGCACACAGCTTATTTGTGCTAAAGTTGCACTAAAAGATTGTGTAAGTATCGTCTATCCCGTGTATTTGAGGTATAAAACAATTTGGTTATTTCTGGGTATTTTTTAGAAGAAAATCTGAGTTTATCTCAAGAACTTGAATGGCAACCTTGGTCACAATCTACTCGGGTTGGTTATAAAATACTTCTGTCATGTATTCACTGTCCTTTTTATTTTTGTCATTGACATGCTATCAGAGATAACCTCCAAAATATCCTTGTTATACTGTGTGGGTTGAAGGTCTATGCCCATTGTGGAGCTAAATGGTGAATGTAGTTGAATTAGACATTTAATTTCTTATACTTTTGGAAAGTCGCCTGAGGCTCAGCGTAAAAAGGCAGCCATGGCAGTAGACAGGACCAACGCCATCAGACTCCAAGCACAACCCTGTTCCAATCCGTACAGTAGTCAAGTCAGCTGATGAACACGTAGCAAAGGTATATCCAAACTTATATACAACGTATACCCCTCATACCATCTGACATGCCCTTTTGCTATAAGATACTACAATTTCCTATTTGGCTGAGTTTTGCCCTGTCGATTAACAAGTTTCAAGAAAAAAAAAAACATTAACCGTTGCTGGCTTACAACTGGGGAAGTCTTGCTTTTCCCATTAACAGCTGCATGTGGGATGTTCAAGAATTGAAAGTAAAAATTATCTTTTTCTTTATGCCTCTACTGGAGAAACGCGCAACATTGTGTATACTGAGGTGTTCGGTAACAATGCTATTCATTAATTATGTATATGTATATTTGAATTAAAAAAATATAGGCCACTAATAATAATAATAGCATATTCAGTCATAACTGACTATGGGAATGCGCCTCTAAAGTGACAGCCCTCAGCTGCTTATTTTCCTGATGGTCCTTTCGAAGTTTTCTCCTATCTTCTGCTTGCCGTGAGAGCTTCTTTTCGCCCAGTCTGCGGTGGCCCTACAGAACAAATTAACCAAGGCTTATGTCTTTTTTTAACCGACCAAAAACACGCTATTAAAAGTTATTACTGTTTTTTTTTTATTCGGGCAACGCCGGGTATTATCTGCTTTTATGCATATAAGTGTTGAACGCCGTCTTTTAGTAATATATTTTTTTCCTCATTGTGCATATATAGTGTAACTATTGCACTGATATAATGACTGCTGATCATGTGCTTCAAATGTGCCCAACATATGAGGAGCAGAGAAGGCGCATATGGCCGTCACCAGTGCCATTCGCGGAAAAGCTCTACAGAGAAATTCAACAGCCTCAGCCAGACCACTGTTTTCTTTGAACATATTCAAGTTGACGTCTGAGGGTGAACGAAGAAGAAAAATTACTGTTCTGTTTTAAATGTTAATTATGGTATTTTGGTACTATTGTTGGTGTTGAATGAAAATTAGGAGTTTACGTGATGAATTTTTTTCCCCTTTTAATCCTGTCGTCTGTTAAATTGTGACTTTTTTTGGGTGTGATAAATTGCTTTAATAATTTTTGTACTACTCGTGGGGAGTTTGTGCCAGTTGAATGTTCTACATTCAGTTCTATTTTGCAGTAATGTTTTATGTTTAATCTGGGTTGGTCATATTTCTTGCATTCCAGCAAGAAGTGTTAAATAGTGTTAGGTGTATTACTTTCTTTATAGATGGGTTCCTCTAGTTTAAAGTAGCCGGTGTCTAATTGTCGTATATTTTCGATAGGGTAATTAAGATCACTTTTGGTCCCTCCTGAATAGGACTAGTACAGGTGATAGCTCGGTGAGAATTCAGGTAAAGAAATAGAATTTAACAAGTGAAATGGTGAAAGGTAAAATCTGTCCCTGGATTTTGATAAATGATCAAACCAGCCTATCGATTACGACTGAGAGTTTGGATCAGACAGTTTCCTATAAATATATATGTTGATATATTTAACCACTCACATATACACACACACAGATAAGTGACGACAGTTAGACGCACATACGTGAAAAACTATATCTATAAAATAATGATCTTTTTGAACAAGCTGACCGCCACACGTGAATAAAGTTATGTAAATTTTTTATTTATCATTTAAAAAAACTATACATCGACAATATTGAATATCAAATCAAATTACAATAAACATAGGTTAAGAATCAATTTAAAGAGGTAGACTCCTAGGTGAAATTCTTTCCCCCCCCTCGGTTGCCAAGATCCCGTTATAAGAGAAGTTATAGCCCAAAGATTCCCAGATTTATACGATAAGGTCCAAGGTTTTCCCTCTCTCTCAGTAAAGAACAGAGTTTATATATATTAATCTATCCTAAGAGGAAAACAGCATTAGCAAAAACGTGCATACAAGAGAAAATACATAGTTAATACATGGGTTATATCATAAACGAATTATTCATCCCTGTTCATCTCTCGCTCTGACAGCTGTGTACACAGACAACATGCGCACTCTTACCTAATCGTTGTTTTTCATAACATCTGGAACAAATTGTTCAGTCACTCACCAGCCATCCAAGCTTGAGTTACTGGTGAGTCAAACCCCAGTTTCTCCAAAGACTAATTAATCAGAATGTTGGGAAACGTTCGTCTCACTGTTGTAATAGGAGGCTGATGAAGGTCACTTCAATTTTTGTCCAGTTAGGAAAGTACTTATGATATCTAATGTTCACATGGGTACAATAGCTTGGAACTTCACTTGGTAAGTTGAATGTCAGGTACATAAATCGGTTTAGGATAAATCTCCTTCACAACACAATGGTATTATTTGGGAAATGTCAAATGTTATTTCAGTCGCCACCACAGGCGAAATATATATAAACTTGAGAAAGAAATCTGGATATTAGTAAGTCCAGTTACCATTTATTCTTAATATTACGTTTGGGCCAGCACTCTGTCGTTCTTCTGGGTGTAAAACACTAGGCCAGACAGGTCACTTGCAAAACCCCGGTAATTATATTCAGAATGTTCTTTAGGTAATGTTCTTCCCAGTTACATAGGTACTGAAAACCGCTGGTAAGATTTAGGGTTTATGACCCAGATACTGTATAGGGAAGAAAGAAACACATAAATACTCAACCCTACGCGTAAAAAATATTCACCCCGTGAAATAAATTATATTTGTAAAATCAATCATCATGAATTAGAAATACATACGTATTTCGACAATACTCAATGATGAATCAGTGCAGTTATAAGTTAGTTTAAAAAATATTCTCGACTGAGTATTTAGCAGTTAAATTAAATTTATTTATAGCTGCATGAGTTTACGCTAGAAATTATCATTTATTCTGCTTTCCACTGAAACACGTCACAAGAGAATGAAACAGACTTATAACTTAATTTCTCTGCACAAAAATCTAATTGGTGAAATATAATCACTCAACCTATAGATATTAAATATTACCTCCAAACAGAACTACGGGCCTCACAACGAAACTGAGAGTTTCACTTGTAAATAAGTATCTAGAACGAAGCGATCACTACTGCAACTTGGAGATTGAATGGCCAGTCTAAGCTACTCGTGTAGATATATGGAACAGATAAAATATCCCACGTTATTTCGAAATCCGAAACAGCGCCGGTATCTCCCCTTCTCATCTAACACTTACGTTAAACCAAGAGACTGCCATAAACTGCCACTTCAGAGCGTGAGTGTCATGGAAAATGCTAGACGAATGTCTGATTTCTGAGCGATGCAGATGACAGTTTCCACACCTAAACACCGAGAAACTGCCGAAGGAACTCGCGTGACAGATGAAAATGTAGACAATTGTCTGCATCTATGTCTGACCAGAGCGTCTATTCACAGTTATTCGTCTAGTGCAGTGACTGACATCTACGTAATAGATGCGTTCCCAGTATGAGAAAAGAAACGGTAAAGTCAGAATGGGAAAATATATTTATGTCGCAAACGAACGAATGCGAAAAACAGGAAAAGGATAAAAGAGCGATAATAAAATAGAGGACACGGGTAGAACAAGAAAAGAAAATAGAAAATATATTGATCATAAATCTCTATGCGACACTAATCTGAGCCAGCGTCGCAGGCAAGACAGACTTAATGGTACAGAACAATGTACAGTGCCTCCTATCGGACAGTAACGGACATTGTACATTGATGCGCACCTGGGTACATCTCACTGTACAGTGAACATTACCTCGCCAGGTATAGAACACTTAACTTGGGAGGAATAACTTTAACATTTTAAAGGTAAAAATAAATCGGAAACCCGTACATAAATATAATTTATATTTTACTGAATGTGTTGACAAATGAATGTGCTAATAAAACCAAGGCAAAAATACATGATGTTTTTTTTTTCTACATGGTAAGAGCTCTGTTGGGTATAAATAAAGTAAAACTGAATAGATAACTTTCCTTTGAAATATACTAGAAACCACTTTATGATATCAAAACTAACCCCGACATATTGGCTTTAAGCTACACTTAAAACCCTATCATAGGGAGCCGCGCTGGTGTAATGGCTAAGACGTTATGCTAGCGACCAGGTTTTCAAGGTTCAAGCCCCGGCGCCGGCATTTGTAGGAGTGTCATCGACCGGGAATTGGACTGAATAACCTGAACGGCTCCTTGCAGATAAACCCCGTGTGGATGGGAAGGAGCGAAGCTCCTGACCGGCTTGGAAGGAAAGTCCACTGTCTCCCCAGCCTCGCAATGACATGTCACTGGGCCAAAAGGGCTGGAAAGCTCGAATGCCGCTGGTTAGAGAAAAAAAATCCTATCATTGTGTGATGGGGCCGAAAAGGAGACACCCGCCCCCTACCTGTTTCTAGGCAGATTTATCGCCCATATTTTCGATGTGCGCGAAGCATGCTTGGATGTAAATTATTCAAGATTGATGAAAATGCCATAATAATGCATTTAAATTAAGTTGTGGTGTAGAATTGTGTTATATTAAATAGCTGTAGGTTTTATTTGTGTTTTCATGCATTCTAGAGCAAAATATCGCGAGTGTTGTTTAAGTAGCCAAGATTAATCCGCACAGCGCAGTAAGTGAGTGATGCGCCGTAGGGCCTATAAAAGAGATAACGGCCGGAAAGCGGCCCTACTTTGCCACAGCCGCCAGAGAGAACAGACGACAGAGCCAAGATGTAAATGCCTTGAGCACATTAGCATCGGGCACTGTTGGGTGTTTTGTTTTGTTGGGTTTTGTGATGTTCGCTAGTTTATTTGTTTAATGTTTGCTTTGTCACTGAATGGGCTGTAAAAATAAATATAGCCCCTGCCTCTAGAATCAAGAGTTTTATTGTTGTTCGGGTCGGTGCGAGTGTGACAAGAGAGTGATATCACACATCACAACATAATCATCATCATCATCTCGCCCACCCTACCACAATTGGCGTCGTCGGCAGGATAAGGCAGACAGTGACACTGAGCAAACAGCAAGCGAACAAAGATTGTAAACACCCAGCAGTGCATTCCAGCAGCAAGATGGCTAATGCGCATATGAAGATACTGTACGTGGAGGAGCCAGAGATAAGGTTGTTTAGTGGAGAGGGGAGGCCCACTTGGCAAGAGTTTGTGGGAGATGTGGAAGCCGCGTGGAAGGTGGCGCCTTTTTGTGCAGAAGACAAGTTAGACATGATATGGAACAACGTTACGAAATGGGTATCTAGAGAATTACGGATACATGGCGGAGCCAAGGCCAGCCCTGAGCAGTTACTGGAAATTGTCAGAAAAGCCTATAGCGAGCAACCACAAGTCAGTGAGGTGAACAGGAATTTCCCTTGGGAATATGCTGTTTATGGTGAAAGTAAAAAGCCTGAGACACGGGTCCAGATAGCAAGTGCAGAAGTTAAGAAGGAGGAGGAGGCACTCAGGGCAGAATTATCCTTCCTAAAGTCCCAGATAGCACAGATGTCAGAGTCCAGTTCGCCAGCACAAGAGGAGGTGCAGAGAAAGAGAGCACCATGCCAGCCGCGGGAACAGCCAACGCAAGACAAGGAGGTGTGTCCGCGGGAACAGCCAAAGCACGACGAGGAGGTGCATGTTCTGGTATGTGAGAGTCAAGCTGTTGTTAACGAAAGCAGTGAGCTGACAGTACCGACCAGTGCAGCTGCACCGACAAGGCGAAAAGGAGTTTGCAAGTGGTACAGTGTCCGCAGGGGATGGGGATTCATCACGCCAGATGATGGAGGTATTGATGTATTTGTACATCAGACCAAGATCTTCAGAAAGGGATTCCGGAGTCTGGCGAGAAATGAGAGAGTAGAGTTTGACAGCAAACCATCGGTCCAGGGCATGGAAGCAATTTATGTATGCGGCATTGGCGGTCAAGAGTGTAAGGGCAGCAGAAAGCGACCCATGGCACAGAGGAAGCCCAGAAAGATAAGATGCTACAATTGTGGAGACTTGTCAGACCACATGGCAGCCAAGTGCCCTCAAGGCCCGCTTCCGAAGAGATGTTTTCATTGCAAGTCAACTGAACATTTGATAGCCGCCTGTCCCTCAAAGAGCTCTTTCCCGAGACGTGCTACCACAACCAGGTTTCCTTCCGGGTGCAAGCCAAGAGATGACCGTGACAACTGTCACCTTAAGGGAGCCGAGAAGATTGGTAGTCGGTTAGGGGAGGAAACTCGTCTTAAGCAGAGAGGAGGGAGTGCAAGTCAAGGTTCAGAGGAGGAGACACATGAAAAGCAGACTGTGGGGAATGTAAGCCACCGTCCACACAAAACGAGTGTCAAGCACGTCAGGAGCAATCCCCCTACAGATTCGACAGCTACAAGCACTGACAGGCAGATGTCACGGGCAGGCAGCGACGCGGCACCGGTGAGCGAGTCTTCAAGACCACAGCGGCTGACAGCCCGGCAACGTACAACTGGAGACATGACGACCAAGGGTGTCTCCAGCCGAGTTGTACCGAATACAGAATCTGAGCCCAAAACATCGCCGCTGAGAAATAATCAAACGCAGCACCAACGATCTAAGAGATTTCGACAGAAGTGCCTGAGGTAGTGATGTTGTCGGGACGACAACAAAATCAGGAGGGAGATGTGTGATAGGGCCGAAAAGGAGACACCCGCCCCCTACCTGTTTCTAGGCAGATTTATCGCCCATATTTTCGATGTGCGCGAAGCATGCTTGGATGTAAATTATTCAAGATTGATGAAAATGCCATAATAATGCATTTAAATTAAGTTGTGGTGTAGAATTGTGTTATATTAAATAGCTGTAGGTTTTATTTGTGTTTTCATGCATTCTAGAGCAAAATATCGCGAGTGTTGTTTAAGTAGCCAAGATTAATCCGCACAGCGCAGTAAGTGAGTGATGCGCCGTAGGGCCTATAAAAGAGATAACGGCCGGAAAGCGGCCCTACTTTGCCACAGCCGCCAGAGAGAACAGACGACAGAGCCAAGATGTAAATGCCTTGAGCACATTAGCATCGGGCACTGTTGGGTGTTTTGTTTTGTTGGGTTTTGTGATGTTCGCTAGTTTATTTGTTTAATGTTTGCTTTGTCACTGAATGGGCTGTAAAAATAAATATAGCCCCTGCCTCTAGAATCAAGAGTTTTATTGTTGTTCGGGTCGGTGCGAGTGTGACAAGAGAGTGATATCACACATCACAACATAATCATCATCATCATCTCGCCCACCCTACCACAATTGGCGTCGTCGGCAGGATAAGGCAGACAGTGACACTGAGCAAACAGCAAGCGAACAAAGATTGTAAACACCCAGCAGTGCATTCCTGCAGCAAGATGGCTAATGCGCATATGAAGATACTGTACGTGGAGGAGCCAGAGATAAGGTTGTTTAGTGGAGAGGGGAGGCCCACTTGGCAAGAGTTTGTGGGAGATGTGGAAGCCGCGTGGAAGGTGGCGCCTTTTTGTGCAGAAGACAAGTTAGACATGATATGGAACAACGTTACGAAATGGGTATCTAGAGAAATTACGGATACATGGCGGAGCCAAGGCCAGCCCTGAGCAGTTACTGGAAATTGTCAAAAAAGCCTATAGCGAGCAACCACAAGTCAGTGAGGTGAACAGGAATTTCCCTTGGGAATATGCTGTTTATGGTGAAAGTAAAAAGCCTGAGACACGGGTCCAGATAGCAAGTGCAGAAGTTAAGAAGGAGGAGGAGGCACTCAGGGCAGAATTATCCTTCCTAAAGTCCCAGATAGCACAGATGTCAGAGTCCAGTTCGCCAGCACAAGAGGAGGTGCAGAGAAAGAGAGCACCATGCCAGCCGCGGGAACAGCCAACGCAAGACAAGGAGGTGTGTGTCCGCGGGAACAGCCAAAGCACGACGAGGAGGTGCATGTTCTGGTATGTGAGAGTCAAGCTGTTGTTAACGAAAGCAGTGAGCTGACAGTACCGACCAGTGCAGCTGCACCGACAAGGCGAAAAGGAGTTTGCAAGTGGTACAGTGTCCGCAGGGGATGGGGATTCATCACGCCAGATGATGGAGGTATTGATGTATTTGTACATCAGACCAAGATCTTCAGAAAGGGATTCCGGAGTCTGGCGAGAAATGAGAGAGTAGAGTTTGACAGCAAACCATCGGTCCAGGGCATGGAAGCAATTTATGTATGCGGCATTGGCGGTCAAGAGTGTAAGGGCAGCAGAAAGCGACCCATGGCACAGAGGAAGCCCAGAAAGATAAGATGCTACAATTGTGGAGACTTGTCAGACCACATGGCAGCCAAGTGCCCTCAAGGCCCGCTTCCGAAGAGATGTTTTCATTGCAAGTCAACTGAACATTTGATAGCCGCCTGTCCCTCAAAGAGCTCTTTCCCGAGACGTGCTACCACAACCAGGTTTCCTTCCGGGTGCAAGCCAAGAGATGACCGTGACAACTGTCACCTTAAGGGAGCCGAGAAGATTGGTAGTCGGTTAGGGGAGGAAACTCGTCTTAAGCAGAGAGGGAGGGAGTGCAAGTCAAGGTTCAGAGGAGGAGACACATGAAAAGCAGACTGTGGGGAATGTAAGCCACCGTCCACACAAAACGAGTGTCAAGCACGTCAGGAGCAATCCCCCTACAGATTCGACAGCTACAAGCACTGACAGGCAGATGTCACGGGCAGGCAGCGACGCGGCACCGGTGAGCGAGTCTTCAAGACCACAGCGGCTGACAGCCCGGCAACGTACAACTGGAGACATGACGACCAAGGGTGTCTCCAGCCGAGTTGTACCGAATACAGAATCTGAGCCCAAAACATCGCCGCTGAGAAATAATCAAACGCAGCACCAACGATCTAAGAGATTTCGACAGAAGTGCCTGAGGTAGTGATGTTGTCGGGACGACAACAAAATCAGGAGGGAGATGTGTGATGGGGCCGAAAAGGAGACACCCGCCCCCTACCTGTTTCTAGGCAGATTTATCGCCCATATTTTCGATGTGCGCGAAGCATGCTTGGATGTAAATTATTCAAGATTGATGAAAATGCCATAATAATGCATTTAAATTAAGTTGTGGTGTAGAATTGTGTTATATTAAATAGCTGTAGGTTTTATTTGTGTTTTCATGCATTCTAGAGCAAAATATCGCGAGTGTTGTTTAAGTAGCCAAGATTAATCCGCACAGCGCAGTAAGTGAGTGATGCGCCGTAGGGCCTATAAAAGAGATAACGGCCGGAAAGCGGCCCTACTTTGCCACAGCCGCCAGAGAGAACAGACGACAGAGCCAAGATGTAAATGCCTTGAGCACATTAGCATCGGGCACTGTTGGGTGTTTTGTTTTGTTGGGTTTTGTGATGTTCGCTAGTTTATTTGTTTAATGTTTGCTTTGTCACTGAATGGGCTGTAAAAATAAATATAGCCCCTGCCTCTAGAATCAAGAGTTTTATTGTTGTTCGGGTCGGTGCGAGTGTGACAAGAGAGTGATATCACACATCACAACATAATCATCATCATCATCTCGCCCACCCTACCACAATAGTGAGAACCATTTGTGACCGTGGAATTGAGTTGTAGTTGTCACGGCACAGTCATTTAGATAACTTATGGAACTGGTGCAGGCACAAGTTGTCTTCGATATGCTTTAATTTTTCTTTTCAGTGTTTCAATCTTTCAAGTTAAGTACTGGCGACTGCCAGAGGTGGTAATACTTGAATGAACTAATTCCAAATTCGTTCTTGTCCTCTAGGTGTTAGTTTTCGTAAGTGAAAAGTTACTGAGTATCTATTTATCCAACAAGATAACTTCAACTTTCAACTTCACAGAGAGAGTAACTTCGCCTTTTGAATCTTATAGATTCTACAGGAAACAATATTCTTGTAATAGGGCAAAACGCACTCTCGTTGAAATGCTGTGTAACAAAACTGGTCTTGAATATCTCTAAGATCAGCAGCATTAGCCAAAGAACCTTTGTGACAGTCTGGGAGAAGCGCCTGGTTGCAACATCACCAGATAAAATCACGTCCGTGCAGTTTGGCTTCTCTAGATCAACTAAGAAAATATATTCTTTTAATAAACCCATAAGTAACGCGGTACCCGTTGCTAGGCGATTCCCGCCAAGAATGGCGTCGATTAACTAGTGACGTCAATCGTTGCTACACATTGCCCGCCAAAATCTATAGTTAAGGTAACAGCTAAAAAATGTTTTCTTCTTCAATTTATATGATGCATATAGTAATTTATTCTGTCTTTATTTATTACCTTAACGTGGGTTACTAGCGTTAGCGTAGGCCATCCGGTCACACATTGTTTAATAGATATAAGCAAAGCTGGTGGGAATCGCAGCGTTGAGGCTTCCAAATTTCTTTTTAAGTGGATAGTGGAAATACCAAGTATAATCAGATGTGCCTGATGCCTAATAATGCATAGCATTGGGTGTTTGTAGTGCATTGACTAGTGCATATATTTCAATATCTGTATTTAAAAGGTTTTATCTTCTCTGATGTGACTTTCTTTTAGATACTGAAAAACATGTTTTGAAAGATAGTTTGTCAATGCAGTAATCTGAACATTTCATAGTTTCAATGGCAACTTTACGACAATCTGACATCCAATAATGCAGGAACCACTGTGTTTCGATTAAACGCATAAATCTGACCGAGGTCTCTAAGAAAGAAGTTTTTAAGTACCATTGTATAAGAAACTGAGCTTGGATCGCATGGCAGTCTATTAAAGGGGACCAGAAAAATAGCTAGAGAAGAATGCAGGTGCAAATATTTCCTAGAGATTGAGAAAAGGGGGGAGAAGGAGGTAAAAACTGAAAATTAGGGAATAGATGAAAGTTAATTTAGACAAAGTCCACGAACAATCTATGACAAGGATGGAAAACAGTTTAACAATTTTAAGTAATAAAATGCTCAGAAGTAAAATTATAAAAAATATTATTTATTTATTATTCACTGCCAAAATTATGATCCCACTACACACATCACACCGATACCTGTCTGGGATTAACATTGAAATAATAATTTCCCACCATATATTTTGGATGAAATTAGAAAAATTTCATAAAATTTGTTTACACATTATAAAGGAGTACCCTATGAAGCAAACATAAAAACATCTTCCCTTTTCCTCATCCAAATCTTTTGCCCTATAAAGGAAGGAACGATGGAAACATCTGCCTAATGAATTATAATAACTACAGCATTTTTTTCAGGCAAGAATTACTGTACAGTGCATTATGCCTGAGTAAAGTGCCTATTACCTAGTCAGAAATCACTTGTCAAGTACTCCGTATCTGATGGCATCATGCACTGTACAGTGCATGGTGCCTGTTAAGTGATCCGTGCCTCCTACACCGGACATATATCCTGCAACCTGAGAGAATGGAGCTGCCGATCACACCAAGTGGTGATGCCCCCTCCGGTGATACTTCAAATTGGGAGAAAAGAAGAACATGCTAAAATGAACACCAAGAAAAAAAACAGCTGTGGGCTATCACCTCAGGGGCGCATTCCCGTAGTCAGTTATGAATGAAAGGGGCTGCTACTATTATTATTAATGTGGCACATCTCATGGAGAGAGAAGAATACAAATAACGAGGAATGAAAAGAGAATTAATGAAGGAGATCAAAATTAGACACCTACAATATTTTGACCATTTAAAAAGAATAACACCTTGCTGAAGACCATAATGGAAGAGTAGAAGGCAAACATGCAAGAGGAAGACAGCACGATAAGTGGGAAGAGATGGACAGGAAAGAGTCTATCAGAGCGCACCATCAAGACAAGAGGCAGAAGACGATGGAGATCAGTTGCAGCCAACCTTCGTTGTGGAGGTGAGAGCTGATGATGTTATTGTTATTCAACATCACCACACTCCAAGCAAACCCATAAGTGCTCAGTCTCCCTCAACAAATGTCGAAGGTTATGAATGCTAATTAGATTGTGGGTACAAAACATAGGAGTCCATCTGTGAGTTATAAACCAAAGAAAGTACCATCAAGGAAAGAGAGGAATGGAAACCAATCATATCTGTGGTAAGGAAGGTTACTGACATGTTAGATCATTAAACTGCTATCAGCTCAAGATCTTTCCATATCTTCCTCACTCCGTTCATGTCTGTCTCCAATGATCTTCTGATTCTTCTCCATGTGTTCTTTAATAACCATCTATCTCTCTAATCCTGGAGATTCCAGAACAAGGATTGCCTTGTATTACTGTCAACTGGTTTTCTCAGTGTGTGTCTTATCCACCATCTGCATTTTCCTCTCTCATCTCATCTTCTGCTGGCACTTGTCTGGTTCAAGCCATCAGTTCCACATTAGTGATCTTGTCATACCATTTCCTTCTATTTAATGTAAGCACACATTTATGAAAGTCTGTAGCTTTTTGGTATATTTAATATTTAAAACCTTAATTACTTGTCTTTCTAGCTAGATGCTTTACTTCAGTTTTCACTAACTCTGTATTTTGTATCTTTAAATTTTGCATGCTAAATCTTAGTCTGCTGTGTTTGCATACCACATTCCTCTAGTCTTTCTGCGGTTGTTTCTACATTTCATATGCAAATATATTTAGTACACACATATGAGGAAGTAAAAAATACATTAGAATGTATTGGAAGAACTCTAGAAAAGTTGATACTTTAAAAACATGATGATTTGATAAATTTTTAATCTAAAGAAAGAAAGAAGAAAAATAACACCAGCAAAAATTTAAAGAAGTCACAGTGAAGTGGACAAGGCTAGATAAGAAACAGATAATCACAAAATGGGTCCATAAAGACATAATAGGGATCCCATTACATACCCATTGAGGCATATTGGGAATATAGTGTTAGGCCCATATTTTCTTGACCATATGGCACACTAAGGGTGATGTGGTCAGCATCACTCTGGCCACTTTTAACCTTCCCAGAGTTGCTCTGGTACCAAATTCATGAGGCTGGGTCGACCGTGTAGCCATTTACTGTCTAAAACAAATCCCACCCCAGCTGGGGATTGAACCATGAACCACTGAGCTCGGAAGCCAGTGCACTAAATCACATGATAATGACTTTATAAATTTTTGATCTGATGGAAGAAAGGAGAAAAATAAAACTAACAAAAATTTAAAGATGTCAAAGAGAAGCGGACAAGACTAGATAAGAAATAGAGAATCACAAAATGGGTTGACGTAAAGACATAATAGAAAACAACTTATTTATAGCAAGCTACTGTAGCAGAATGAGGATGCAGTATAGTTAATCCATTGGTTGGTGTACACAGAAAAAAATCATTCTTGTGTAGTTAACGTTGCTGCTTTCAAACATCTTATTTTCTATCAATCAATCAATACTTTTCAGTTTGCTATGTAGCACAGATCCTGTGCCATCTGTTCAATGTCTTTCTCTATCCCTTACATGTCTCCAGTTCTCTTCTCAAAGTGTTATTTTGGTTTCACTGTCTTTCTCTTGAGCGTTCAATTAATAGAGTAGTTAGAGCACTGATCTCTCACGGCAAAAGAGCCGTCTTTGATTCACTGTATCGAGACACTCCAGTCTACCCAGCTGTAAATTGGTGCCTAACTTTACTCTTGAGTTAGGGAAGGACAAGGCAGTGAGGAAGGGAACTGGTCCCCCCACCTCTCGATGCTGGACCTAGTATAGTGAAGTCTCTAACATTTCACTCCCCTACGGCAGTATCGGATATAGGACTACCTTATCTCTTTCTCTTACCCTAGGTTTTCTTAATGTGTGTCCTATCTAACACCATTGTCTTCTCCTCACCTCGTGTTCCAATAGTGATTGGTTCTTTCTATCACTACCACATTTGTGATCTTGTCATACCATTTCAGTTCTTCTATTCTGTGCCAGCACCAGTTTATGAAAACCTGTTATCTTTCTGGTGTTCTCTGAGCTGCCTCATGTACCTCCTTACCAGAGGACCTCCTTCTGTATTGGATGGCTGAGATGAATTATTTTCGTTAGTTGACTTGTCATATTATTGGTTTTTTTATGGTTTAACGTTTTTACAAGATAAGGTTGCCAGACTCATGCCCAAAACTCCTTAGTTGCCTTTTAAGACATGCATGGCGGTTTAGTGTTACTATTCTTTTCTCCCTTTTCAGGCCCCAGTAACAGATAATACATGAGTGATTCCAATTGTGAAACTTGTATTTTTGTCCTTTATTTAGTTTTGTTTTGAATGGAAACTATCATGAGTGTAGAATCATCCAAGAGAAGATAGAAAATGGGGGTGATAGACACATTAAAGAAACTGAATGTGATAGCACACAATATGAGCACTGGGTTGAATAATGATCACTAATATTACCTGTGTGTCCTACTTTGTCCCCAGTGCTGTTTATCAATTCTGTTGACTTCTTTAAATGCCAAGATACCAAACAGTCCAGTCTTCTGTCTTTGTTGACCTCTTTTCTCTTTCAATCTTTCAAGTCACAATATATTCTAGCTTTCCTCTTCTCATTATATGCTCGGAGAAAGTGGATTGCTGAAAACTTCTGAGTTTTAAGCTTTCTTTGTGCATTGACTTCTTTCACGGCATCCTCATTACTTTATTTTTGCTTTCTTTGCAAATGTAAACAACATTTGGAGATCTTCTCAGTACAGCACAAATACCAAATTAAGATTGTATGAGAGTTGTGTACTTTCTGTACATTTGTACGGTGCGGAATGTTGGAGAGTAACAGAAAAGAAAATGTCCAAATTATCCTCATTCCACACAACCTGCCTAGGGAAAATTCTTATAGTTTTTTGGCCAAACACCATCACCAACCAAGAACTGCTAACTCGGAGCCACCAAGAAAACATTCGCACCATCATAGCAGGTAGACACTGGAATTGGGTTGGCTGCATCTTCAGAAGAGACCCTGACACCATCACCAGATCTGCCATGGTATGGACTCCAGAAGGAAAGTGAATGCCACCTGGAGGAAAACTCTGGAGGCAGAGATGCTAAGCATGAACTCGAGCTGGGGCACCACACAAAGGATGGCTGCCGAACGAGCAAAGTGGAGACAGTTTATTGTTGCCCTACAAGACGCTACCAGGCGTGATGGCCACTGACTGCTTTGTCAGTCAATGGCTAAGGATCCAAAAAGAAGATGGTATTATTAACAGTCTTCTGCAAAACCACATCTCTGTGATATCTAGTGATATCTGTGATTTTCCTGCTTGTCTACTAATTTCCATGGCTCACCTATATGTTGGTATTGGCTCTATAAAATACTATTTTAGAACTCTCTTTCTTAATTCCATTGAAAGAGACTTGTTGAATCAACTAATTTTCATTTTATTGAACATTGGACTGACTATACTTCACAAATATGCACCATGAAGATCAATATTCATTCATAACCCTCCACTCCCAAAAGAGCATAGGCCTTCAACAAACACATGCCAAGTCCTCCTGTCATGTGCCATTACACGTTCTCCTTATCATTTTCACCTCTGTTTCCAGCTCTCTTCTCCATGTGCTTCTTGGTCTACCTCTGCCTCTCTTGCCCTGGGGGTTCCAGAACAAGGACTGCCTTATAATGCTATCAACAGGTTTCCTCAGTGTGTGTCCTATCCATCGCCATCGTCTTCTTCTCATCTCTTGTTCCACTGGCACTTGTCTAGTTCTTGTCATCAGTTCCACGTTGGTAAACTTGTCATACCATTTTAATCCCTCTATTCTATGCAAGCACCCATTTATGAAAGTCTGTAGCTTTTTGGTTGTTGTCTTTGATGTTCTCCATGTCTCAGAGCCATACAATAGGACTGACTTTACATTTGAGTTGAAGATTCTTATTTTCGTGTTGTATCAGATTTCTCTTGATCTCCATATATTTCCCCAATGCAATGAAAGCTCCTCTTGCTTTTTGTATTCTTATTTTGATATCACTGTCTGTCCCTCCAACTTTGTCTATATTGCTGCCAAGATATGTGTACGATTCTACATCTTGTATTGGTGTTTCTTCAAGTTCAACCCTGTTATCATTACCTGCATTTATTCTCATTATTTTTGTCTTTCCCCTGTGTATTTTCAGACCCAATTGCTGTGACCTCTCATCGAGTGTTTTCAATTTGTCCTGCATCTGATTACGGTTATGTAACAGTAGAGCCAAGTCATCAGCAAAATCCAGATCCTCCAACTGCTTAGTCAGAGTCCACTGGATTCCATTTCTGTTGTGTGTTGTCAATGTTCTCATAACCCAGTCTATTGCTAGTAAGAAAAGAAATGGAGACAAGAGGCATCCCTGTCGCACCTTGTTCTTATTCCAAATGGTTCTGTAAGCTGTCCTTCATGAAGAACTCTGCATGTCATGTCTTCATATGTTTTCTTTATTAAATCAATGATCTTCAGGGGAACTCCATAATGCCTCATCAATTTCCAAAGTAATTCTCTATCTACACTATCAAATGCCTTTTCGTAGTCCACAAATCCGATGTATAGTGGTGAATTCCCTTCCAGACTTTGTTCAACTATTATTCTCAAAGTGGCTATCTGGTCTGTACAGGATCTGTTTTGTCGAAAACCTGCTAGTTCATCTCTCAGTTTCTTGTCTATGGACTCTTTTAATCTCTCAAGGATAATCCTGTTTAACACTTTTCCTGGCACTGACAGTAACATTATTCCTCTATAATTTGTGCACTCTTGTAAATTTCCCTTCTTAGGCAACTTAACCAGATATCCTTCCTTCCATTCTGCTGGTATCTCTTCCTTTTCCCAGACTTTACCAAGTAATTTATATAACATCTCTGTAGCCATGTCGATAGAAGTAAACAAAGAAGTAAAAATAAATATCAAAAGAGACAAGAGGAAGTATATTGAGGAGTTGGCAAGAGAGGCAGAAGATGCTGCAGCCAAAGGAAATATGAGAGAACTGAATAACAGCACAAAGAAGCTAACAGGGAAATACAAGCAAACAAGTTGCCTCATAAAAGACAAGAATGGAAAACTGCTCAGCAATATACAAGAGCAAATGAAGAGGTGGACAGAATATTTTGAGGACCTTCTCAATAGACCAGCTCCACAAAACCCTCCGGACATCCAGCCAGTAGAAGAAGAGCTACAAATTAACGGTGAAAGACCAACGAAGGAAGAAATAAAGAAAGCAATAAAGCTTCTAATAGATGGAAAAGCGTCTGGACCTGATGGCATTCCAGCAGAGGCCATCAAAGCAGATATCGAAGATCAATATGCCTACATAATAACAAAACAAAGTGATGGTCATCTCAAAGAAAAAGAGACACTAGAAAGTAATATAGAATAAATTGTACAAATATAAAATATGTATGTGGGAACAGTATTATCAGCAGATGGAGAATACTTCACACAAAAGTATAATAATCAAGATAAAAGCAGCAGTCCGAAAAAGGAGAAACATACTGTGCAGCCTAAGAAATAAGAAAACAATTTCTCCAGTTCTACATTAAGCCAGTAATCTTTTATGGAAGTGAAGCATGGACAGTGAATAAATGAATACAGAGCTTATTGGCAGCCATTGAAAGGTTTCTAGGAAGAATAATCAAAATAACAAAGATGGATACAAAATCTAATGAAGAGGTCCTGAGGGAGGCTGTGGAAAAGAGGCAAATCATTGCAAAGAGAAGGCACAGACAATAAAAATGCATAGGGCATGTTCTGAGAGGAAGAAAACAACATTTATAAGGACAGAGAGAACAAGAAATGGCCTGACAGCATGGCGTGAAAGAAAATCTCAAGGACAACAGCACAGATGGGTTGGAGGGTGTGAGGGAGAAATGATTGCCTTCACTACCAGTGAGATCCAAGTGAATAGAGCACTTGCTTCACGTGACAGAAGTGAGAATGGGAACTAGTTACTCCACTTCATAAAGCTGAGACCTCCTACAAATGAAGTCTCTAACAACATTTCACTCTCCTACAGCAGTATCTGTTATTGGACTATCCTATTCTCTTACATTAGCCATCAGGCATAGCACTATCATCAACATCAGTCCTTTTCATGGCACAGACACTTGAAGCATAGATCAAATCTGTCCTTCCAACCCACTAGCAGACAAAATTTTCTCAGTGTCTGTCGTTTTTACGATGTTGGGTAGCTGGTTTCATTGTTGTTGTTGTTGTGTAACTAGGCTGCTGAGCTTCTCGCTCTTTTGCAGCCAATACCAAGTTGAAGACTCCTTGGTATTATCTACACTGTAGATCTAAGCTTTTCTGCCATCTAGAAACATGTTGAGTTGATATGAGCTACAGTTTCTCCAGCTTGGCTTGCATTTAAAGGAGTGTCACATCTAGTCCCAAGCTAGGAGTCGTGTGGCATACTGTGCATTTCCCACCATCCAAGGTTGCTGATTTTCCTGCACAACATATTAGTATTTTTTTCTTTTGGCTATCATGCGTGATGGGAAGCAGGGTGTCCCTCCATACTGATGAGGGTTCCCAGAAAGTAATAAAAACTGGAAATCCACAATAAAATGCTGCCACTGGTGAATGTTATGGTTGTAAGCTTAATTCTCTTTTTAAAAAAAACATCATGAATGTTATGGTTATAAGATCAAATCCTTGTTGTTCATCATTTGCCCTCAGACTTCCACATTAATGACTCTAATAAAGGCAGTAGTCAGCTCAATGTTCCCGATATCTCCAAACAGTTATTCATGGAGAGAAGCAGGTTGTTACCATATGTTACTCCATTCATTGCTGTATATTGGGCAGGACTGGAGCAGATGTTTAGCTGTCATGGGGCTGATGACACAGGTGCAGAGATCTGATGTACCAATCTTGTACTTGTTGTATAGATGGTACCTCAATCTGTTGTGTCCAGTCTGTAGGCAGAAAATGATGACCTGGTCTCGCTTAGATAGCTGATAATAGGCATTTTTAAAAATATGGCCTGGGTGTTCTCTTTCCCATTTGGACTTGAATGTGGCTTTTATAGTTGTTTTTGCCATTTCATAAGTTGTCCCTTGTTGCGGTCATTTTTGACGGAGTTTCACACGTCAATTTATTTGTCGCATTTTTTTTTCACCCTGGTCAAAGTTAGGGAACTATGTCCTAACTTTGCGATGTCAGGTTGATTAGGGGTTATCTTCTCTTTTTGGTTCATTCATTGTGGTTGACCTTTAGGGTCAGAGGTATACAGTTCTGGGCTATGTGTCATGCGCAGTGGAGAGAGCGAAAATTAGACTTCCGTGAGGGAGAGAGATGTGTCCTGGCTTCTGGGGACGAGAATGTCCATTGTGTTTTGGGGAAGGAAAATCTTCGAAGTGACTGCGTCGTCAGTTTCCCCCCATTGGTTTCTGTACGTCAGGAAAGACGACAGTGTTGTTATAGTGTTCTGAGGATTCTTTGCAAGGTAACACCGACTTTATCATTACTATGCTTTCGGTGGCAGAATTTGTTAAAGGATTACCTAGCCGTGAGGACAGCTCACAAATCCTGTATGCAGAACTTATATTTTGTGCTCAAGATAGCTATTTAAGACTATTTGTCTTTACGTGAACAGAAGTCCAGTGACGAAGTTATATATAAGCTGGTATATTAATACAAACATTATAGCAGGGTTGATGCAACCTGTTTATGAAGAGTACACAGCTGACGTCATATTTAGGCCTGTGTAATGGCCACTATTCTACAGTATGAAAAGAAGTAATTGGCGTGCTATGCCAAAGTGAACGACGGCCCTGGTAACAGGATTATATGAGTTATGGGCTCGTCCGTTGTATGATGGAGTCATTCAGGTATCTGACGCGTTAAGTCAGGGATACCAAAGCGGCATTACGAACTGTACATTAAGGAACCTACCACTATTAACCATACCCACATATGTGAATGTTTACCAGCTTTAGAATGCCTGACATGTACCCAGTGATTTCAATTAACATGATGTACATGAACCTGTTTATATTGACTGTTCCTGTGTGATTCTACTGTTAGTGCTGTGAATAAATGTATGAACTGTTTCCAGTAGTCACAACCATCATTGGCTTTTGTACGAGTGTGACTGGGTGCATTGTATACCACATATGATCCTAAACACATTCGCGTCTGCACACCCATGTCTCACATCATCAGAACATCGTACAAGGACAATGTATGCTGTCAGCGTGAGTGACCCAGATCTTCACGCACCATTACCCTGTTGAGGTGACATCGACACGCATACCTGGCCAATACACATCAACATTTGCATCACGCTATAAAAACCAACTAACATTTCTGGTAGGCCAGTTCCGTGGGCTTTACGGCTTCAATTTTGGCTTCGACTACAGATTGGAACGATCAAGGTTGACAGCTTAGAAATAACAGGACAGTAAAATAGGTCATTGACTGTTGACCCACATAAACAGTGTTAGCATCTGTGTGATAATGCTACATGAACCACAGTTGGTACAAGTACTGGAGTTAGCATCTATACAATATTGCTACGTGGACCACAGCTGCACACAAGTCGATGCCTTATTGTAAACAATACCGCTGGTTGTTTACACGTTACAGCTACACAAGTCAAGTTCTTTTTGTAAACAGTACCGCTGGTTGTTTACACGTTACAGCTGCACACAAGTCAAGTCCTTTTGTAAACAGTACCGCTGGTTGTTTACCGTTTCAGGCAACAGACTTTCCAACGTCTGAGCGATCAAGTCACATATTTCGAGATCAAGTATTTTGGTAAACAATACCGTCTACGAACTTTTTCAACATTGGGCCTCAAGTCTCAACTATTCATCGAGAAGGTCATAGTGACTTTATGTTCCTGGAGACCACTACATGTTATTGTGGATCTAACAATCATTGCGCGCTTGACATTATACTCCGGTGTTGACAAAGAACAAGAGCGTTACTATATTGTTATTTGTAACTAAACTTTGTTTGCAACACATTCCATTATATGCAATTTTATATGTTACTTGTAATATTGTGGTGTATTTTTCTGTTGTTTTCAGCGGGCTGGTTGGGTAGGTGACTCCTTTAGATCATACCACGTCATAGAGGTTGTCTATTGAGAGCATTTTCTGTAGGGACTGCAAATTTCCTTAATTGGGATTTGCTAGCGACAATTGTTGCTATTTACGTTTAGCTGTGACGAGATGAGTTAGTGTTGTTTTTGTTATTTTTCCATTCTTTGATTTACGATTTGTTTTTTTTTGTATCTGTTCGTCTCTCCTTCCTTTCGTTTATTTCTTTACACCTTTTTGTTTATAACAGTGTTGCCATTTGTCTTGTTTACTTTTCGCAGTCACCTTTACATATTTTTGTAACATTTTCCTTAGTTTAGCTGTATTGTTTATTTGACTTCTGCGAACGTTTTCGGTTGTTGTTCTGTATCTTTGTCATTGTATTTGTTATTGTCATACACAGTCTACATACATATACTTGGTCATGTATTATTATTATTGTTATTAATATGATACACTATTCATATTGAGATTGTTGAGAGAATATTATTATAAAGAAACAAGGTAACCATACAAGGTCTTTGACTAAGACTTGACTCTCAAAGAGAGTGAAATAAACTGAACTGAGTATACAAGTCTAACATTGAAGACTTGTCTCCCATTGAAGTGGGATAAGGTAATTTATTTAATTTTTCAGGTTGCTGATCTCACATTATCAGACATAATGTCAGACATGATGGATATTGTACATCATTTTCTTCAGAAAGGAAGAAAAAAATTACGTTTATTTGGTGAAGACTGTGAGGATTATGCCACAGAGCAATTCCTACTTCAGGCGAGTGATGGTCTTAGGGAATATGCTATAGGTAATTATAGAAATGGCTATTCTAAAGATAGAGTATTTAGACTTTCTAAATCACTATCCACACTCTTTTATGATGAAGGTAATGTTGTTGAGTTGGATGCTTTGAAAAAAACGATAAATGAGCTTCAGGGTAAAAATAAAGCTCTTACTGATGAGCTACAGCAGTTGAAAATGCAGAATGAGAAGAAGTTCTCAGAAATAAATTCTGAAAATGCTACACTGAAGAGGGAAGTGGAGTTTCATATAGAAGCTAATAATAGACATGTTAGAAATTGGGCTAGTCAGAATAGAGATTGGGCTAGTCAGAAAAGAGGGTTGGAGAATGAAGTTACCTCATTAAAACAGATGATGGATAATCAGGTAGATAAGGTGAACTCTTCCACGCTTGATTTAAAACTACTGTGGAAGATTATAGAAACATTAGCTCTTCCTAGTGAGAATAAATTGAGACAATCTCAACTGGAAAAGGAGAAAAAAGAGTTAGAAGTTGAAGTGAGCTTAATGAAGAACAATCATCTTTGTAAAGAACAGTCTCTTATTAGTGAGCTTGAACAAGTCAAAATGGACTATGAGAAATTAAAAGTGGAGGCTGAGAAACACAAGAAGATATATAATGATACACTCGCTAATCTATTGAGTCAGAATGTGATTCTAAGCCGCCAACTAGAAGAAAAGAATTTAATATCTCAGGAGGGGATTAATGAATTTAAGGATAGCAAGATTAAGGAGATTCAGTCACTGCAACTGGAGTTAACACAGTTGAGAGCGAATAAATAAAAGGATGAGAAAGTGGATAAACTGATGACTACTCATCATAGTGCTATGGAAGCACTCAAACTTGAACTTGTTCAAGAGAAAGCTAAAGTTTTAGAAACCACGTCTCAAAAGGAAAAGTTGAGATTGGATCTTAGAGATAGAATAGTTAAAGAGAAGACTCTAACTTCACAGTTAGATGACTTAAGGTTAGATTGCAACAGACTTCAACGAGAGAGTTCATAAAGCTGTTTCTAGAGAGAAAGCTGTTGCAGAAGTAGAAATTGCAAAACTTCGCAACAGAATTGATGGTTTGTTAGATATTGTTTTGAACAATAAAATGTTGTCTGCTACCAAGTGTTACGTGCAGTCTTTGATATCTTACAATATTATACATTGGTATACTTGTTATGTTCGCAAATATTTTGTAAACAAAATAGATACTTTTTAGTGCTTAAGGAAAAGTCATTATTGAGTTACTTCCCTTGAAAGTTGTGTCGTCTTTTTCGATCGAACTCCGCGGATGAATCCAGTTTTACTGCGATTTATTCTTTGTTTGGGTAGTAATAGATTGTTCTTGCTTCAGAATATCTATGGCCTGAATTTATGTGTATTGTTTGTCTGAGTAGGACGAGTCTGTCTTATATCTGTATATCTTTACATATCTAAGTCGAACTATATGTTCTTTTGTCTCTAGAGAGGTCAAAGGCTGTTCGGCGGAGGTGTCGCTAGAGAGGTGTGTTTTGGCTTCGCCCTGATGAGGGGCTGTGTTTTTCTATGTCGGCTTGTCGCCGGAAAAAGTGATCTCTATATTTATGGGGGAAGTGATAGTCGTCTAGACCTATCGTGTATGCTTTACCCCAGTGTTTATTCTTATTGCCGAGGAATGGCGGAATCATATTTCTGATACCAAGGTAATAAAAAGACACTCTTTTGAACTCTCGTACGAAGCCACCGTTTTTCGATAGGTACGATTTGTACGTCTGAGAGGATACATTTAACTAGATGAAAAACGACTCTGATTCCTAGCAGCACTATATCCTGTAGAATGCAGTCAATTGTTCATGATAAAATCTACAGAGCAATGAAATGTTTAATGAATGACTAACTCTAAGACAGATTCATTATCTGTATCCAAACGTGAGTGACAGCTCACGAGAGAAGCCATCTTGTAACCAAACATGTAGTGACTTTCAAGAAGAGAAAAGGGATGCCCGTATTATCGCTTGATTAGTCCAGAGATCACTGCTACACATGAGAACCCATTGCTAGCGGTTCAATATAATTATATGGAAAAATTTGTGCTGGACATTATGTTAAGGAATCTTCGCTAGACGAGGTTAGGTCTAGAAGCCATCTTGGATATTGTTTATAATCTGACGTGCTTTGTAAGTAAACTCAGATGATATATATATATGGGCAATACTGAGTGCTTGGCTACTGACAGTCCATTATACTATTATTCTACATGAGTGCCCATGTAACATTGCAAGACCATTTATCCACTGTACCATGATGTATTATGCCAACCTGTGATTTGTCACTATCTGTGCTGTCGAGTGTGTACGTCCAATTAAACTGTAGTAAAGGTACACAGTCGTTGGTGTCGATGACTTCCAGCCATACATGAGTGTGAGAAAAGAACATTTGTCAACACCACGAACTCTTCTTATCATTCGCATATTATACACTCAATCTATGTCTACACACCACTGCGTAGGTCAAGTTGACATTCCATACTCAAACCACGAGCAACACAACAACACAGTATTTAACTCTGGTGATGTTCGAGTGAGCTTCAGATCTTTCAGCATGTCTCTTGCTCAGGGCAAGGGTCTTGTATTAAGAGTTTATCAACTGATGATGATGACGTCTGTCTTCCAAAAAGAGACCTTATCACCAAGGTGAATAGATTTGGACATAAAGCTGATGATCAATATGCTACAAATGCAAAGAGCCAGCGCCATGCACTCAATGCTCATAGTAACACTAAGCAATATGTGAAAAAATCTTTTCGTGGCAAATATGGTTTCCCACGGAATAACGATACTGCCTCTTATGGGAGTTGGCGTCAGGCCAACAAAGGTAAATCAAGTTTGGATCACGGTGAGGACTTTGATAAGTGTCATGATAAGATTCCTCAGGGAAACCGTGCATCGAATTTTCAAACTTCCAATAAATTGATAAAAGAGAACACGACTATTAGTGCCCATCGTACTCAGCTCAGTCAGTACGATGTACCTATTAAGCATATTGCTATAGGGAAAAATAAAAGCAATTTTACTAAGAGAAATAACCGTGATTGTGGACAGTACCAAACACGTCCATCACGTAACGGTTCTTCTTCAAAGAACTGGAGGCAATTTAATTGTCCTCAACATTTTGGGTCTAGTAACTATAGGAACTTTGATAAAAGTTACCAACCTTGTGATAGTTTTTCTTGGAAACAACAAAATCCACGTAATAGGAATTTTGATTATAAGGGAAATAACAATCGCAATTATGGTAACTGGAGCTCAAATAAGAGCAATGGTCTCAACAGAGATAATAATTTTGATAGATCTCGTTGTGATGGTAGATCTCAACATGAATCTACTTAGCTCTTCTCATTTCTTGGAAAGGTCCATACACTATAGTCTCTAAAATTTCGGATGTCGACTATATTGTCGATGTTGATGGAAGGCATAAAACCTTCCATATAAATATGCTTACTGAATTTATTGAACGACCAGACTATTTACAGCCTATTTTCCAGGCGACGGACGATTCTCGAGTCCAACATGGTCATATCTCATCCCTGTCTGTTATACAGGATGAGGAATTGAAAATAATTGAGCCATCCACTTCAGCTTATTCTTCGTCGATGGTTATTGTTCGAAAGAAAGACAATAACATACGTCTTTGCGTTGATTATCGCAAATTAAATCAAGTTACGAAGTTCGATGCTGAACCTATGCCTTTATTAGACGATCTACTTATTAGATTTTCTAAAGCTAAGTTCTTTACTAAACTAGACTTGTTGAAAGGTTATTGGCAAGTCCCTTTGACGGAACACGCCAAACCTCTCACTGCTTTTTCAACACCTAGGGGTTTATTTCAGTGGAATTTTATGCCTTTCGGGCTTATGAACGCCCCAGCAACTTTCGTGCGCATGATGCGACGAATTCTATCGTATCGTACAGATGTCATCGCATACTTAGACGACATCTGTCTGTTCAGCGATACTTGGGAAGAACACTATTCGGGTTTAAATGAGTTACTGTCGACTCTACGTGAGCATAATTTGACTGCAAAACCCTCTAAAGCCTTTGTTGGGTTTAGTGAAATCTCTTTCCTAGGTCATCGTGTTGGTCATGGTCTGTTGAAGACAGAGGACCAAAACATTTCGAAGATATTAAATATCTCGGTTCCGAAGACAAAAAAAGCAAGTACGTAGTCTCTTGGGATTAATACAATTCTATGGAAGATTCATTGATAATCTATCCTCCATTATGGCACCACTTTCAACGTTATTAAAAAAAGGTTCTCCTAATATGGTGCGTTGGTCCCAAGAATTCCAATCGTCATTGGATCAGGTTAAGAATTTGTACTCATCTCATCCTATCTTAAGACTACCAACGATTGATAAGATTTTTGTCCTTCGTAGTGATGCCTCTTCCACTGGGATTGGAGCGGCACTAATGCAGGAGTATTCGGGAACTCTGCATCCTGTAATGTATATCTCTAGGAAGCTGAATGCGGCAGAAAGGAATTACTCGGTTTTAGACCGTGAATTGTTGGCCATGGTTTGGTCCATTCTTAAGCTACAAAGGTTCCTTCTGGGCGCGCATTTCATTATGGAAACCGACCAAAAAGCTCTTACAGCTATGCAAAGTAAGGATTTGAAGAGCTCGAGATCTACTCGTTATGCGATTGCTCTTCAACCTTTCCATTTCACGGTGCGAGCTATCCGTGGTTTGGATAATGTGATGGCAGACATATTGTCTAGATGCCCACATGATTCCATTTAAATCTTGGGTCCTAGATCTCCTGATATACTTCCAAACTTTGTCTGTTCTTAATATCATAATATATATTAACACAATTGTGTCGTTATTTGGATGATGTATAATGACTTTAATAAATTTGGTTATGTCCATCCATGATATATATCCATTAGATATGTTGATAGTATAGCATTGTAATTCATGATATTTGTATATTGCTATAATTATAGTATTTGACAAATTTTGATATCTATGATTGGGGTTGCCGGCAACTTAGGTTTCTTTGTTGGTACCTCCCGAGTTTGTTTTGCTTAGAGGAAATATTTTCTCTTAGGTTGGGAGATGATTTTATTCTCTCCAGACGCTTTATTTGTGCAGACGCTTTATTTGTGCGTCCATTGTACCTGATATTAGTTTCATTCTTTCATGGGCACATAATTGATTCTTGTGCTACCTTGCTCATGGATATATTTTTTTTTTAAATGTGTCATTTTTTTTACAGGGGCGGTGCAGTAATATGTTGCGGTAATTTTTGACGGAGTTTCACACGTCAATTTATTTGTCGCATTTTTTTTTTCACCCTGGTCAAAGTTAGGGAACTATGTCCTAACTTTGCGATGTCAGGTTGATTAGGGGTTATCTTCTCTTTTTGGTTCATTCATTGTGGTTGACCTTTAGGGTCAGAGGTATACAGTTCTGGGCTATGTGCCATGCGCAGTGGAGAGCGTCCCCCCATTGGTTTCTGTACGTCAGGAAAGACGACAGTGTTGTTATAGTGTTCTGAGGATTCTTTGCAAGGTAACACCGACTTTATCATTACTATGCTTTCGGTGGCAGAATTTGTTAAAGGATTACCTAGCCGTGAGGATAGCTCACAAATCCTGTATGCAGAACTTATATTTTGTGCTCAAGATAGCTATTTAAGACTATTTGTCTTTACATGAACAGAAGTCCAGTGACGAAGTTATATATAAGCTGGTATATTAATACAAACATTATAGCAGGGTTGATGCAACCTGTTTATGAAGAGTACACAGCTGACGTCATATTTAGGCCTGTGTAATGGCCACTATTCTACAGTATGGAAAGAAGTAACTGGCGTGTTATGCCAAGTTGAACGACGGCCCTCGTAACAGGATTACATGAGTTATGGGCTCGTTCTTTGTATGACGGAGTTATTCAGGTATCTGACGCGTTCAGTCAGGGATACCAAAGCGGCATTACGAACTGTACATTAAGGAACCTACCACTATTAACCATGCCCACAAATGTGAATGTTTACCAGCTTTAGAATGCCTGTCATGTACCAAGCGATTTGAATTAACATGATGTACATGAACCTGTTTATGTTGACTGTTCCTGTGTGATTCCACTGTTAGTGCTGTGAATAAATGTATGAACTGTTTCCAGTAGTCACAACCATCATTGGCTTTTGTACGAGTGTGACTGGGTGCATGGTATACCACATATGATCCTAAACACATTCGCGTCTGCACACCCATGTCTCACATCATCAGAACATCGTACAAGGACCATGTATGCTGTCAGCATGAGTGACCCAGATCTTCACGCACTTTACCCTGTTGAGGTGACATCGACACGCATACCTGGCCAATACACATCAACATTTGCATCACGCTATAAAAACCAACTAACATCCCTGTATCATTCTGTTGTAACACTCTTCCTTCCTTAGCAAGTCTGTCTGCCTCTCTCCTCATTGCTTGGAATGTTGCAATGGGCTGGTATCCACTGGATTGTGCACTTGTTGAAGAATTTTGCCAGGCTTTCAAGTGAGTTTATCAGATCTTTCAATCCTTTAGCATGGTGACTCTTCAGGGCTGTTATTACTGAGAGGACATCTGTAAAGATCACTATCTGTTTTTATGCATGTGCTTTGCACTCAATAAGAGTTTCCGCTGCCCGTTTCAGAGCGTAATCTTTAGCATTGAAGTTATTGCAGTATTTGCTAGTGGCAATTGCCACAGAGTGGATTCTATTCTTTAATTTAATGAGATGCCAGTGGGATAGTTGTTCAAGTAATAGCAAAGTGAATGTTATGGTTATATGAAAGAACACAGTTATGTTTACACACTAAATTCTGTGTTTAAGAAAGAACACAGTTATTGACATGAGCTTAATTTTTTTTTTTTTAAAGAAATAATGCATAAACTGCACTACAAAAAAAAAATACACACACACACCCTTCCTCAGAACACAATTCAAGCAATCAATGAATGACTACAATATAATCTATTTAAAAGCAATTAGATATCCCTCTGTTTATTTTTTGGTTTATTTATTACGTAGATTTATCAGTCATTTCATCATTTAGCTGCAAACCATTAAATCCATTTGAAGTACAAAAAAACAATTAATGGCAAAACATTTTATAAAACTAAATATGTAATGAACCATCTGATCATTTTATAAAGGCACGAGCAAGTTTACCTGTAAAAATAATGACATGGGAAGAAATAAAGCCAACATTTTAACATTTCAGCCTCTGCAGTACATTTAGAAGACTGAGGCTCATGCTTGCAACTCATTTTGTTTGGTTCTGAATGAAACTGTTTTACATAATCGTAAAGTTTTGGAAAATTTTTTATTTATGCCTCCTTCTTTCAAGGGATGTAAATCCCCATCTCCCACTTTTGCTATTCATGGGAAACAATTGGATATGTTGGGCATTCATTTATAAAAGATGGAAAACCTGACGGTAGGAGCGAAAAAAAAACACTACAAAAAGCTGCAGAATGCACAATAATATTTTAACACAATATTTCGGCAGTTTAGCAGTCCTCAGTAACTTGCGATAAATTTAACTCCATAAAAGCCTTCAACTCTGTTGTGTGCATATTTGTATGATGATATTATTATATCTAAATCTAGGTCTTGAAAATCATCGGCATAAAAATACAAATCAGGTGTATTAGAAGCAGAGCACATGCAGGATATGATGCACACAATTTAATCACTTATTAAACTGAACTAAAAGATTACCACTGGAATTATTACTACTTAGGTAGTTATTGTTAAGGTCTATACTAGACAAACATAGAGAAGAGAACATACAACATCATCTTGTAAAATGCATTACTACAGAAACTACTGCTGCAAAAACACATGAATGTTTTGGTGCAGGCTTCCTTGAGACCAGCTGCAGTGGTGGCAACCTGCTCCATAGGGAGCAAAAAGTGAAATGATGATGATGAATGATCACCATATAAATTATCATTACTCAAACAGTTGTTGCTAAGATACACAGAAACATAGAGCAGAGACAAAAAAAGTGAATAGATTGAAGATGGCCACATACAGAGTGCACAATTTAACCACTATTAGAAAGAGTGCACAATTTAGTAAGACAAAATGCTTAAGTAGAGCCATTGACGTTAACAGGAGAGATAGAATAAGAAATGATAACATCAGAAAAATTGTAGGAAGTACATCCTGCATCAAATGTACAGAGAGATAGAAAATAAGTGGGTTAGCCATTTCATGAGAATGGTAATTCACCATCAATTACCATACCCACCTACAACAATAGATGTGCTGGTTTTAGAGCATGAAGATGACCAACAGATAGATGGATAGACAGTATTACAGAAATCCTACATCAACACAAGCTCACATCAGCCGATGTGACACTCAAGAACAAAAACCTCAGCTGCCCATGAAGTCATGAGTGGATCGAAAAAGTAAACAAATAAAGTACACTATTTAATCACTTATTCACTCAACTGAATGATCACCACAAACATTATTATTAATCAGACAGCTGTTGCTAAGATCTTGAGAAACATGGAAGATAGATTAAAAAAGAAAACAGATAAAAGAATACAAAACATTATTACAGCCATAAGCTCAGAGTAAGAGTAAGATGAAAGAAGTTATTCCTCTATTGTAAGTTATTATTGTCTAATTATACAGATCTCCCAATCATCTTCAAATACCTAATAATGTATATTCATTTATCATTCATAAATTTCCCAACTATATGGATCCAACAATCATCCATTAATTAGTGTGCAATTAAAAACATCCCACTGATGAAATTTAACAAGGAATGTTCTTGAGTAAATGAAACTCAAGAGGAGATTATTCACAGCGATCAATTGCAGACCACTGGTCCAATGTTGTACCTATTTTCTTCTTCAGGGGATCTGTGACCTCACTCAGTTTACGCACAACATCCTGGGAAAATGAAGGATAAGGTATATTAGTCAAACTTTTGTCTGCCTATTTTTTTTTCCTATGGTGCAATTTCACTATTCACTCATATATCAAACCAATCATTCACCTTTCGCTGACTTGCACTCTGTGTTATTTAATGCCTCATCTCTGAATAGTCACATACTTTTGCAATGTTGGAATACAAAGGACCAGAAGTATAATTAATAAATAGACAGGTGTTATCTAAAAACTGGTTTAAATTAAAGGCACAGTGAGTCAAGATCACATGTTATGTTGTTGTAAGGGTTTTGACCATATTCATGATGGCTGCACTAATTATGAAGACCATCCAACTCTGTTCTTGGCTGTCTGACCCTTTAGTTGTGATCAAAAGAAGTAATAAGCAGACAGCTTTTAAAAAGAACAGGGTTCATAGCAAATTTCTTCAAGCATTTTCCAGGGTTTTTTCCAGCCTTTTCCAGGTCCAAGCACATGATTTTCAAGGATGGGAAATTCTAATATTTTCCTCATCTAATTTTCTCAGATATAATTATCGCTTTGCTGACCAGCAATCCGGAGCATTACTGTCTCCCATTACCAAGTGTCACCTTTTTTTTTTTTTTTTTTTTTTTTTTTTTTTTTTTTTTTTAATTCCTCGCATGAGGTTGCATATTTTTTCCTCGCATGAGGTTGCATTTGCCCCACCCATACCCAGCCCTGGTCAAGACCACATGTCCCAACACAAGAAGATCCAATGACAACATGTGTCATTGTAGTGATCCTCTGTGTTCTCACACTAGGTACCTCATGACATGAATGTCACTACTGTTTCCCGTGTGTAGACACATGATCCCAGCCAAAAGCCTTTTTTTTTTTTTTTTTTAAATTTCCTCGCACGAGGTCGCATATTTTTTCCTCGCATGAGGCTGCATTTGCCCCACCCATACCCGGCCCTGGTCAAGACCACATGTCCCAACACAAGAAGATCCAATGACAACATGTGTCATTGTAGTGATCCTCTGTGTTCTCACACTAGGTACCTCATGACATGAAAGTCACTACTGTTTCCCGTGTGTAGACACATGATCCCAGCCAAAAGCCAGGACTTTTTTTTTTTTTTCCTCGCTTGAGGTCGCATATTTTTTTCCTCGCATGAGGTCGCATTAGTACCCGCCCAAACCCGGCCCCGGTCAAGACCACATGTCCCAACACAAGAAGACCCAATGACAAACTGTGTCACTGTAGTGATCTTCTGTGTTCTCACACATTTTTTTTTTTTTTTTTTTTCTCCTCGCTTGAGGTCGCATATTTTTTCCTCGCATGAGGTCGCATTATCCCCGCCCAAACCCGGCCCTGGTCAAGACCACATGCCCCAACACAAGAAGACCCAATGACAACATGTGTCACCGTAGTGATCCTCTGTGTTCTCACACAAGAGACCTAATGACACATGAATGTCACTGTACCGGTCCCTGTGTCTAGACACATGATCCCAGCCAAAAGCCAGGATACTAGGCATTGGGTTGTACAGCGTAAAATACGCTGCAGTTAAGGTCAGTCGAACAGTTATTTGGTGTTAACAAGATGAAAGAGTATATAAAAATGGGTTAGAAAATCAGAATAATCTAAGTGATAACTTATTTGTTCTTAACATGGGAGATAAAAGAATGAAAATGTAGTGTTTTTTTGTAAGGGAGGGAACCTTTTTAGACCTTAAAGTAATCTAAGTATATATCATTAGAGTTTACCGAATTTGCATATTAGACTAGTTTTAGTAAAGATATAGAAGGATTAATGAAACTAAGGTAAAAAGTGCTAAGGGGAATAACTATGAATATTAACGCCCTTTACAAGTTTAGTGAGTTAGGATAGGGAACCGCACGTGAAAAGTGGGCGAAATATAAACAGTTATGTAGCACAGTTCACGGGGTGACAGCATAGAATTAAGCGTGGCGATAGGTGAGTGAACTGAACAACGGACCAATCGTATTAACTAAAACAACTGTGGATCATCAGATAGGAAATTGAAGGACGAAAAGAGATCAGTCCCATTAGAAACTTGGCGGAGGCAAGAAGTGCCGCCCAGGGCTCTCAAGAAACGAACTTGTGGTCAACAAGTGTTCGTATCCAGAAACTGATAGCTAGATTTAGAATTTCTTAGCGATAGGAATTCAGGAGAGTAGATTATCTGTGGTTAAATACTGAGATGAACATATTAGGAATAGAATAAGGGTGAACAGTAGGGATTGTGATAGGTGCTGGACTTCGTTTTAAAATGGTAAGAGGAAATTTTGAACTATTTTTTTGACTTTCAGCAAATTTGTCACAGGCTAACGACGCTCGCATTTAAGGGAGCGAGCTACAGAAGATAATATTGAAGCAAGGGCAATATTAAAGCTTAAAAAGTAGATAACTTTTATGATCAGATAGCCAGGATGGGCTGTCATACCAAGATGAGGCATTGCCATTAAATGAGATTGTATCGAACTAAGGGTTCACAGCACTGACACTTATGAAACATATTAAGCGCTCTCTCATATAAGAGTAAGTATGGAGACGCCACCACAAGTGAGTCTGACATTCACGAAACATCTCATGCGCTCTCTCATACTAGAGTAAGTATGGTGGAAGCCATTTCGGTGATGGACATTGTTTGATTATTTCAGGTGTAGCTATTGAATTTTATATGCTGCATTTAAAGGAGTTAAACCTATCTAGGTTGAGATTGGGTGAGAACATGACTCCAAGGATTTAGAAGAACTGTTGTAGAAAATATGAGCAAAATAGAAAAAATGAGAAAGAACTTTATTAAGCTAGGTATACCTCGAAATGCAAGAGGCTACAGGAGAAACAATATATAACTATGCTTTGAGATATGTGATTCAATCAAGCGGAAGACTTGAGGACATTGTAAAATGTGAACTGTATCTGATGAATTATGTTGGATGATCATGCATTATCTTATGTAAATAAAAGTTTTTTTTTAAAAATTGAATCACATCACTCCGGTTGCTTTGATGTGTGAAGAGATTAAGGAATGCAGAGATATTAGAATTGAGTAATAGGAAAGATAGGAATAATAGAACACCCTATACGCATCAGTCGCTAGACAACACCAAGGAGGGAAGAACGTGGTCTGGGTTGAACAAAAGACGAACCTATTCTCATCCAAGAACTATCATCTCTGGCGGAACAAGGGGGCCAGTAAGAGAAACAATCTCACTTGGAGGAAAGAAACAAAGTAAATAATAGATAACTAGGCCTGCCTCAGTCACCTAGTTATAGTTAGGATTTGACAGGGACCAACACCAGAACGGTCACATAATATCCTATTTGGCGCCGTGACCACTCCTCTAACAGCGACAAAATGGCCACATCACAAGGAGAGATGGAGCAACAACATCAACAACAGCCTATGCCAGTCCAAATGCCAACAGAACAGCAATGTACTATGGCTGCATTGCAAACTATTACTGAAACAATGAATGAGATGGGTCATTACACAAAATATAGCCAAATTAAATCGAGTGTGACACCATTCACAGGAGAGGCCAAACATTTTAGACAATGGATAAAGGATGTTGAAAAATCAGCAAAAATGATAAATGCAGTCACAGACACAGACCGCAAAATGATATTGCATTTAACATCAGCATCCTTGGTCTCAGACTTTTTGCGGAGACGAGAAAGCACATACCCCATGGAGACTTACGAATCGCTAAAGAAGGAATTAACGTCAAGATATAGCGATATTACCAATACCGAGCATGCATGGGCACTTCTTTATCGCACACGACAACAGAAAAATGAATCAATTCAGTCATATGCGGAGAAGTTATTAAATTTAGTAGAAGAGGCATCCTCAAATAGTTTAGCACTATCACCAGATATGGAAAAACATCTGGTGGGTACTTTTGTAGATGGTTTATTAAGTACCAACACTAAACGATACTTGATTAGGAAGGACCCCACAACAATAAACGAGGCAATCCAAATAGCAGTCAGGGAACAGAACGTGCAGACCAGGTTCAAGCAAAGCACTGAGCATGATATGATGGTTGAAACAAATACAGAGCACGAACCCATGGAGGTCGGACATTTTCGAGAGCGTTGGCACCGTTCAAACCAGTCAAGACACCAACAGGCAGACAATAGTAATTATACTCAATACCCCCCCCCCCCCAGGCAGTGTAACATACAGCAGATTAACACTTTCACTTGCTTTGGCTGTGGTTCCCGAGGACACTTAGTTCGTCAGTGTCAGCGACAACATCCCCGTCCATGTCAGAATAGTTATAATAACCCCAGATACTACGGCAGCACCGGTGCACAGAATTTCACAAGGGGTCAATTAAGAAGGTCCAGGAACATAAAGAAAAACAACATTTTGTACTCAACAACTCCTCCTCAAAGGATAAATATCACATCAGACCCTAGCTCTTGTTTAATCAAAATTAATAACAAGAATTATCGGGCACTTGTAGACACAGGCGCTTCAGTCAGTCTCATCAGGGAACAATTATATAAACAAATCAAGCATTTAGTGACTTTTCAGCCCTCGAGAACAATTTTGTCATCAGTAACTGGAGAAAACATGAGGTCATGTGGTACTGCCATTATTACTTTCGGCATAGGACAACAAAACATTACACATCACTTTATAATCACAAGAGGGATGTCGAGAAACTTTATTCTGGGAAGAGACTTCCTCAACAAAAATAATGCCAGGATATACTGTGATAACCATCAGGTTAGGATTAATGGCGAATACATACCACTACAAGATGACATACACATTGCATCTTTAGTGCGGTTAACAGCCCCAGTCACAGTGAAACCTAACACACTGGTAATAGCTAAAGGTCGAGTAAAGAATTCTAACTACATTCAACCGGGTCAGTCAATAAATATCGAACCTTTGAATAATGAAGGCTTGAACGATGAACCTCTCATGTTCGTTACAGAAGGCATCGCAGAAATCTCGTCTTCTAGGGATTTTCCAATCATGATTATAAACACTTCAGGAAAAACAACAACAATACGCAGAGGTGCAATAGTAGCTAAAATACAAAGATCGTCCTTAACCACTGTAAGAAATAATAGAACACCTGAAGTTGCTGGAAATCAACATCATTCTTCGGAACTACATACACCCCGAAACTCTACCTCAGGTTACTCTCCGGTTAACAAAACGCCAGCAAAAGGATTCAGAGCACATAATGAGAACCTTATACATAGGACTGCTAAACTGACGCAACAAACAAGGTCAATGGATATACAAAACGGTCAACAAATACAGTATAGACAGAGAGCGGATAACTCTAAGTATGCGACTCGTCGCAACAGTGTCCAGAGATGCGGAGCAAAAACATACAATAGTCAAGATGATACACCATACGAGAGAGCGTGTAGAAACGAACCGGAAAACATAGGCACAATTAATAAATTCAAGGAACACTCTCGCTTTGTACAAAGAATAAACCAAATAATACAGCGAAGAGCTAGTGGTGGAATATATAGAAAAGCAGCAAATGATAGGGGACAGCCATATTATATCAACTTGGTTACAGATTCCTTATTGCCAACCCCACCAACATACTGCCGTAGTGAACGACAAGGGGGAAGGAACGCTTACAGAATGCAATCAGAGTATACTCCATGGCGGATAACCAACAACAGATACTCAACTCCACAAATGCATCAGAGATATGGAGAAAGATACTCAAAACCCTTTGATTACTGCCGTAGTGAACGACAGGGCGAATATGATAATAGAAACAATGGACGGTATACTCCATGGCAAATAACCAGAGCAGAAGATAGAAACAAACCATTTAGGAAAAACGAGTCTATGAATTACAGACATTGGAGATACAATAACAGAGAACGAGAGAGTAGGAACAACCTTCACAGAATAGAGGATAATACATGTGTTAAGACACCAGGGTCAAGCGAGGATTCGCATACACCAGGGAGCACACCAGATCGAGCAGCACAATTGCTGGCGACATTGAAAGCAGACGATCAACATAAGAGAAAGCTTAGTGCATTTGTTACCAAACACCAAGATGTATTTGCACTTACAGACATGGAGTTGGGCAGAACTAATACCATAAGCATGGACATTCAGACTACAGTAGAGGAGCCTATCAGTTTAAGACCTTACCACACTCCTTTGAAGAATCGTGAGATAGTGGAGAAAGCCATAACCGACATGTTGAAGGCGGGCATCATTGAAAGATCTACATCAGCGTGGTCATCACCCATAGTAATTGTCACAAAGAAAGACGGATCAAGTAGATTCTGCTGCGACTACCGCGCACTGAACAGAATAACTAAAACAATTTCATATCCGCTACCACGTATTGACGATATACTGGCGACACTTGGACATTCTACATACTTTACAACATTAGACGCACGTTCAGGATTTTGGTGCATTCCCATGACTCCAGCGGCAAAGGAGAAGTCATCTTTTTGTACACACATGGGTAGTTACAAATGGAATGTGATGCCTTTCGGTCTAAAGGGAAGCCCAGCGACATACATGGCATTAATGGATGAGGTATTAAAAGAAATGTATCCTTTCGCATTAGCATATATAGATGACATACTCATACATACAGCAGGTACAGTGGACGACCACTTAAAGAAAGTCGAGCAAGTCTTTGATCGCCTCCGACACCACCAAATAAAACTCAAGCTAAGCAAGTGTCAATTTTTGAAGACAGAAACGAAATACTTAGGATTTATAGTGAACAAAGATGGCATTCGCCCGGACACAGAGAAGGTGGAAGCAATAAAGAAGATGCCTGCTCCCAAAACAGTGAAGCAAGTTAGAGCATTTATTGGTTGTTGCGGATATTATAGACGCCATGTTGCAAAATTTTCAGAAGTCGCTGAACCACTTATCGCCCTCACTAGGAAATATTCTCGATTCAAGTGGACAGAAGAATGTCAGAAGTCCTTTGATCATCTTAAAGAAGCACTCGCAACATTACCACTTCTAACACACACCCGGATATATCTCGTCCGATGATTCTGTATACGGACGCCTCCGCGACAGCGATAGGTGCTCGTTTAGTCCAGCACAGGGAAGATGATGAAACAGGTACTGCACCAGAGATTCCAAATGAGATGCCCATAGCATTTATATCACATGCGCTTTCCAAAACACAAATTAGATGGTCAATTACAGAAAGAGAAGCCTTCGCTATACATTATGCCATAAAGAAACTTGACTTTTACATCAGAGGCACCAAACTTACCATTAGAACAGATCATCAACCATTGGTGAATTGGCTTATCAAGACACAGGAACAACCAAAAAAGTTACAGGTTTGGGCTATCAACTTGCAACAGTATTGTCCGACCATTGAACACCTCCCAGGTGAACAGAATACATGTGCAGACTTTCTATCTAGAATCCCAAACCTTAGTACTACACAGCAAGATGATTTGCATACGAGTACTGACATTAATGACAACACAAAGGAAATAAATGTAATCAGTTCCGGCGGAGTGGATGTTGACGATGGCACAGATACAACAGACATAGATACAGAGGAGACAACAAACTTATGTACATTTGATGTAGGTGCAGAACAGAGAAAAGATCCTGAGATAGCCAAGCTTATCAAACAATTAGAAGCGAAGCCTAAATCGCTTAAACAATTTACTATCATGCCACAAGACCAAGCCTTGTACCATATAGATCCTAAACAAGAAGGTAGACCACAAAAAGTAATTCCTCAGTCATTAGTACCTCAGATATTGGCACAATTCCATGATAACAATGGACACGTCGGACGAGACAAAACCATAGATGTTATCAAGAAAAGGTACTATTGGACAACGATGTACAAAGATATCATTGAACATATTAATACTTGTAAAACTTGCAAGATACGCAACATGAGACCAACCAAAGTTCCTTTGCAACGGATGAAACAATCACACTTCCCCATGGAAGTTATAAGCATGGACATTTCCGGTCCATATACTGTTACACAGTCTGGAAACGAATACTTGTTACACATTGTCGACCAATACTCAGTATGGCCCGAAAGTTATCCTCTTAAGAATCAAACATCAGCAACAATAACAGATTTTTTCCTACAAGAATTTTTGCCACGACATGGTTGTCCCAGAAGAATAATTACAGACAATGGTAAACAATTTGTCGGCAACCCTTTCAAACAGACCCTAAAAAACTCTAAACATTCAACATACTACTACTACGTATTACAGACCGCAGGCAAATGGACGAAACGAACGAATGCATGCCACATTGCTTGATATCATTGCTAAGTATATACAAGGTAATGCCCAGTATTGGGACATATACATTAATCAAGCCCTTGAAGCAATACGGGTCAATATAAATGATACAACAGGATATTCACCTTTCTATATGTTATATGGACGGGAACCCAATTTCCCATTAGATAATCTCCTACAACCACAGAGGAGATACCAAGGCGAAGATCCAATTCAAATTATAATACAAGAAAAGCACAAGGCTCATCAAATAGCAAATAGAAATGCACAGAAAGCCTTTAAGAAATGGCAGAAGCACAAAGACAAAAGAGCGACATTAGAACAATTCAAACCTGGAGATATAGTATATTATAAGAAGAACGTTCGAGGTAAGATGGATGACCAATGGCTCGACGGATATAAAGTGTTGGAGCAGACAACACCTGTAAATTATAAATTATGGAATGAAGAGAAGAGCATCGAAGTCAAAGCACACGTAGCACAGATGAAAAAAGATGATCATCGCCCCATAGTACCACCAGCTTTACAGAATACCAGACCGATACGAAAATCCACTTTGACTTATCATGAATCTACAGAGTCAACAAGCAGTTCACTTATCGAATACGACACCGATGAAGGGCAGGACATGGATGATGAACAAAACAACAACCCGGAACAAGCACCAGATGCTGTAAGACGCCTCACTCGCTGCAGAGAGAATTCAGAAGACGAGGAAGATATTCCACCAACAGAATTAAGAGAGAGATTGAGATACAGAGACAACCGTCTATATAATAAAGATAGTAGTACGTCACTACCCATACATGACCACGAAACAGAAACAACACCCAAAGTTAGTGACTGGGATGTAACTACGAGAGGAGACAACTGGGTAGTTCAAATGACCAAGAGCGACGAGGATATAGATACTATTTCCAGTGAGGTCATAGTCAGTGACAGTGGTAGATCAACACTAACGCGGAAACAGATTGTCACAAGAGCACAAATCCATGCAGAACCGGAAACAACATATGATAGATCAACCCCTACTCCTCAAAGGTTGTACAACGAACAAGAGGACATGGGCACACATACGCAAGAGGAAGATAGAATACAAATAGGTCAGCATGCAGACAGTGAATATTACAGCGAGATCTTAGAGGATACGACAGCAATAAGAAGTGAATGGAACAGTGCTGATAATGACATAGATGCACCATACAAACATACGAGAGCGGCAGAACAGAGAAGCAGAGCACATGAACAGCAGCTATTGAAACAAAAGGAGCAACAATTACAGACTAAACAACAGAGTGGTCCAAGTCGAACCCAAGATACGGAGGAGACATCAGCTAAAGATTCAGATACCCAGGAGGAGATGGAGCAAGAGAAAATAAAAGGAATAAAGAGACAGAGGTCGTCTTCAGATGATTCGCCGAATGTTGTAAGGCAACTACCAAAGCTGAGACATGTAGAAGAGGTCAGAAGGAGGAGGAAGGAAAAGATGAGAAATAGTAGTGCAGCAAAGAGTAACGAAGAGATAGAGGCACTCGTTCAAAATCTTGACAAGAAATTAGAAGATTTGAAAAAGAAGATGAGCAGTTATAGAGAAGGACAAGAGAAGGAACAAGATAAAAGGACCAAGGAAACGGGTCAACAAAGAATAGACAGTGTAGACCATGGATGGTCAGGAAACAACAAAGAAGAAGAAAGACATAGAGATATAACAGAAGTAGAAGACACTTATTATGATGCACCGTGCGAATTTATTGATAGAGAATGTGAGGAGCTGAGAAATAAAGGGGGTAATAGAAGAGATACGGATCGAAGGGAGTACCGATCCAAGAGCCGAGATAGGCTAAGAAATAGAAGCGGTAGTAGAAGTAGAGAAACTACTAAGGATCGAAGGAGATACCGACCTAGTGGTAGAGAGGAAGAAAGAAATGACACAACAAAAGTGGAAGAGTTAACCGCACGTTGTGCAGATTTAGAGAGCACATTGGAAAAGTTACAAAAGAAACAGAAGATAAATAGACAAACATTGGAGAAGGAAGATGTAATATCACCAGAGGCAGGTGATGGTAGAAAGGAAGATATGGCTGCACTGTGCGAATTTATTGATATGAAATTTGAGGAGCTGAGAGTGGACAATGAAGACAGGAGAAATACGGATCGAGGAGAATATCGATCCAGGAGCCAAGAGGCTAGAAAGGAGGAGATAAGTAGTGGTAGCAGAAGAGAAATAAGGAAGTCGAGAATCCCAGTGAAAAATTGGAAAGTTAGGCATGAAAGCAGAGACACGTCAATTAGTACCAGTGTCCAACCGAGGCAAACGGTTGATGAGGTAAGAAGTGGAGAGGTTGAGAGAAACTCGGGAGAGATACGAGATAGAGAGGCAGAGAGGAAGCAAAGTGTTAATGAAGTCAGAATAGTAGAAGGGACTCAAGATATTGATAAACAGATAGCGTTAGAAACGCTTAGAGCCAAAGAGGCCATGATGATGAAAATGTTCGAGATGATGAGTAAGTAAGTAAGGAGAAAGGGAGATAGTAGCAGGAAGCTATGAGAGTACAGACATAGCATATATACATAAACAAAATGGCGGCGGCAACTTAGTCTTGAGAAGCCTAAGTATAATTGGTCTATACCGCACACAACAGACAACTGAGTACACCTGACCAATAGGATACTGCAGTAGGGGAGAAGAGTGAAGGAGACGTAAGACGTACATTTGAGGCCGCGGTAGTACGGCAAGAAAATTTTTGTGAAAAGTCGTGGTGACGACGGAAAAAAGTAAGTCGTGGTGACGACGGCAGAAATACTACAGACTTAGATTTTTGATGAACCACCACAAGAAGACAGCAATTATGGAATGAAATAAAGCAACAACTACGGCTATCAGCTACAAGTTAATCCTAGCTTATATAATCAAGATGGGACATGGAAGATAATAGACTTTTACAATCAACAAGAAGAAACAGTACAACGGAGTCCAAGCCTTAAGACGAAGCAAGAAACACATGAGTCTACCTGCACTACAAAGACAACACATCAATGTTCGCAATGTTAGTCACATGGTCACAACCATCATTCCCTATTCCTTCGTTAATCCCAACATACTCCCTGCAACACCTGTTGCAACCCCAGTGATCATGTGAAGCGAACATGTGATGACAGAAGAAATGCCAAGCAAGCTCAGATGTATCAAGATGAAGACCAGACATCTACAACCCATGAGAAGAAACAAGTTGCAGAAACGGAGCCTTACAGAAGGAAAACTTAGATCAACAACAACTACCAACCACAACTATAACCACTAGCAAAGACATTGCGGTTGGGAAGAAGAAGATCAGATACCTTACGAGCACTGAAACATAACAAAACTTGTCAGAAGTGAAGCTCTACATCACAGCTTATAAACTTTAGCAACAATATTGCTGACAAGATGGTACTATTTTTGCAATCAGAACTTATCAACATAGAGCAAAGAAAATGTCATTCAAAGAATGGACGACTTTATCAACACCAAACTCAGAATGTAAACAACATCAAGTAAACAAGCTATTGTCATACTGACAACAACAACAGAAATTCGTTCGTCCTCATCCTCCTGCAGAGCGACTATAAATACCATCACAACTGATATCAACTTCATCAGTACGACAGTCGTCTCTACAGTAGAGAAATTTACACTGATGGAGCTTGCAAAACAGATCTCCAAACTCATACAAACAGTGTAATCGCCGTAAAGTACTTCCCCAGCATATAGTACTCATTCACAGCACTTCCCCAGCTATAGTGCTTAATTACGGTACCTCTATCAACGGTATCCAACGATTAGTTAGCTAATTAGATCTATTAGTGCTCAACATAGTGGTTAGTGATAGTTCGAAATACACTTAGACATTTACAAAATACACTAACGTTGTGAACAGAAGCGTAGAACTTTGCAAAGAAACCTAACTGTGTAGTGCATTAACTTATGAAAGTACATTGATCATATAGAGATGAAGGATAAAGTTTGATTAATCACATGACATTTCAGTGATAAAGAAAGCTTAGAAACAGACCGTTATAACTGATCAAACTAGTTTATACCAAGATTTAAAAAGACACAGATTTCTAGAAAGACAATAAGAAGATTCTGCATAGGACAAGGCTTGCCATAACAAATCAACACTGTTAATTAGTTTATAAAGAACAATGTGCATGGTTAACTTATAATGTGTATGTATTTCAGAGATTTTGTTTAGGACCAGTTCAAAGAAGGGAAGATATATGAAAACAGATGTCACAGACCAATCCAGGGTGTTGCAGCAGAAAAAAAAAAAAAAGAGAAAAACCTACTCCCTCAGAGCTGCGCACATTAGACGGTAGATAAAGGGCCTTATTCCACATGACAGTGGTTATACAGGTGACTTCGAGATGAGATGTCTCCACAATTGGTATTGATTACTGGTTGGGTAAAATACAACACAGATGACCCTTACATGGTCATGTCCGCATTGAGTTGAGGCATTTTGGTCTGGAAAATTTTGGGTAAATCCGACATACAGGGGTACATGTATGTAGTAACAGACTGAGCTTACGGTTTCGACAGATACATCAAAGGCTAGCATCAGCCGAGCACGTCCTGCTCTGACAATAGTGACTTAGGTCTTTTACTATCGCCCCAAGACAGATGGTAAGATTTCGCGTGATTAGTTGCATACATGACTGCTAATTCGACTGGTGCATCAAAGGCTAGAATCAGTCGAGCACATCACATCCTGACGTAGTAACACATATTTCTTGCTGTCACTTTGGGGATGTTTAGTTAAATGCATGCTTGGTGACGCTATATATTATATTTCTACTGCTCTGCCTATCTGACCGGTGCAATGAATACTGACATTGACGGCAGATATATAAGACATATTAAGGACTGACAAACCTCTGTTTCCAGAGGCAGTACCATGTCGCCCATATATATGTATATAAATAGAATGTATAATGATAATGTTCGAGAAGTATTAAGTACAATGTTTGCTTGTTTACGTGTTTTTTAGTACGATGTTATTGAGATGCTAGAATAGACATAAATAATCTTAAGAGTGTGACAAACTATAATAACTGCACATAGTCTTGGGAAACTTAATAGACTTCTTCCCAAGGTACAAGATATGGCATACTACATGATCAACACTGACATTGGAAAACAAAATGCGTATAGTACTTTAAGTGCATGTTAATTGCTATAATGTACCTATCTCACGCATAGAGGTGTTCAGGACTAGAGAAAAAAAAAGAGAACAGAGAGGAGACATGATCCAGACTTAGTCATATGGAGTCTTACTCATGGACTTAAGCAAAAATTACACTGAGGATGAACGTCCATATATATATTTTTTTTATAGCACTGGTTATGTAGAGATACAAGGGATAAAACTTGTTGCATTATTGGGTACTACTTGTTTGAGAGATGATGGTAATGAATTAAGTAAATACAATGTTCATTTATGCCTTTTACATATTCATGTAATGATATTTTATGTTGAAGTAGTAATTAAGTAGATGCCCTAGTTGTAGCATTGATATTAGGTTTATAATGTAGTCTCACTATTACGATTTAATTTGCTTGTATTTCGAGTCGTCTATGGTAATAGTATTAGAGATGTTAGTGGATAAATAGATAATAGTTTTTTTTTTGATAGAACACAAATGTCTCCCTGCGGGATACATGTGAACGGCCCCGGGACGTATATGTCACCGTGTGGTTGTGCAGCGTAAAATACGCTGCAGTTAAGGTCAGTCGAACAGTTATTTGGTGTTAACAAGATGAAAGAGTATATAAAAATGGGTTAGAAAATCAGAATAATCTAAGTGATAACTTATTTGTTCTTAACATGGGAGATAAAAGAATGAAAATGTAGTGTTTTTTGTAAGGGAGGGAACCTTTTTAGACCTTAAAGTAATCTAAATATATATCATTAGAGTTTACCAAATTTGCATATTAGACTAGTTTTAGTAAAGATATAGAAGGATTAATGAAACTAAGGTAAAAAGTGCTAAGGGGAATAACTATGAATATTAACGCCCTTTACAAGTTTAGTGAGTTAGGATAGGGAACCGCACGTGAAAAGTGGGCGAAATATAAACAGTTATGTAGCACAGTTCACGGGGTGACAGCATAGAATTAAGCGTGGCGATAGGTGAGTGAACTGAACAACGGACCAATCGTATTAACTAAAACAACTGTGGATCATCAGATAGGAAATTGAAGGACGAAAAGAGATCAGTCCCATTAGAAACTTTGCGGAGGCAAGAAGTGCCGCCCAGGGCTCTCAAGAAACGAACTTGTGGTCAACAAGTGTTCGTATCCAGAAACTGATAGCTAGATTTAGAATTTCTTAGCGATAGGAATTCAGGAGAGTAGATTATCTGTGGTTAAATACTGAGATGAACATATTAGGAATAGAATAAGGGTGAACAGTAGGGATTGTGATAGGTGCTGGACTTCGTTTTAAAATGGTAAGAGGAAATTTTGAACTATTTTTTTGACTTTCAGCAAATTTGTCACAGGCTAACGACGCTCGCATTTAAGGGAGCGAGCTACAGAAGATAATATTGAAGCAAGGGCAATATTAAAGCTTAAAAAGTAGATAACTTTTATGATCAGATAGCCAGGATGGGCTGTCATACCAAGATGAGGCATTGCCATTAAATGAGATTGTATCGAACTAAGGGTTCACAGCACTGACACTTATGAAACATATTAAGCGCTCTCTCATATAAGAGTAAGTATGGAGACGCCACCACAAGTGAGTCTGACATTCACGAAACATCTCATGCGCTCTCTCATACTAGAGTAAGTATGGTGGAAGCCATTTCGGTGATGGACATTGTTTGATTATTTCAGGTGTAGCTATTGAATTTTATATGCTGCATTTAAAGGAGTTAAACCTATCTAGGTTGAGATTGGGTGAGAACATGACTCCAAGGATTTAGAAGAACTGTTGTAGAAAATATATGAGCAAAATAGAAAAAATGAGAAGGAACTTTATTAAGCTAGGTATACCTCGAAATGCAAGAGGCTACAGGAGAAACAATATATAACTATGCTTTGAGATATGTGATTGAATCAAGCGGAAGACTTGAGGACATTGTAAAATGTGAACTGTATCTGATGAATTATGTTGGATGATCATGCATTATCTTATGTAAATAAAAGTTTTTTTTTTAAAATTGAATCACATCACTCCGGTTGCTTTGATGTGTGAAGAGATTAAGGAATGCAGAGATATTAGAATTGAGTAATAGGAAAGATAGGAATAATAGAACACCCTATACGCATCAGTCGCTAGACAACACCAAGGAGGGAAGAACGTGGTCTGGGTTGAACAAAAGACGAACCTATTCTCATCCAAGAACTATCATCTCTGGCGGAACAAGGGGGCCAGTAAGAGAAACAATCTCACTTGGAGGAAAGAAACAAAGTAAATAATAGATAACTAGGCCTGCCTCAGTCACCTAGTTATAGTTAGGATTTGACAGGGACCAACACCAGCACGGTCACATAATATCCTATTTGGCGCCGTGACCACTCCTCCAACAGCGACAAAATGGCCACATCACAAGGAGAGATGGAGCAACAACATCAACAACAGCCTATGCCAGTCCAAATGCCAACAGAACAGCAATGTACAATGGCTGCATTGCAAACTATTACTGAAACAATGAATGAGATGGGTCATTACACAAAATATAGCCAAATTAAATCGAGTGTGACACCATTCACAGGAGAGGCCAAACATTTTAGACAATGGATAAAGGATGTTGAAAAATCAGCAAAAATGATAAATGCAGTCACAGACACAGACCGCAAAATGATATTGCATTTAACATCAGCATCCTTGGTCTCAGACTTTTTGCGGAGACGAGAAAGCACATACCCCATGGAGAATTACGAATCGCTAAAGAAGGAATTAACGTCAAGATATAGCGATATTACCAATACCGAGCATGCATGGGCACTTCTTTATCGCACACGACAACAGAAAAATGAATCAATTCAGTCATATGCGGAGAAGTTATTAAATTTAGTAGAAGAGGCATCCTCAAATAGTTTAGCACTATCACCAGATATGGAAAAACATCTGGTGGGTACTTTTGTAGATGGTTTATTAAGTACCAACACTAAACGATACTTGATTAGGAAGGACCCCACAACAATAAACGAGGCAATCCAAATAGCAGTCAGGGAACAGAACGTGCAGACCAGGTTCAAGCAAAGCACTGAGCATGATATGATGGTTGAAACAAATACAGAGCACGAACCCATGGAGGACATTTTCGAGAGCGTTGGCACCGTTCAAACCAGTCAAGACACCAACAGGCAGACAATAGTAATTATACTCAATACCCCCCAGGCAGCGTAACATACAGCAGATTAACACTTTCACTTGCTTTGGCTGTGGTTCCCGAGGACACTTAGTTCGTCAGTGTCAGCGACAACATCCCCGTCCATGTCAGAATAGTTATAATAACCCCAGATACTACGGCAGCACCGGTGCACAGAATTTCACAAGGGGTCAATTAAGAAGGTCCAGGAACATAAAGAAAAACAACATTTTGTACTCAACAACTCCTCCTCAAAGGATAAATATCACATCAGACCCTAGCTCTTGTTTAATCAAAATTAATAACAAGAATTATCGGGCACTTGTAGACACAGGCGCTTCAGTCAGTCTCATCAGGGAACAATTATATAAACAAATCAAGCATTTAGTGACTTTTCAGCCCTCGAGAACAATTTTGTCATCAGTAACTGGAGAAAACATGAGGTCATGTGGTACTGCCATTATTACTTTCGGCATAGGACAACAAAACATTACACATCACTTTATAATCACAAGAGGGCTGTCGAGAAACTTTATTCTGGGAAGAGACTTCCTCAACAAAAATAATGCCAGGATATACTGTGATAACCATCAGGTTAGGATTAATGGCGAATACATACCACTACAAGATGACATACACATTGCATCTTTAGTGCGGTTAACAGCCCCAGTCACAGTGAAACCTAACACACTGGTAATAGCTAAAGGTCGAGTAATGAATTCGAACTACATTCAACCGGGTCAGTCAATAAATATCGAACCTTTGGATAATGAAGGCTTGAACGATGAACCTCTCATGTTCGTTACAGAAGGCATCGCAGAAATCTCGTCTTCTAGGGATTTTCCAATCATGATTATAAACACTTCAGGAAAAACAAACAACATACGCAGAGGTGCAATAGTAGCTAAAATACAAAGATCGTCCTTAACCACTGTAAGAAATAATAGAAAACACCTGAAGTGTTGCTGGAAATCAACATCATTCTTCGGAACTACATACACCCCGAAACTCTACCTCAGGTTACTCTCCGGTTAACAAAACGCCAGCAAAAGGATTCAGAGCACATAATGAGAACCTTATACATAGGACTGCTAAACTGACGCAACAAACAAGGTCAATGGATATACAAAACGGTCAACAAATACAGTATAGACAGAGATCGGATAACTCTAAGTATGCGAATCTCGCAACAGTGTCCAGAGATGCGGAGCAAAAACATACAATAGTCAAGATGATACACCATACGAGAGAGCGTGTAGAAAACGAACCGGAAAAACATAGGCACAATTAATAAATTCAAGGAACACTCTCGCTTTGTACAAAGAATAAACCAAATAATACAGCGAAGAGCTAGTGGTGGAATATATAGAAAAGCAGCAAATGATAGGGGACAGCCATATTATATCAACTTGGTTACAGATTCCTTATTGCCAACCCCACCAACATACTGCCGTAGTGAACGACAAGGGGGAAGGAACGCTTACAGAATGCAATCAGAGTATACTCCATGGCGAATAACCAACAACAGATACTCAACTCCACAAATGCATCAGAGATATGGAGAAAGATACTCAAAACCCTTTGATTACTGCCGTAGTGAACGAAAGGGCGAATATGATAATAGAAACAATGGACGGTATATTCCATGGCAAATAACCAGAGCAGAAGATAGAAACAAACCATTTAGGAAAAACGAGTCTATGAATTACAGACATTGGAGATACAATAACAGAGAACGAGAGAGTAGGAACAACCTTCACAGAATAGAGGATAATACATGTGTTAAGATACCAGGGTCAAGCGAGGATTCGCATACACCAGGGAGCACACCAGATCGAGCAGCACAATTGCTGGCGACATTGAAAGCAGACGATCAACATAAGAGAAAGCTTAGTGCATTTGTTACCAAACACCAAGATGTATTTGCACTTACAGACATGGAGTTGGGCAGAACTAATACTATAAGCATGGACATTCAGACTACAGTAGAGGAGCCTATCAGTTTAAGACCTTACCACACTCCTTTGAAGAATCGTGAGATAGTGGAGAAAGCCATAATCGATATGTTGAAGGCGGGCATCATTGAAAGATCTACATCAGCGTGGTCATCACCCATAGTAATTGTCACAAAGAAAGACGGATCAACTAGATTTCTGCTGCGACTACCCGCGCACTGAAACAGAATAACTAAAACAATTTCATATCCGCTACCACGTATTGACGATATACTGGCGACACTTGGACATTCTACATACTTTACAACATTAGACGCACGTTCAGGATTTTGGTGCATTCCCATGACTCCAGCGGCAAAGGAGAAGTCATCTTTTTGTACACACATGGGTAGTTACAAATGGAATGTGATGCCTTTCGGTCTAAAGGGAAGCCCAGCGACATACATGGCATTAATGGATGAGGTATTAAAAGAAATGTATCCTTTCGCATTAGCATATATAGATGACATACTCATACATACAGCAGGTACAGTGGACGACCACTTAAAGAAAGTCGAGCAAGTCTTTGATCGCCTCCGACACCACCAAATAAAACTCTGGCTTAAATTCAAGAACATCAGAAAGACAGCTGCTGCAGAAGCATGTGGTGAAGTCCGACTTGGGAACAAGAGAAAGAGGACACCTTGGTGGACAGAGGAAGTCAAAGAGAAAATAAGAGAGAAGAAAATGGCATGGAAGCAATACTTAGGAGCTAAAAACACAGCAGGACAAACAGAGAAATATAGAGAATATGTGATACACAGAACAGAAGCAAAGAACAAGGTGCAAGCAGCAAAACAGAAGTCCTGGGAAGAATTTAGAGAAAAGCTAGAAAAAGATGCGCAAGAAAACCAGAAATTATTCTGTAAGACCCTAAAGAACATGAGGAAGGAAAAACAATGCCCTCTCAAATTTATAAAGGACAAGCAAGGCAAATTGCTTACTGCCCCAAAGGAAGTAATGGAAAGATGGAAAGAATATTTCTCGCAACTCCTGGACTATGAGCACGGTGAAGCATCAGAAATGATAACCACTAGCTCAGAAGAGAAAATCAATGATGGTGAAGATGACATAAAGATGGAAGAACTGAAGGCAGCACTGGAGAAAATCGAGATGGGCAAAGCAGCAGGGCATGATGGTATAACACCAGAAATGGTTAAGTACATGGGAGCATCAGGCGACCTATTACTCTTAAGCGTCCTACAGGCAGCGTGGTGCAACAAGACCATACCAAAGGATTGGGAGATTGCCATCATAAAACCAATTTTTAAAAGGGGTGACAATCGACAGTGTGGAAACCATAGAGGCATATCCCTTCTCAGTGACCCTGGTAAAATCTACTCTAGAATCCTAGAGCAGAGACTCCGACGCCTAGCTGAGCCACAATTGGATGAGGTCCAGTGCGGTTTCTGAGCAAACCGAAGTACTCAAGACCTAATCCACACTCAGACAGCTCTTTTCATACTCCTCATCGACGATGTCATCAAGGCATGTAAAGAGAACAAGAAAGTATTCAGTGGGGTACTGGAAGATGAGACAGGTATGCATTTCAGAGCTGGCATTTGCTGATGATGTTGCCCTGATTGCTAAATCAGAGGCACATCTCCAATCCAACCTGCAAGTCTGGAAGGAATAGCTGGAGAAGAGAGGGATGGTCATAAGCAGCTCTAAAACCAAATCCATGGTGATATCACGAGAAGAAAGAAGACATCAGATTAAGCTGGGAGAACAGGTCTGGAGCAGGTCGACCACTTTAAACACCTCGGAGCTATTATAGACCGAAAGGAAGGCATCAAAGAAGAGTTGGCCACTCAAAAAGCAGCATCTGGGAGACTTTTTCAGGCCATAAATCGAGGATTCCTCAGCAAGAGAGAGGTTGGTAAGAAAACGAAGATGGCTGTATACCGCTCCACCTATGTCCCAGTCTTGACATATGGATGCGAGTCATGGGCAATGACTACAACCCACAAAAGCCCGATCCAAACCTCAGAAATGAGGTATCTGAGGAAGGTGGTTGAAGTAACAAGAAGAGACATGGTCCGCAACCAGACGATACGTCAAGGCCTAAAATCCCACCCCCTGCAGACCAAAGTAGAACAGTCGCAACTAAGATTTTTTGGCCATGTTTGCAGAATGGGAGATCAGCTACCACGACAAGCATGGGAAACAAAGAGCCAGGGATCCAGACCCCCAGGATGACCCAGAGTCCGCTGGGAGGACAACATTAGACAATCTTTGAAGGACCGAGGACTAGAATGGAACCAGGCCAGGAGGAAGACAGCTGATAGGATAGGCTGGCGCTCTCTCTTCCAAACCTCTACACCTCACGGTAGAAGGGGAACGACTAAGTAAGTAAAGTAAGTTTTCAGAAGGAAAAAAATCAGCATTTCTGTAATCTAGAATGAAGCTAACACCATGGATTATTCACAGTTTCATTAGAATAATATTTTCTAAAGTATTTATCCTGTTTATTAAAAAAAATTAACCCATTCACTCAGTTCTCTCTGTCTTTCTCCCCCTTTCTCTTTTCCGTCTGCAGCTGGCCTCCTTGCAGGAAGTTTACATCATAGCAAACGCTCCTGCAGCAATGATTTTTGTAACAGTGTGTTTTACATAATGAGGTTGCTAGGGTCAGTCAAAACCTCACATTAGTCATCTTTTACAACATGCCTGAGGTGGTAATAGTGGTCCTATTCCTTTCCTCCTCTTGCATTCTCTAAAGCTGGATACTCAAGAATCTTGTTGTTTCTAACAAGACAAGTTGCTTACCTTAAGATGAGAATAAGGCTACAGTTTGCTATGGAACACATTCCTTGTTTGTTGAGAATAAAGATGAGTAGCATTTGCCTATAACTATATAATATTAAAAAGTCGGTCGTTTTGGTCTTTCAAAATTAAACAGCTTGAGAAATAAAAATTAATCATTTACTGTTCATCATTGTATGACGTGGGAATGACTGTAACAAAACAAAGAAGAAAGAGTCAAATGCAAAACATGTGTTGGAAGAATGTGATGTGAGAAAACGAAAACATGAGCAGTGCTTTGGAATCACAAAAAAAAAAAAAGGAAAGTAGTAATGGAGATATCAAAATCAGGAGAAACTGAAACATTTTGGACATATGAAAACATT